>JAACYQ010025425.1:0-15785 GCA_011075105.1 Heteronetta atricapilla
TCCATGTCACCTGGCCCTCCTTCCAGTAGCGAAACACTCTCTGTTTCTGCCTCCATTAGAATGTTCCTGGTCAGCCACGCTGGCCTCCTGCCCCGCTTGCCTGATTTGCGATATTTAGGAATTGCCTGATCTTGTGTTTCTAGGAGGCATCGCTTAAAGAATGACCAGCACTGGTGTACATCGAGGCCTTCAAGAGCAGCTTCCCAAGGGACCTTGCTGACTAGTTCCCTGAGCAGCCTGAAGTCCGCCTTCCCCATATCTATGGATGAGGTTTTGGTGGCACTTTTCCTTCTGTCACTGTAAATTTTGAACTCAACCACTTCATGGTCGCTATGACCGAGGCGGCCACCAATCACCACATCTCCCACCAGACCCTCTCTGTTTTCTAGCAACAGGTCTAGGAGGGCACCTTTCCTAGTTGGCTCCGTTAGCACCTGCACCAAGAAGTTATCATCTAGGTGCTTCATGAACCTCCTGGACTTGCTCGTGTCAGCCGTGTGGCACTCCCAGTTAACGTCTGGCAAGTTGAAGCCCCCCATAACGACAAGGGGAGTTAATCTCGAGGCCTCTCTTAGTTCTGTAAAGAATAATTTATCGGCGCTATCGTCCTGGCCAGGCGGTCTGTAATAGACTCCCACAACGACATCCCCTTTATTTGTTCGTCCTTTGATCCTTACCCAGAGGCTCTCAACTTTGCCATCACCGACCTGAAGTTCCACACAGTCCAGCCCCTGCTTCACATACATCGCCACCACCTTGCCTATCCTGCCTGTCCCTCCTGAAGAGCCTGTAACCATCTATCGCAACACCCCAGTCACAGGACTCATCCCACTTGCTTGGTAAGAAAATCCACTTGCTTGGTAAGAAAACAATAAAGAAAAAGAAGTTAGCATGCTTATATTAAAACTGTACCTATGAAATAGTTTGAAAGTGAAGAACTTTAGTAATGCTAACGGTAGGAATATAAGTTTTGTCAACAAAGCCTGTCTCACAGTTTTTTAATGTTAACTAATAGCAATTTCCAGGTTGGCAAATTTCTTGACAAAGTGTTGAGCCTAAGCTTATAACACCTAAGTTCATTAACAAAAAAAAAGTATAGAAAAAAAAAAAAGGTATATTAGGTGAAAAGAAAAAGAACAGAAAACTGGTAATGAGTTTGCAGGCTTTAGTCGTCAGAGATTCATGGAGAGACAAGATTCTTTAGGATCTGTGACAGTAGCAAGAAGGTAACAACAGAGTAAAAATACAGTGGTGCTTATTTGGTGTTAATAGGATTCTACTTTTGTGAAACACGCTGGGAGATTTAGAATAGGCTACAAAGAGACAGAATGGCACAAATTGGATTTAGCTACTAGTTTCATATAAATTTATGGGAACAATAAAGCAGGTGGAGTCACACTTGACAGTTTTAGGGGATTAAAACAAGGGATTTCCAAGGCAGAAGCTATATAAAACATACACTTGGAGGCACAAAGTTCACTAAACAACAATAGAAAGTTTTGCACTTCCAAAAGGAAATTACAGACATTTAGTATTTTGTTTTTCTTAAAGTCATGCACAGATATTTTTCCTAATATCTGTGGTAAGTGGTATTAAAATTTTACATACACAAATTGACCTCAAAACTCTATCATTTTTTTGAACAGAGCTCTTTCAAGTAATTTTGTTATTATTCACTTTTATTATTTGATATTTTATAACATTGATATAGTATTGCATCATGTTATAAGTAAGTGTTGACTCTGTTACTATAGTAATCATGGTAAAATTATTGGGAAATTTGTCATGCATAATAAATGTAGAGAGAACAGTACAAAGAAAACAATAACATATTTTTATCGTATATTTCTTTGTAAAACAGGTTCTTCACTACTTCACTACTATTTGTCACTTGGCATTTAATAAAGTGCCTAAGTTACTAACTAAATAAATGGTGACAGTATAAACAAGAAACAAAAATGTGTACAAAAATACAAAATGTTAACCAAGACTACATTTTTTTCTAAAATTTAAAAGTATACCATGAGTTACTAGATTTCTGGAAAAGATGATTAACAAATGACACATTTTCTGGAAGAAATATTGAATAATAAATTTAGAGTAGGAGAAGTTAGGAATTACCACTGTTTGTGTAGATTAATGGATTTTTCCCTTTGTTCTGTTTCATTCTTTGGAACTTTTAGCTAGTACCAAGTGTAACAGTGTAAGAGCATCATACAAAATAGATAACCCACATTTTTACTAACTTTTCTGCATTAAAAAAAAAAAAAAGTCTTTCTGACCAATGTCAGGCAAATACAATGGAAGGGATCTTACTTGGAAGAAGTGGAGAAGGAGAGAGGAGAAAAAAGACAGAAAAGTAGTTTGTGGGAAAACTCGTTGGGAGATGAGCTTAAATGAAAATGTATGAATTAACATGTACAGGAATTACATCAGTGCAGTTTTCTTACACTTGTGAACAAGGAAAACTGAATGTTCAATGGAACATTCTGACACTCTAATTCTAACATTTATCTCAATATTACTTATAGATTTCCTTCTTTATCTGGGGATAGGTGGAAGGAGTGTACATGTAGCTGTACATGTGAAAAGAAAGATAAAAAAAGATCTCCTTTTGTTCCTGAGTAGGTGGCTATGACCATTTCATAATTATCAAATCCATTCACAGCAGACAGGTCATAGCATTTCTATAACTGCTATTCTGATTGTTTATGAGAATGATTTGATACATTTTTGAGCCCTGATGGTAACATGAAATGGCTAATCAGAAGTATATTATACATATAAAATGATTTTCTTTGACTATTTTAAGGTGGATAAGGTCTACGTCTTTCAAATTGTCTCATCATAACTATCACAAAACCTTCTTTAACCCTGATACATTCAAACATTTGCATTAATGATGAGGAAAAAAAAGGTATTTGTGGATGTTTTTTGACTTGATTGAAGATTATTTGTTAAATAATTAGTTGGTTGTTTTCTGTTGTTGTGGTGGTGTATTTTTGTTTGTTTTTCTTTTTAATTTTTTTTTTGATTAGGGGTGCACTCAAAATTTGCAACCATTTCTTTTTTAACAACAAGTTACTCAGTAGAAAGATTTTTCCAAGCTCTCACAGCTTTACCAGAGGTATACATTGGAGTGACTAGCTGAAGAAATGCATGACAGAGCCGAGACATTTGCATGGGTAGGTGTAAATTTTATGCCCATGACGTAAATTAAATGGCTCAATTTGCTGAAGCCATTTCAAAAATATGTGTCATGTACAAGGATTTTAAGGTAAACAAGTACTCTTGTGTGGAAGGCAAAGAATAAGGGTGTTAAGCAGCACAAGCTGTTTCTACATTAGTCCTTAAAACTTGCAGATATTTGAAATGCCCTAGACAAAGAAATCCCATGGGAAATACAAGTACTATGCATGCTATTATTTATTACTTTTAATTTCATGATCATAGAATTTGCTTTGCTTTTACTGTCTTTCTTACCACTTGGATCTAATACATTGGCTTTGTACAGGCAGATTTTCAAGAAGGTAGCATAGCAACTGCAATGCTGAGCAATGCAACATTTCAGATTTAGCAGCCCAGCTCATGAAGAAGAATAAAAAAAGCTGATTTATATTTACAAGATCCTGGTACATTGAACAGGGAAATAGGTACCTAGTCTGGGATTCATAAAAGGCAGATAATACACACCAATGAGAAATATGCCCGGAACTCTGCTTCATAACATTTTGTCTTATAGCTGTTGAAAAGCTGAAAGATGTTCTGGTGAAGGGTAAGCAAACAATTGCAAAATACCTCTTTTCTTCACGTAAAATTGTTTCTTTTTCTTTCTATCTACCCTGGAGGAATCAAGCGGGAAAACCATTTGTGTTCATTTTTGATGTTGTCTATTCTTCATATATAGAAATCAAGAATACATTTAGTATATAGATAAAATCTACATCGTATACTCATGAATGAGATGTACTCGTCATTATGATGATACTTTGGGGCATAAAGTATTTGTAAAACCAAATAAAGAATGAATGATATTAGTCCTTGACCAAATGTATGACTTATTTGACAATCTGGCAAGATCAGAACTACCTGTTACCATATATTTAATGTGAAAATGTGAAAATAAATTTCCATCACTAAAGTCTGAAAGTTTTTTCTTCCTGGTAAGGTGGCATAATGTGGTTATGTCATTATGGACTTGTATGCATAAATGTGTCTGCATGCATGTGCAGACTAATGTATATCCCATATTCCATGCACTCATTCCTGGTAAGTCCTGTTGCTTGACAGGTGAGAGGGTCTAAATTTTCACCATTAAGAAAAAACTCTTTCTCCTTTGTAAGTGAAGGACTCAAGGACATACAAGACTCAATATGTTGGCTACTTAGGAGGAACAGCTCTGCAAGTCAGAACAACCACAACCTGACAGAGCTCAACATGAGACCTCATCACCTTTTTTTTTTTAAAAAAAAAATATATATATATATTATTTTATTTATTTTATTTTATTTCACATAAATGAAAGAATGCCAAGTATGAGTACAGACACACACAGTCATGTGTATTTGACACTCATGTAATTGAAATTTTATACACTTTTTATGTTAAAAAATCAGAACTGACTGAAATGTTTTTGATATACTGGAAACTCACCTAACTTGAGAGAAGAGGGCAATGGAGGTATTTTTAAAGTGATCTCCAGTCAGATAGCAGTCTGAGCTGAAAAAGAGGTGTGGGGAATTTCTGAGAACAAAAAGATCATTTTCCCAGAGCTCTATTCATAATTCAGGAAGGATTTTAATAAACTGGAGAGGGCTCAGAGAAGAGCCATGATTAAAGTACTGTACAATGTGCCTCTATTCTAAAATAATGAAGGATTTCAGGCTGTTTATCTCACCAAAATAAGGTTAAAGAGCATGCCTCCTACACAGGAAAAGAAATTTGATAATAAAGGACTCTCCAATCTACTGTGCAAATCCAAAGATGAGATAAAACCCAGAATGAAGTTTGACAAATGAAAACTGGAATGGTAATGCAGTTTTTAGCAGTGAGCACAGTTAACCACAGGAGCCACTTAAAAAGAATTTTGGTGGACTTCATGTCAGCAGCAATTGAAGCAGAATATTTCTCTTGACGATATACTTTACTTTCAGAAGGAAGTATTTCAGAGAAATGTGTGATCTGTGATGAAAATTTCAAACCATATAATAACTGTGAACTCTACTCAATTTTCAGTCTATGGCTGTAAGGTAGGTAAGACCTTTCTTGTTAGCAGTTTTGAGATTGCTTTTAGTGAGTCAAGGTTTTTGTTGTAGATTATCTTTTTTAATTTGTCAGTATTGTAGATCCCATAGTTTTGAGATCCTGAAATAGGTACATAGATTGGTCCTTTCCTGAGCCACAGGAATAAATAAATAAATACATGCCTGGTGACAGGACAAGGGAGAATGGGATAAAGTTGCTCCAGAGGAGGTTTAGGTTGGATATTAGGAAAAACTTCATTACCGAAAGAGTTGTTAGGCATTGGAATAGGCTGCCCAGGGAAGTGGCTGAGTCACTGTCCCTGGAGGCCTTTAAAAGACATTTAGATGTATAGCTTAGACATATGGTTTAGTGGAGGACTTGTTAGTGTTAGGGCAGAAGTTTGACTCAGTGATCTTGGAGGTCACTTCCAACCTAGATGATTCTGTGATTCTGTGAAATGAAATGAAATGAAATGAAATGAAATGAAATGAAATGAAATACAGGTAGCTGAATTTGAACCAAGAATGGCTTTGCCATTTTTGCCATTGCAAAGTCAACAGTTAATCAGGTAAACTGGAACTTTTTCTTTTTCTTTTTCTTTTTTTTTTTTTTTTTCCTTGGATGATATTTTAAAAGTTCATAGGAAGTCATGGGAGCTAAAATTAACATGTATCTTCTTTCAGTAACAGAATAAAGAAAAAACACCCTGTGAACTAAACTTTTCTGGAGTGAATTAATTATTGACTGAGGGTGTTCAAGTCTTTAGTGAACTTAGAAAATAATTTTTGAAGGTTGCTGGAAAATAATTTTTTCTGATCAGTGACCATAAGAGCAAATGAATCTAGAAAACCCCTTCTTGCCTTCATAACTCACAAAGTAGGCCATGTCCCTGGTACAGTTCTTAATATTATCATGAGCTGTAGAAAAATGTAATGCTAGACAATATACCTGTAGTTTAATTACAGCTGTGCTGAGAATGAAATATGTAGAAGTAAATCCTGGAGCTTCTTTTTCCTTCTTTCCAGACACAAGAACACATCCTTGTGACTATGCTTGGCTAAGGAATATGCAGTCAGAAGAATGTGCCTTTCTCTGAATATGCAACTCAGGAGTATGACATAAATTTGCAAGTTAATTTTAAAATTAAATTTTCCTAAGATTTCAGGAGGTGTGACTCTTGAACTTCCAATCATGTTACCCATCTTATTTGCACTAAAATGTTAATGTGATCATCTAAGCTTTCAACAGTACCATATAAATTATGACTTCTAGCCTTCATTTAAAAAACAAGCACATAATATGTGTGCATATGTGTGCATGCACATACATGTGTGCACACATGAAAACAGTGTGCTGCATGCAGTTTGTCTTATGGGCTGTGCTCTGCAATACATGTCAAGTTGTACATACTGTGTTTTAATATTTGTAGGAATATGGTATGGCTAAGAGTCTGTAATTTCAGTTCTCTTATAGGTTGGTGTCTGAGTGGGCCTTGCTTTCTCCATGCTTCTTCTTTCCATTTTACCAGGCTTAATTAAAGACCCCTGAAGAAATTCTCTGCTGAAATTTAATAAGAGGTTCTTAATCTGTCACTATTAATTTAAAATGTCTTCAAAAGAGTAAGAAAAGATAACTGTAGGTTCTGTCCCTGTTCTAGATGCTGTTGAATCTTAATCTGTATCATCCAGTCCTTCTCAGTAAACTATTACTACTAGTTAATAGCCAGAGAGCTGATGTACTAATCACTGTTAAGTGATTATTGTAAACTGCAATGTTAAGTCACAGTATCCTTGTGTCTGACCTTTGAAATGTATTTATACTTTGATTTTAAGTTGGGAGCATTTTGCATTTAGTCCTATATAATGTAATGTACATATAATTACACTTAATGTACCTAATATAATGCTAAAATTAGGATTATTAGTAAAAGTATTAATTACATATGAAAAATATTAGTTTTCTTTTGGGGGAGGAGGAGTGGGAGGGATGTTTAGATGTTTTATATTCTGGAATGAAGGATGGATGTTGCTTGGTATAATTTATCCTCACCATCAATTGTCAATGACAGGAGAATACAGATGATATAGAACAACAAAAAGGAACCTCAGACATGGAAGATGCACTTGCCAGAAGATCTCACTTCAGTTGGAAAATTTTAAGCTCAAAAAGCAACACAGCAGGTTTTTTTGTTTGGTTGGTTGGTTTTAATACTGGATAGAAGAAAATGAGCATAAAAAATGAAATTGGTAAAGTCTATGTACTGCTGGAATCCCAAACTGCTTTAACTGTTCTTTCTCTGGGCTGCCAGTTGGAAGTTTGTTTATTACTATTATTATTTTTCCACACTGATCATCTGACAGCTTTATATATCGTTGTTTAGTTGTGATTAATGTTTCACAGCCTCAGAGTAGGATGCAGCCTTAAGTTACTTCCAGGACATACCTGAGCTAGCTGCTGAATATATGATTGTACCTTTGATATGTTTAGCTACCTGTGTCCTTAGAGGAGCTGAAGATCTTTTTCCAAATATGATCAGCAAATCATCTCCCCATCTAGCCTATGCTATTTTTTGTATAAATGTTTATATTTTCTTTTCATGTAAATTGCTATGCAAATAAAAAGCTCCACCTCAGCAAGAAATTCAAGTGAATCAAAAAGCTCTGCACAAAAAGAAAATGTGACCAATGTCATTTTTATTTTCTACTTAACATTTGCTAAAATATTTTTCACTGTTTGACCAGCTCCACTCAACAGGAGCCAATATCCACATGTTGTCAGTAGCATGCACAACTGCACTAATCAGATCTTGCACTTTAATTCCTTTTTTGCTTAGCCTAGCTCAGGTCTCCATTAATACAGCTGATTGCTATGGTTATAGAATTCCTGTTCGGATTGAAGAGGCCATAAAATAAACTATTTTAGTCCAGATATGCAAATATTAGCCTTTCCTTATTTGAATTTTATATGCATTTATTTTAATCCCCTGTTACTGATTATTTTTCACCCTACAAAAACCATTTTTGCACAACTGCATTGGCATTTAACAATTAAAATAAACTGACATATAAGCAAACAGCAGGACTTTGAAAACATGGAATATCTTTGTTTCCCCTTGTTCCCTTTGTTTCCCCTTGTTCCCTTTGTTTCCCCTTGATAATCTGAACAGAATTGCCTACAGCAGGGTAAACACAGAACATTTACCCAATGTATTTTTGACATTTTCCTTCAGGTTTTTGATATTGTTTTCTTATGTTATGATGGTGGGGATACAGTCAGTTGGAGTGATGGAGCTGGTATAAATGTGTGCAGCAGTTACCATTGTGTCAGGAGCTGGCAGCAAGAATGGAAGAAAAGAGAATCTTGGCAGAATCAAGACTATAGTGGTCAGTTGAATATCATTGCCAAATATACTGCATTAAAAAAAACCTGCATGTAAAAAAAATCATCAATGAAATTTAATTCATTTCCAGGGTTGGGTAGAATAGAGGAGAGTGGTTAAAATGAAATGCTTCAGTCTTGTCAACTTTCTTCAGTCACTGATTACTAAGGCAATACATCAAACCTGTCCTCTTGTCTACTCAAGCAACCTATTTTATTTGTACAGCATGTGAGCTATGAAGATTTTTTTTTTAAAGCATATGAGACCTTTTGTATCAGCTCAAGACCTGACCATGGGAAAGAACCATAAAATATCAAAAACACTCACATTTATCCTCAAGTATGCTGTACTAGTACATTTGCAAACTATCACAACTGATGTACAGTTCAAATAATTTTGAAATTATATTTAATTTTAGTCAATATGCTAGTATCCACAGAACCCCTTTTGCTTGCAAGCTTTATTACTGATTTTCTAGACTATTAAATTGAAGCAAGAATTTTGAAGACTTATGTAATGGAATATGGAGTGCTTCTTAGAAATACTTTAATTCTTCATGTTTCATACTCTTTGACTTGTCATAAAATATTTGTTGGAACTAAAAATTAGTTGAGAATTAGGGATTATTCATGTGGTAGGACTACAAAAGATACCATATCTTATGGAAGGAAATGATACAAGCTCTTTTGTTTGTGGAAGTTAGTGTCTGTTTTATCTCAATTTAATTGTGCTATTGCAAACCCTTCTTTCCTGACAGCAAACTACTTGTCTCTCTACTCTCAGTAACTGCATCTCATAGTAGCTAACTTCTAATGAGGGATTTGCTGTCTGTTCAAGCTGTCCTCTTGCCAGACAGCTTGTTTTAGCTAGAACTTTATTTTCACAGTGAACTAACCTCAAGGAAATCAGCTATGAAGTCAGCAAAACTAAGGCATGAAAGCCTTGGTGGCTGGAATTTTTATTAGGTTTCACATATAAGTGATTCCTGTGCTCCTGAAAGCACTTGAAGGATGCCCTGGAAGGTGCACAGAAAAAGGTCTAGCATTAAGCAGTTTGTATGTTTGTCCAATTCAATAAACAAAAATATTTACGTCACATTTCTGTTGCAATATGTATTTTTTTCAAACTATCTGGCAATGGAAGGCAAGAAGTCAGAGATGGAAGGATTGTGCAGTGAAATGCAGCAATGTTTTATTAAATATTGCAACCTGAAGCTAGTTTGTAAGATGAAAGCCAGCATGTATTGTTGGCAGGCATGCATGGTTCATGTTATTCAAATGCAGGAATATGTAACAAATTATTACTATTCTTTTCTTTGATTTAAGGAAATAGACCTTCACAGGCAAGATCAGATGATCTTAATAGCAGATCAGACAAAATAGCACACCTCAAAAATATGTCTAAAACAAAACAAAAATCACATCATGGTGAAGAATAGGCTCTTGCATTCTGGTCAGATTCTGTACCAATGTTTTTCACATTGGTTGGGTTGGTGGGATTACTTTCTTTTCTAATGCTGCAGAGAGAAATCATTTTGTTATATTTAAAGAAAATCTTATATTCAGCTGTATTTTGGAGATTTTCAGCTCAGTTTTTAAGCTTGATTTGGGTGGATTTGAATTGATTTCTTTGCAAGAATAATGCATTTTAAGATGAGAAAAAAAAAAGGAAAAAAAAAAAAAAAAGTAAGGCAAACTGAGCTCAGAAATCCCATTCAGGTAAATCATCCTGGTACTCTTAAATTCAAATACTTTTTTTTTTTTTTTTTTTTTTTTTTTTTTTTACTGTTGGGCAGTGATTTCCATCTCTATCCTTATATGTTTCCCAAAGTAGATGTGATTAAAATCTCCCAGCTTTAGTAAATGTCATTTCTCTATTATTTCCATATGTTCAGATTTCAATAAAAATCTCAAGAACAGAAAAAAACATATTTTTGTCCATCAACTTAACTAATTTAGCATTTAGAGTAAATGTAAAATATATTTTACAGTATAGCCAGTTAAAAGGAGATAGACTATATTAATCTCTGATTAATCTCAGTTTTGTTTTGTTTGTTTGCCACTGTTTGCAATTATGTTTATTTTATTAATACTAAAGTGTCAAGCCATTTTATTCTGCATAAAGGTACACTTGTTAATAACTTAGTAATATTAAGTATGAGAAATAAACTACGAACTACAAATTAAGGATCTTAAATCCTTAATAAATCACAAAACAGCCATAAGTTCTTGCAATGTACTAACAGATGAATACGCTTGTCCTGGTTTCAGTTAGGACAGAGTTATTTTTCCTCCTAGTAGCTGGTAGGGTGCTATGTTTTGGATTAGGATGAGGAGAGTGCTGATAACATGCTGATGTTTTAATTGTTGCAGAGCAATGCTTACACTAAGCCAAGGACTTTTCAGCTCCTCTCTCTATCCTGCCAGTGGGCAGGCTGGGGGTGCAGCAAGAGCTGGGAGGGGACAGACCCAGGACAGCTGACCCAAAGGGGTATTCCATACCATCTGATGTCATGCTGAACAATAAATAGGGGTGGCTAGACAGGGTGGGGGGCCAGCTGCTCAGGGTTGGGCAGGGCATCGGTCAGCGGGTGGTGAGCAATTGCAGAGTGTGTCACTTGTTTGTACATATTATTATTATTATTATTATTATTATTATTATTATTTCCTATCTTAATAAACTGTCTTTAACCCAAACCACAGGCTTCACTTTCCCGTTTCTCTACCCCCATCCCAGAGAGGGGCAGGGGAGGGTGAGCGAACGGCTGTGTGATGTTTAGCTGCTGGCCGGGTTAAACCACAACAACACTGAATGTGAGAAATGCTGAAAAAAAAAAAAAAAAAAAGATGCTTATGAACCCTTTTGAACATAGTTGCAAGTGCATGAGTACTTTACAGACAACTTGCATGTCCAACTGCTCTATGACTCTGAGCCCTGTAAGCACTCATGATTATTACATTTCACATAATATTCAACCATATAGCTTTTATAGCAGTATGACAGAATTATTGTATTAAGCATAATGTAATCATCGTAGGTTTATAGCATTATGTATTATACAGCAAACTGTCGTATGACTCCACCATACTTTAAAAGTCAAGCCATCAAAATTTTGATTGCCGAGTCAGTTTCAAGACAGCTTATGAAAATGAAAACTGAAATAACATGAAACCATGACATGGGAATATACTGACACTTTTCCCTGACATCAGCATGCCTGAAAGCTTTGGCTGCAAAACACAGACCTCTAAACAACGGGATCACTGTGATCCATGAAGAATAACCATTGATTAGCCATCAGCAGGGATCTTGTGCAGGCTACAAGAAGAGTGCTGAACCTTAATTATTCTTATTTGAGTTCTATTTTTTGACAGGTTCTCCTATTTACAAAATCTTCTCTTGTTGTCTCTGCAACCAGTCTGTATCTATTATGATGTGAGTTTGGGGATTCACTGTGAGATGTTTTTTTTTGTTTGCATTACAGACAAATGTATTACCTATTTGAAACATATTAAAAATACATTTATCACAAGGCATGAGTCTTGCAGTTTTTTTTAGCGATTACTATCATGACACAGAAAGAATGAGTTCAAAATAAATGTTAGATGTGTATCTTGTAAATCAGACCAGTGTTTTCCAAATATTCCAGCTGTGCCTTCTTATGTGATTTAAATTTCATGTGAGGAGATTTCAGGCTATCACTTCTAGGTAAAACTAACCCTTCAGTGCAAATAAACATTCACAAACATGACAAGGAAATCTCTTTTCCTTTCTGTAGAAAAATGTCTAAAAATGAAAAACACATTTCTGTGACTTTAATTTGAAAATTGAATTGCAGATTTTAATTTTTACAGATGTTTGATCTTTCATTTAATTTAGTTTGATCAAAAAAATGAACTATTCACAAATCACTAAGTTGAAAAACACTTTAGTTACACAAACTAGCTAAAGAGGAAGTGAAAAGCAAAGATTTGTAGCTACATGGATTTTGCTCAGGTCAGTTAGGAATTTTTATCCTTCTTGTAAGAGAGTAAACTTAAAACAATATGTGTCTCTTTTCACATGAATATCTTCAAGGTTCAATAAGAATAAAATGATGAAGACTGTAAGGATACTCCCAAAACATCAACATCAAGTATATATAACAAGCTTACTGTATTCAGTAGGGTATTGCAAGCCATGCTTATTTATGGTTTATAATTTTTAGAGTCAAATTAGATGATTTTGTTTTAATAGATTTTGACAGTTTTTATTGGATCAGTAGAGATAGCATAATTCATTGAAACTGTATGCAGTGGACTGATAGGTTTATTGTTGTTCCCCTTCTTTTTCCTTTAAAGATGAAGATATCCTTCCAGCATTCTTGAACCTGTAGATTTTATTTGTAACTGCAAAACTCAGAATATCGTTAATCTTTACACTCCCTTGACAGTACTCCATAGTGTCACCATACAGAAATACATTCAGCAGGTGCAATGGTATTTGTGAAGCATTTCTAAAACACCTAGCAAATGTGTTTTAGCAAATTTTCTAAATTTTCAAATTTTCTGTAGCAAATGTTCTTTTAAAAAAGAAGACTCTCAAAATAGTACAGGGAAAACAAAAGAAAACAAAACAAAAACAATAAATTATATAAACCATGGTGCCAACATGGTTGGCATAATAGTTTTAAAATAGTGTTTGGACCAAGCCAGTATACTGACTGTTCTTGCACAGAATTTATAATCTGTTTCATCCTGTGCTGAATGTCAAAAACTACCCTTCTAATCATGTTCAGATGTGCTGTAAGCTTATTCAGGAACATAAGTTCCTTAAACAGCAGTATTATAAGTTGCTTAAACAGCAGTATTATGTCATTCTTTAAATTTTTCTTCCTTTAAAAGATGCACAAAAGGTTGGCTGCATGATGATAATGGTAATGATACAGAATGCACAGACTTCTTTCTGTCATGTCACAACAGATGCCAGATATCAAGCAGTGATAATAAAGGATTATAAGCCTTTAAATCCTATGGCAAACTGGCTTGTGGTGTGTCCTGTATGTCATGGTGTTCAGAGGCAATGGGAAACAGAGTACTACATCTGCTATTGTAGATGTTGTACTCTTGTCCTATAGACTATCTTTCAGAGGTGGATTAATTTCTATGGCATTGTAGTATAAGCTGTACAGAAACTCTGGAGTACAAAGTCCAAAGCAGGGCAAACTTCAAAGATAGATCAAATTGTTCAGGGATATGTAGTTATGAAAATCTTCTATTTGGAGAATGCTCATAATTCCAGACCAACATGTTTCAGTGTTTATCCATCTAATTGCTTATTTTTTCTATTATATCTGATTGGAATTTCCTTTGCCACAACTTTTGTTTCTCTCTCTTCTTTTTTTGTTCCGTTGCCCTCATTTTTTTTTTCCAAAAAGTCTCACTCCATCTTTACAGTCAATTGTTTGAGAACAAAGAACAATTGCTTTCTTCCCATTAGTCTTTTCTTCTCCAAGTTTATTGGTGGCTTCACTGCATACATTTTATAGGCTTGAAACCATGCTCAAGGAATGGGAAAGGTAAAATTATCTATGCCACTGCAGACTTAAAGTTCTATCTATAGTGTGGACAGGAGTTCTATAGCATATGAAACATAGTTGTTTCTGTCTACCCCTTTTGTCTTGATGGTATTATTCTATTATCTCATCATCCCTCACAAGAGGGACCTCATTTTAGACACTGTAATGATTTGTGCCCACCAAAATCTCAGACTGCCTGTAAAACAAAAAAAAATTAACCCAGCTACAATAAGCCTAGATGTAGTAGTGCAGACTATGTGAAACTAAATTATTGAACAAATTAAACTTGGAACTGCTCATGCACAACAAATACAATAGGCACAACATTTCCAGGTCTCACGAAAAAATGGTGGCCACGATAACCTTTATTATGTCTATAAAAATCATAGATGGCAATATAAATTTTTAGCTGTCTACAGAATGTGAACATACATACTGCTCAGGAGATTTTTTATCTAATAGTCGGCCTTCTGAACAAAATCCTGTAGGAAAATAGATGCTTTTACCTATACTTATGTGTCTAAAACTTTAAGAAATCTGTATCCAGGGTCATTTCCAAAGAGAATGATTCCTTTGAGTAGAAGTTTCATGTCTTGTAGGCAGGAACAACCATTTGCCATGAGAAGTTTTCAGATGTTAAAATACATCTAAAGCATGAGCAATACCATATGTTTTCCTAACAACTACTTTTTCTTTTCTTTTTATTTTTTAAAACAAACGAACAAACAAACAACAACAACAACAAAAAAACCATATCATTCCCAGCACCAAAAAAAAAAAAAAAAAAAAGATTTTTAAAAAATATATGTTGCAAATTATTCATGAAAAGACTGCATTTAATATTGGGATAGTAGTCAGAATCTGCATTTGAATAGAGAAGTTTGAAAATGCTTTTAACAGGGAGGAAGTAAAAAGGAGGGCGATGAAACTGTGCACAATTATTAATTGAAAAAATATCCTATATTTTCTCCCATATTTATTCTCATGACAAGTGAGTTTGAATAAAAGTAGCATTATTGGCTCTAACATATGACAAGTTCTGAGAGTGTTTACATGTTTAAGCTACCAATTGTTACTAACCTTTTAGATATTGAAAAAAGACTATTTTTCTTTTTATCCAATTACATATTTTTCCTTTCATCATTGGTTAAGTGAATAGTTCTTTCAGAATGATTTAGTTATTTATTCGTAGCAATGAAACAATAAGAGCATCTCTTCACTAAGATGTTATATTGATCTAGTTTGTTCTCTCTAATTGCATTGATTTAATGTTATTGAATTGAAAACTCGTACTACTACAGTTATGCAGATTTAAGGGAGACTATAATTGGTACATCCACTTGCCTCTGTTTTTCTGAAATTCAGCCACAACTATATCCTTTCTTTTAATAAACTGTGTGCAGCCTGTCACAAACAATAAACTATAAACTCAGGGATCCTGCAACTAAGTGTAAAAAATCACAAACTCCCAAGTCTTCTCTCCTAAATATCGCAAATCAGGCAGGCGGGGCAGGAGGCCAGCGTGGCTGACCAGGAACATTCTAATGGAGATTAGGCGGAAACAGAGAGTGTTTCGCTACTGGAAGGAGGGCCAGGTGACATGGA
>JAACYQ010025494.1:0-73373 GCA_011075105.1 Heteronetta atricapilla
CAAGGAAGACAAAAATAAACCTAAAACTTTTTTTTTTTTTTTTTTTTCAACGGTCACTTCTTCACGAATCGCTCACTGCCTTCCTCTCAGCGCAGGTCTGAGCGTAAACTCCGATCACATTTCGCACACCAGAAGGGAAAATAAAAGAAAGAGAAACTCAGGCGGCAGCCGCAGAGGTGGGGATGGGGAGAGACAACCGCGCAGAGGAAATTTAGTTGTGCCCGCCGCCGACAAGCGCGGCGAGACAGAGGGAGTCTCTCCAGCTGCGGCAAAGCCGGGAGGGGAACGACGTGGAGCAGCACAGTGGCGACAGCGGAAGGAGTGCTCGCTGAGCGAGCGAGAAGGAGGCGGTGAAGGGAAGGGGGAGGCTGTTAGTGTTTGGCGCCGGTGGAGGGAGTCATTCCTACAGCTGCACTTCCGGTCGGCATTTTGTTCTGAGAGGGAGCGAGAAAGACATACACACGGGATTCGATCCTTTCCTTTTCCCTCCTCCTCCTCCTCCTCCTCCTCCTCCTCCTCCTCCTCTTCTTCCCTTCCTGGATGCGTGGGGGCGGGCGGGAGCAGGGGAAGGTGGAGTCAGTGCCCACATGGCCCCGCCGGGCTGACACCGCCGCGTCCCCACCGGCAGCACCCCGGCCGGGCTGCTGCAGCGAGCTGGCGGCTCGGGGCACACCTCACAAGCCCCCCAAGCCATCACAGCGCCTTTAACACACCCCCCGAGCCCCCCGAGCCCCCCTTCCCTCACCGCCTTCTCCCCAAGCCCTGCTCCGGGGGCAGTGTGGCTGTTGGGGGTGCCCTCCTGCCCCCAGCCCGCAGTCCCACCGCAGCACGGAGCGCCTTGGTTTCCTCATCGCTCGGCTCAGCCCTGCTGCAAGTGTTTTCGCCCTGACATAAGGGCTGGGTGACACGAACCCCAAGCACACACGGCCCTCGTGGGGCAGCAACGCGCGCCTCCTTCGTGAAGCGTTACGCTGCCATGTGTTATTACATCCCCGTTACAGCCTGCCGGCAGTCCACAGCCCTCTCAGGCCGTCACAAAGAAAGCGGTGCCCCCTGTGATTTGATCAGAAGTTTGCCGATTTGATCAGCAAAGCTGGGGGTTAGGTCACGGAGGGAAACCTAATGCTATTAATTCTGAAGGAGCCACGGACCCAGGTTTGCCTGCCTCGCAAAGCTGACCTTTTGGGCATTCAATGACTTTAGAATCGAGCTCTGTGACTCGGATTGATTTGCTAAAGTTTGGCCTTTACTCACGCTGAGTGCCACAGAGCCCTGCCTCTGAGGCCCCGTGTCCCTGGGGTGGGCTCTGCAGGCTCCTGATGCGATCAGGATGCTGTGCAGGCAGCATGGGTGGGAAAGGCTGGGGGAAAGGGAGCGTTCCCCAACCCCCGCCTCCTTCTGGATCCAAGTGCTGTTTTGAGGTGGGCATTCCCACTTCAGACGGCTCTCTTGAGGCTTAAGCTGATGCTGTCTTCCCTAACAGATGGCACCGGTGTGCTCGTCCCTGTGGCGCATCGGGGACGGATGGTTTGGGTGGGAAGCGGGTGGGCCTGCGTGCCGGACTCACCTCCCCAGAGGAGAGCCCAGCTGGCATCTCCCACCCGCGAGGGAGATGCTCTGTACCCCCGTGGTCACCACCTGTCCTTCAAACTCCTCCTGTGGAGAGGAAGCGTGAGGAATTGTTTCCCGCTGGCAGCCCCAGTGCT
Organism: Heteronetta atricapilla; assembly: GCA_011075105.1. NCBI lineage: Eukaryota > Metazoa > Chordata > Aves > Anseriformes > Anatidae > Heteronetta > Heteronetta atricapilla. The sequence continues at coordinate 1,707 of JAACYQ010025494.1, forward strand.
GCAGCGGGGCGGCTGGTGCTAGGGAAGCGATGCTCTCAGCTCCCGTGGAGGAGCTCAGGGTGCCTTTTGGGATGGTTCCACCTTTAAAAGAATTCAGGACTCTTTCCGGAAGGACTCCTGGGCCACATGGGGAAGTGTCACAGCTCCATACCCTGACAGTCAGCACGTTCCCTGGGTGCTGACCTCTGATCCGAGGACTGCTTCTGTGCTGTAGGTCGTGAAACTCGCGCCTTCCACATTACAGCTGAGTGAGGTGTGCACTCATTTTTTACCTCTTGCATTTCTGACAGGAAGCAGCCACAGCGTGTATTTTTCCCCGGAGCTCAAAATCTTGCTATGGCAACTGAGTTCTGGAGCCTATTTTCCAACCCCAGCCTCTACCAGGAGATAAGCATGGTAAAAGAGAACCACCACCAAAGCGCCGGGCGCGGGTTCCAGAGGTTTGTCTAACCTGGGCCGATTTTTCTGTGTGCAGAAGCGTGCGCTCCTTTCACAAAATCCCCCTTGTGGTGGGAGAAACGGGAGCATTATTTTGCTTTGGAGGCATGACCTCTGCTCCAGAGCACCTCTGAAGCTGTTCCAGAGAAAACTGTCAGCCCCCGCTTGTCCTCACAGATGCCCAAATCCGTTTTGGCACCTGGTACACTGCGTGCAGTTGGGAACCTCGTGTGAATGGTTGAGTTTATCCAACCTCCTCACGTCAAAGTTAGGGGGACTGGGATAAATTGTGTGTCTTTGCTAAGCCTGTTCGTTCAGCTGAGGTCACCAGGTTCTTGTCACCTCACGCAGCCTCTGCAGAGCACACATATCTGTCTGCCCATCAGCCTGACTTCCTCCGGGGACCTCCGCAAATGCCCCTGTGGGCACTGTGTGGCTATGGACTGTCCGTTCCAACAGAGCTGCTGAGACGGGTGAGAACATCCCTTCCGCTGCACACGAGAAGAAATCCGTTTGAGAAAGCAACATGCAACAAGAAAAACACGACTTTTTCAGTCTAAAGTGAAGCTATTTTTGTTAATGAGTGGGGCACCACAGTGCAGAGATAATTGGCATGTTAGAAATACCAGGTTCTCTAGACCTATTTATATGTTTAGTAGCGAATTTAAATGAATATGTACAACCTAAGGTGATTTTTTTTTTCTTTTTCCCAGTTACTTACATCCTTTTGATCTGTGCTTAGCAGAACTGCAGATGATTGCACGGGCTATAGGAGTCTTGTTTGCCGGAGGTTATGTGGAAATGTTAAACAAATTGACTTTGCTGGTTCAAACTTTTTTCTTTGATGGGGAACCGGTGGTTGACTAGAGGAAATAGCAAACTTGAAAGGAAAACCAAAAAGACATATTCTGGAAACTTGCTTCTGTGACTGTTTTTCAAATCGTTTTCCTCTCCAATTTCTCTCCCAACCAACAAGCTCTCCCCAAGTGCAAGCAAATGTTTTTATTTCAGAGGTCACAGGCTTATGTAAGTGGTTGGATGACAAGTGGTAATAGGAGTGGTAGAGCGTGATGGTAACTTCTTTACCCAGCGCACAACATGCTGGAAGGGAGAGAGGCTCATCAGGCGTGGGTGTTCGGAGACCACGAGGAACTGGGGGCGCCAGTTGACACAGGTGAGTGGGGAGGCCAGGTTTAAAGATTTGGAGGAGGGTAGAGGGAATTTGGACAAAAAAAAGAAAAAAGTGAAAGCTCAGCAATTTACTACTCTGGGAAATGAGACTGAAGAATTGGTGCCTTTGCAGGAAAGTGAATCCAAGTGTGGAAGCCTTCTGTTGTCTTGGTTTTAGTGTAACTAGTGCGAAGGGAGCCCTGTCGCAACGCCAGTGTGCGGCCAACAGGAGCTGAAGAGCAAGTCTGAAAGGCCAGGGAGCTCTGATGTGAAGCTGTGCGCCCGAATGGCTTGCCACCTCAAGCTTAAAACCATATTTGCAGGTGCATTGAAATCTTTGCTTGGATCTTGAGTTAGAGACAAGATTTGTATTACATTGAGAGTGAACTCTGCAGGAATAACCACTCCTGAGTCACCAACGTGAGTCACCAGGCCAGTGCTCAGTGCAATGTTGGTGTGCTTGGGCGATAAAAACAAGTTTCTCGTTGTCACTGACACTTGTTAGAGCTGCAGGGGGAAGGCAGCTAGTGGAAGGAAAAGCACATGCAGTTATCTCTTGCAGTTTTGACAGCATTGTTTTCTGACTGTCAGGATCAGTCCGGTAATGTTGTTATGTGCCAAGCTCAGCAGAGAAGTCATCTGAAGGTGGTACCGTGTCACTTCTCTAGTTGAGAACAGAAGCAACTGTTGCCGATGGTCATGGATCCCACTGTCGGGTCTCAGCAGCTAGGCAGATTCCCGTAGCCTGTGAGCACGCTTGCTGTGCAAGACTTTGGAGAAACAATAAAAGAGCGATCTTATAAATGATTTGGCTTTTTTTTTTAGTTCCTCCCCAAAGTCCCTTTTTGGAATACAATTGCACTTCAATAGAAGAAAGAAGTTGTAACATTAAGGAAGGACTTGGAATATGAATTTAATAATCCTTCTGCTTAGAAGGAGCGTCTGGCAGAAATAAAATAGAGGGAATTTAAACACACTTCACTGAAAGCCATAGTTAAGAATGGAAATTGGATAAAGACAGTACAAATTCTTTATAAAAGACTAATACTGCATCTGGATAGTAAGTCCTGTTTCAGTGCCAGGCCCTAACCTTAGGTCTGTTGTAAATTTAGCCTGATTCTCAGAAAAGCTAAGCACTTGCTTCCCACTGGTAATTTTTCAGGAGCCTGAGTGTTTTATTTTTTGAAGGCTGCCCTTGCTAATTGGATATAAAAGCTTGACACTAACCTGCTTGTTGCCTTGTTTAAAAAACAGAGTTCCCTGGATATGCAGAGACCCATGCTCGTCTCTTTACCAGGAACCTAGCTGTGTTTTCTTGCGTTGTTCTAGGGTGTGTGCCAACATTAGCCAGTTAACAAAAACTGAATTCTTATACAGCAGTGGTAAAGTGGGAGAGATTTGGGGTCGCCTAGCATTACTGTTGGAGCAGCGTGGGCAAGATCCTGCGTGTAACCGGCAGGAAGCGCAGAAGATGCCCTTGGCGAAGATGAAACGGTGCCTCCACAGCTCAGCTGACATGAGGATATAAAGGTCACCAAATGAACCTGCTAATTATTTAAGATGTCAGAGGTGTGGCATGTGTGGTGTTTGTGTGCGTGTTGTACTGCCTTGAGAGGCTCCTGAGGTCTCCGGTAGGCTAGCAGTACACGTGTGGGCGGTGGGGCCAATTTGGTAGATGTTTGTCTCTTCGAGAAATTAGGGCACTCCAGTTAAGTGGTCAGAACCGGAATAGATATCATTATTCCAACTTAAAGTACCCTTAGGTGGGGCTGGTGGCAACAGCTTTTTAATAAGACTACTTAACATTTTCCATTGTAACACCTTGGCATTTCCCATGCTAGAACTTCTTCCGGCCAAACATTATTTTTTTTTCAGGAAACTTTGGTGAAAATGGTTATGCCAGCTCCAAGAGCAGGAACAAGAAAAACGCATTGCTTCGCCCACATTAGAAATTCGTTTGACCTTTCCTTTGAAATACCCAAGCATTCCTGCACTGAAACAAGAATTTAGGAGGTGGGCTTCTGTGTCTGAGGTGGGGCTGGGAGGGAGTGCCCTTCCTGTCAAAATCCACCCACCTCGGTCCAATTTTACGCCTTTGAATCATAGCGTGCATGTGCTAGCTGGAGACTTATTACTGCCTAGCAGCTAAAACTGCCAGTGATGTCTTCCCTGAGCAATCCTCAGCCTTCTGCATTTCCTGAAGCAGCTGAGTGCACCCGGTCCCCAGACCTACAGGAGTGCAGGAGGGGATGGATGTTCCCTTGCTCCCTCTGATGGATGCACTGTGAGGGGGCTGAGGGGAAGCACGCCCAGCCTGAGTTCTCCTTCCTCAGTTTTTGCACACTCAAATTTTTAAAGTTACTCATTTGACTTAGGCTCGGTTTGAGGATTTCTGTTGGCGGTGGTGTTTGTTTGCTGTATATACTTTTGGATCCCTCAAGGACTCATACTAAAACAGGAGCGGTGTTTTACTAGTTGTTGCTAAAATGCTGACCCGTGCTGCAATGAGCTTGCAGGGTAAGTAGACAAAACAAGGAAGGTGGCCATGTCTGAGCTGCAACTGGAATGTAGCAGTTTCTGGCTCCTATTTGTGTGATTAAATGGGAACGGGGCCACATAGCTCCTCCCTCCCTTGGAAAACAAAAACTGTGGACACTTGTACAGAAAACAATCCTGGTCTCTGTTTGTCCTTGTCTCGCTGCAGTCTCTTCTGATTTTTATTTATTTATTTTTTTTTTCAGTATCATGGTAAGTTAACGTAGGTGTGAGGTTCAGGAATGCAGTGGTCTTTATTCAGGTGAGGAACAGGCAAATGTCCTGTCTTCCTGGCAGTCTCCTTAAGCAGACGGATAAATAAAAAGCAGCTTGTAATGACAGTAGAACAAAACAAGATTTACCACTAAAAAGAGCTTTTTTTTTTAATGTTTTTCATAAAGTGACAGCTGTGATTTATCCCATTCTTTACCATTTAGAGATAATTTGGAATTGAATATAGAATCACTGGATATTAAGATTTCAGTGGGAAGCCTGGGAGAACATCCGTCATCACCATGGTGTTTATTAATTTTTAATCACCTCAGGATAATTTTAAAACGTAGCTGCAGGTTTCTGAAACATTCATGTGAGCAAGTCTTTAAGTATGTTGGCTGCCGAGGATAGGAAAATCCTCCAGTTCACAGGACAGTCTGACCAAATTGCTGCGTGAGAGGGAAAATACTGTTGACACCTTCTGAGACACAGTCTTCAGTGAGGGTAAAAACATTAAATAAATAGCATCAGAAGTTCCCAAGGGGGCATGCTGGTGGAGTGTTTTACTTCAGAGACTGTTGCGTGAGTTCATCCTGTCTGTTAAAGTTTAATATCCAAGTTGAAAACAAAAAGTTCAAGGGATTTTTTTTTTTTCCTCCTGAAAATATTTAATTCAGTGTGAAAGAAGGAGGCACATGGAAAACTTTTGGCAGAGCGAGCTGAGGTTTTGCATCTTCTCAATGGCATTTTTCTGCCTGTGTGCAATGCAATCCCCCATGAACGCCACGCTCGGTATGCTCCAGGATTTCAGGGTAAATTGTCAAGCCCTGTGAACTTCGGGAGATCCTCAGCTGGTGGGGATCATCCCCAGCTGGCAGAAATCCTGGAACCCCCCAAAAGAAGCAAAGCAGGCTCCCCTCAGGCCACCTCGGCCTGCTTGCACAGGTGGCCTGGGCCCCTTCTGTTTGCCCTCATGGTGGGCACAGGCCCTGCTTGGGTCTTCTCTGAGCGATTACTCCCCTGTAAATATTTGCCACGGGCAAATTTCCAGCAAGGTCAGCTCTGCCTCTTTCCCAGGGTGGCCAGATAAACTGGCACAACACACTGAGGGAGACGGAATGGCGGTGACCTTGGCGGGGCCGGGGCCGGTCTTGGCCACAGGCCGGGTGTGAGGTGGTAGGGCAGCTCCACTCCCCCCCAGAAATGAATAAACACTGCTAATGCTGGTGTGGGGGTGTCTGCGGGTCCCTGTGGCCAGGTGGGCTCTCTGAGGGGGCTGAGGGCCTGCTAGGGTGTGGGGACGCAGAACTGGCATAGGTGGCCTGACCCTGGCATGGGTGCCCAAGATTTATGTCCAGAGAATGGGTTTTCTCTTTCATCAGAAGGGAGACCCCCAAGAGAGACCCCTAAATCCTGCTGCTTGCCCTTGTGTTGGATGGGGAGGGAGTCCAGCCTTCATGAAGTACAGAAAACTCATCCGCAGAGGAATGACCAGAGACAGCTGGCTGCCATTCAGGGGGCAAAACAGCAGCTCAGTCCTACCCTGAATAACCACAACTTGTTATATGCACATCTTGCGTAGTCTGATAGAGACTAACACTGCTAAAAATGGTCTGATCGAGATGCCTGTTTTCCCTCAGAAAAGTTTTGGCAGGAAACTGCCAAAAGAAAAGGAATAATATGAAAAAATAAGCAGCAAAAGAAAATGAAACAAATGGAAAAGTGGTCCCCTAGCAGGAGAGATCCAGAGTCTTCTGCTGTCTCCACTCCAACTGAGCAGCACCTTCATGTAATAATCTTTATGCTGAGATCAATGAGGCTGTTTAAATAAAAGAAGCATTTACGTGTAAAAGAAAGTCAGAGAAGAGAGACTGCATTCAAATCAAAAGACTAAAATTCAAGCCTCCTTGAGCCCCAAGGAAAGGATAAATCCTTTAAGCTGTGAAGAAGTAAACGCTGGAGAAAGCCCGTGAAATCCATTATAAAGTTTATCACAAAATAGAACTCAGTTAAGGGCGAGAAAGGAAACTGAACAGTTCAAAGAAGTGGCAATGTAGCAGAAGAGAACAGCTCTGCTAGCAAGACATTTTGTCTGTATTTGGTGCATCTGCAGGTCTTTCTGTTTGGAAGCCTGACACACCAGTAAGCCCTTCTTCCAATGGGAAAATAGTTTATTTCTAATTTACTGCAGTGTCTCTGGAGGTGGCTGATTTTTGTGCTAGCCCCTCAGGAAAGAAAGAAAATGCTCAGATGCACACAAAAAGGAATTAACTAGATTTTGGCTATATATATATAGCCAAATACATATATATATATATATAAGTGCGTGTGTGTATGCAAGTATATATATAGAGATATTTCATTTTCCCCTGCGGGGATGTAATCCAACCAGATATAATAGGGCATAATGCATACACTCAAACTAGAGCAATAGCAAGGATATGTAGCAGAACTATTCTGCTGGCTGCTTTTGGAAGTGTTTTAGCTGTTTCCATCATGCCAGCATGACTGTGTTCCTATGGGAACAAGCTTCCTCATAGCAAGAGCCTTCTATAGCAAGAGAAGGTGACTCCTTGCTAAAAACTTGGGGTTTAGCACAAAACTTAATTCTCTGTAAATATTATTTTTTTCTGTGATATTTGGATTACACTCACTCATTTTCAGAACTAATTAAGATAGTTCTTTTTTCTACACTGTCAATGAGGCAATATGCTATCAGCTACATTAAAACTGTCATTAGGACTAGCTAGTAGATCCTCAATATTAAACTCGTTTGCACCCTCCTTGCTAGTATGGTGTTGCTTCCAAGAGCTGCATCCCACTGATGGTACCCCTTTTGAAAGGCACCATACTGCAGCAGTAATCCCATACACTTTAATAGGACTATAGGCGAATTAAAGAGGTAGTATTCTTTGTGAGGAAGCCTATTAGAACCTGCCTTCATGTTAACAGCTGCCTTAAATGCATATCTCCTCTGAAAAACAAGGTGTTGTGTTGTATATTGTGAGAGTATTATGTTGCTGTAGTGTTTACTTGGAACTTCAAAGCTCCCTCAAGGATGCCTTCGAAAGAAGGGATTCCAGGGGTAAAAAAAATAAAATAATAAAAAAAATCAATCTGATCCATCAGAGAATGAATTAATTACTGTAGCTAGCTGAATACTTCTTTGAGTCAATATTCTGAGTGTTCATATCCTGAACTGAAGCTGATCAAATGTTATCTGCTTAATTTTTAATTCCTAACTGTTAAAACTGCCAGCGAAGTAGCTGTTATGCACATAAGTGATATGAAGGAGACAGAACTTAATCTGTTGTTCTTTACCAGCAGATAATGAATGGACATACTGGAAATTGTATTGAGGCTGGGACTCAAATTTCAAGGCAAGCTTGTAAACTGGGGGGAAGTACCCAGTAAATGGAGTCGGATGTGCTGTACATCAAGGATACAGATGTAAATGAAACCTTGAGTGTGGTCCCATCGTGTCCCATCTGGTACTGTGAGTCCAGAAATACCATTTTTCTAGTAGGAACAGATGAAACAAGGATGTCAGGATGTTATATCCTCCAGTCTTGTCCTTATTCCTCCTGTAATCACAGCTGAAACTTTTCTAGTTCTGTTCTCAGCGCTGGTTCATCCCTGCCATGTCTCTGCTGGCGTAGCCCTGGCTTACTTTGCTGGCGCTCTAGTCTCAGTGCAACTCTTCTTGTACCTCAGTTGAGGTGCAGAGGGTGGCCACGAGGCATCCACCTGCTGAAGGCCAGGGGACCTTGTATATGCCGTTTCCCTTCCTATCCTTAAGGCAGGTGATGGTGAGCTGGCCCTGAAGAAATCCTGAAGGTGCGTTAGACTCAGTAGATTTTAGGCACCAGTAGAAACATCCGAGAAAAGTACTGGAGCAATGGTCTTTTGGTGATCAGGTAGGATCAGTGCTTAGTGTTGAGAAACTGAAGCACGTTTCAGGAGAGATCTGCCGTCTGCCCTGTTTTGTGCACTGCTGGTTCAGGCCACCTCAGCAGCTCACAGGGGGCCCCGAAATCCTACCTTCCTGTACAGTTTCACCCGAGTGATTTGTCATTTTTGAGGCTAGAAAACACGTTTCAGAGAAAGAGAAGCAAAGAAGAACAGACTAGAAAGAATCACAGAATGGGTTGGGTTGGAAGGGACCTTTTCAACTCTAATCAAAGCTTTGATTAGAGCTGACAATTCTGTCTAACATCAAGACACTTCCTGGATTAAATTTCCACCTGCTCTCAACAGCAAGGGCATGTTGTCACCTCTCCGTATTTTTGTGCTTAAGAAGCTACAGGAATTTTACAGTGATGAGCTACAGCGCCTAACCGGCATTTCAGCGGAGCCACTGCTCTGATAATATATCATGAAGCATATACTGTACCCTTGGAAACAGCCGTTTGCAGCTCCTGTCTTTAGAACGATCTTTATAGCTCAGAGGAGAACTACACAGCAAAAACATGGGTGTGTTAATCCTTTGTAAGCTTGATAAGACGTGAATTTGTTTGAATAGCCATCTGCTAGTCTTAAGACTTCAGTGTTTGCTTGCCAACTAGAGCAAGGTGGGCTGAGGGTTATTTTGCTTTTATTGCTGCATATGAAGTACACCTGGATGCAGAGAAAAATAGGATGATGATGGACCTTGAAGGCTGAGACAATGACAAATGAAAGTAGGGATGTTTTTCTGGGAAATTCAAATGCTTAAATTCAGTGTGCAGGCGTTTCTGGAGCAGGTATTTCTGAAGGGCATCAAGCCAAATAGTTTTAGGCCAAATGTGTGGCTATTTAAGGAAATACAGCACAGAGTTTTTGCAGCTTTGCCCCAGCTTAGAGCCAGCAAGCGGGTACGGCAGGGCACTGTAACACTCAGTGCCAAACACGGCCATGGAGGATCTTTCTTTTCCCTCCCCGCTCCGTGTTCCCTTGCAAGTGTTATGAAATGTAAATGCGACAGCACTGTGTGGGTGAAGCCTAGAAAGCACAGCTCCCCTAGGAGCGGGCTGGTAGTGCACGTGAAGTGTGCCAGCCTTGTTTATTCTCAGGATAAATGCCGTCTCAAGGAGCACGCCAGGGTGCCCTGCTTTGTACCGGGACTTTCCTCTCCCCACGTGACAGTGGCATGGGTCAGCTTCACCCTGAAGGCAAATGCTTTCACCGGAAGGAGGTGCACAGGTGGAAGAGCAATGGTTTCAAGGAGAAAGAGGGCTGCTCTTCACCGTGACCACACCAGGATGGTGCTACACCAGCTCCCCTGGCTGTGGAGTCCCTTGAGCTGGGAAGTGCCCTGCGCTCATCCTTCTGCCTCTGAAAGCAACACGGTGCTGCGTGTCCAGTGACTGATTTCAGCCAGGCTGAAGTCCATCAGAGTGATCTTTAACGTGGCGTGACTGACTTAAGGGCTTTTTTTTTTCCTTTTTCATTAGCTGCATGAAGAGCACAGCACATCTGATGCGGGACACGGCCGTGCTTTGTCTTGTGCTGGAGCATGGGTGCTCTGGTCAGACAGACCGAAGGAGGAACATCATCTCGGCGCTGACTCTTCCTGGTGGGGCTGATGGAGCTGTTTTTCCAGTGAATTTCCAGCTAGTCTGTTAAAATAAACTTCTCCACGCAAGCTCGTGACTGGAAGCAGTCACCCTGCCTCTGTATTTGCCTTCTTTTTGTAACTGGGCTCTCCTCTGCAGAGCTTTCCCTTGCGTGGCTGAAATTACCCTGTACACTGCCTTAGAGAGTACCAATACCTCATGTTAGCCACAAAACAACACTATTTCCACTATTTCGAGGACTTCAAGGTGTCCTGCCCCTGTGATAGTTATCTGAATGCCACCCATCAGCCGTATGTCAGCCTTGAGTGAACCAGACGATTTGTTGTGCTTTGTGCGTATGTTGTAATTAAGTCACTAGGCAAGAGGGTTGTTTTTTTTCTCTATTTTTATTTTGTTTTGTTTGTGTTTTAATTATTTATTTTTTGGAGCCAAATTCTAAAGTCCATGTTTAGGGCCGCACACACTCAAATTTCCTTTAACTCTTGATAGGGGGAAAAAACTGAGTCGTGACCTTACAGCCCGAATGCGAGCAAACAATCTTACGGTGAATGCATGGGGGGAAAAAAAACATTGATTCGAGGCGACAAGATCCTCAACGTGAGATCATCATTTTCACAAAGGCAGGGGGTAACAGCTGTCTGGTGATCGCGGGATTAGATCTTCCTGCTGCTCCTGGAGTGACCTTAAATATAACCCCTGATGCCGGTGTGTCCGAGGCAGGCAGGGGCGGTGGGGTAAATCCCCAGCGCAGCCCTTCGCAGCGTGCCGGGGCAGCACCGGTGCCCATTCTCCTGTCTTTGGGGAGGTTTCTGGATCCTTCACTTCTCACCCATGTTTGTGGATTTGTGCCATTACGTCCAGAACCTGGGGATTTAAAAAGTCTCCCTCGTGCCACAGTTATTTTGCTAAAATTGTAGGGAGAGGTCCCTGTCCCGCTGAAGGTGTAACTGAAAGGCATTACGAACACAGGGCTTACTTCCAAGATGTGCCTGTGGTTTTTTGGTTTTTTTTTTGGTTAAAAAAATCTTGGATTTGTGAAGCTTATTCTGTGCTAGATGTAAAAACACGCGTCCTTCCAAGAATGCAGCATGAATGAAAGTGAGCACTGAATTATGCTGACCTTTCCATTCGAAATTTTCCACCGGGTACGATTCCAGGACAAATATTGATTGAACGATCTGTGTGTGTGTGTGAAGTGTGGCCTGACACCCGGTGCGACCTCCCTCCTCCCTGCCCGATCACCAGCGGTGGCTTTACACTTCCCTTTGTACCAAAACCTCGTTTCATAACCGAGTTCCCCCGCTCTTTGGAACCCGGGTTTCTGCGTTTGTTTGCTCACTGAGCTGAAGCCTGTCGGGATGTTTCTCTGTTTGGTTTCCTTGTTAGCTTTGTTGCCGTCGGAAATGGCCCCGGGGCTGGTTTGTTCAAGGCTATTTTTCTGGGAGAGCTAGCAGAGGGTTTCGTGCTCCACAAGCTCGCCGGTGTCGCCGTGTGTTGTTTTTGCCCAGTTATGTGCTGCTCGCCCGCTCAGGCTGGTGGCACGTGGTGTTTGCACACGTGCTGGGCTCCGCTGCTTGGAGTGTCCACCAAGTCTGGGAAAATGTCTTCCCGATGGGAGATTTTTCTCACAGGATTTTCACACCTGCAATTCCTATAGAATTCGATGTATTTTTTTGAGGTCACAAGAGAGCAATTTTCAAAACTGCTCCTAAAGTTGTGGAAGAAGGATGGCGTTTGGCCCCTCCTCAACCTGTGCTCTGTTTTTGGAGTAGGGCCTCCAAAAATGGTGTATATATATAGTGTATATATATATATGGTGTATATATATATATGGTGTATATATATACACTGATATTTTTAGATGTTGCTGAGTTTTGGGGCATCCGGGGCTCACAGAGGCGATGGGGCGGGTAGAGAGGGAAGGGGGTCAGGGCCGCCAGCTAGGCCGAAGCTGGGGAAATGCTGGGTGTAGCAGAGCACAGGCGTGTGAATGAGACATTCTCTTAGGGATGCTATTTACTAGAGGGAAATAATAAAAATAAGGTAATTGACATTATCATTGCTTTTCACAAACTCAGAGAGTAACATATATGCTGCTTCTCAAGAGGCTTCCCAGGGGAAAGCTGGGGTGGGAGCTGGAGCCTGGATTTATTTGTCTTTCATTTATGCCCTCACCAAAACTGCCAATGCCCAGGCCTCCAGATCCCGCCAAGGACGTGCGCATCCGTGGAGCACACGTTGCTGCCTTCTGGCCCTTATAAGGACCAGTATTATTTCTTCTCATGTTAATGAGAAATATTCATAGTAGTTTCTTCTGAGATTATGATTCTTACTTCTATATATAATACATATTTAAAATATAAACACATGCACACTATATATATGCATACACACATATATATATATCCCTTCCCCCCCACCCCTTTTCCTTCTCTTCTCACAGACCAAACGGTCCCAGTGAGAGGACAGCAACTTTCCATCACAAATGCTTTTCCTGTGACTGTTTTTTGTTTTCTGAGCCTGCCACATGAAAGTAGACATAATATTTTCATTTCAGTTGTCTATAAATAAACAGAAATCTGACTTCCAGAAAGCGTTAGCGCAGCAAGTCGAGTTTCAAGGCAGAAAGGCCCTCACGTTCCCTGCTGCAGAGCCCCGCCGTGCGCCCTGAGGTTGTGCTGGGACCCCGGGGTGTTCACGAGGAAACACGGACACCCCCAACCTAAAATACAACAGCAAGGCCTGGCTGTGCCAGAGACGGGACCTAAAACAAGGCCTAGGAAGCTGCTTCCACCATGGCCTTTTCTGTATTCCTTCTTTCAGTCATGACTATGGTTTCGTGGACCTCCAAGCAGATGTGTTGGTCTCCCCATGGCTATGAGAAAACACTTCTTTACTGTGAGGGTGACAGGGCACGGGGACAGGCTGCCCAGAGAGGCCGGGGAGTCTCCTCTGGAGATACTCCGAACCAGCCTGGGTGGGGTCCTGCGCTTGGGGCACCGCGTTGCCCGCTCCCTGTGACAGGCACGTGTCCGTGTTCACTGCCCCGGTACAGGCCTCGGAAACCCCTGCTGCGGGAATGGCTGACCGTGGGGTGAGCCGGTGGGTGCTGCGGAAGGCGAGAGGAAGGGCCAAGCACCTTTTCTGAAGGCACGCGTGGTCAGAGGGTTTTGCAGCTTGAGGACAGGCAACACCCTACACATCTGACTTCATCCGGCTGTTTGGCTTTAGAGTTTCTTTACTACACAACACGCAGCTGCTGCGACGTGGGATCGATCTCCCGTGCCCTAGGGAGGTGAATGTGAAATCCCAGCGCAGCCTCCTGTACACCGAGGGCTGAGGCACACGCATATCTCACGGGCCTCTCTGCGACCGCTCTGACTGGAAACCCGCACCGCAGAATTACAGTCTGACTCGCGTCCCTCGGAAGGAGAAAACACCAGTGGGGCTGAAAAGTGCTCTGCTTAGGCACCATCACATTGAGGATTTTTTTTTTTTTTTTTCATTTTTTTACCCTTTTTTTCAACCTAGGGCTGCAACTGAAGCCTTCAGCACAGGAACATGTCACAGCCCCAGCTGTGGGTGCCTCTCACGTGACAGGACTGCCTCGTATCAATGCATAGCTTAAAAAAAAAAAAAAAAACACTTTACAGGGGAAAGGGGGAGTGTGGACCAGGTATTCATGCTAAACAATGCTTGCACAGTGAAAATGGCTCACCGGAGACCAAAAGGCAGACAAATGAATCTGGATGAATGGTTCCACTGTGTGTTTCACTTTCCTGTGAGAGGATTTGGGCATCCCCCGTAGTGGTTGCCATCTCGGCTCTGCCGTTCCAAGAACTGCCACAGCCGACCCAGCCAGGCAGCCTTGACGATGTTTCCGCTTGAAACCACATCTCAGGAATTTTAAATGGGAATTTTAAAGGATGTCAGAAATTTTAAAGGGTTTGAAAGCTTTCCATCTCACTGCTTTCGCAAGAAGTTTTTTCCTGTGCTTGTTTATGGGTTTGATGCTCAGAGCAAACAGATGCTTGTTCAGAAACCGGTCAGAATTCCCAGACTTGCAGGAAACATTGCCTACCTTATTTTCCACTGTTTAGTACCCAAAGCTGAGCATGTAAACTGTCCCCGCGAATAACCTGGGTGGTTCCCCCGTGCAGGGCATAGCCCTCTCACTCATGCTGAGGGCTCTCCTGCAAGCACAAGCAGCGGGCGACCATCTGTGCACGAGCTGTAGGGACTCATGCAAGTATTGCTGCTTTGGTGCCACCAGAAGGTGCGGAGATAAATGACTGATGAGTGTGCTCAGCACTGAGGCTGAGAGGATGCTTCTCGGGTTGGCTTTTCATTACTGACACCTCCTTATGGGGTTGTGCTTACTGGAAAGTTTTACTGACAACTGGGTACTGGGAGCTGCAGCCCCAGGTCCTGCGGCCGATGATCTTGTGCTCAGAGCTGCAGAATGAGGGAACAAATCCTGCAGGCATGGTCATCCTGGTGAATCCAGCCCCAGGCAGCAGCCAGGCCGGGGATGAATTCCCAAGGGGCACAAGCACGTGCCGGCATGGGGCCACACAGCACAGCAGCTTCGGACACGGCCTTGTGTCACCTCGCTTCACAGTATTAGGCCTGACGTACAGAAAGCTTCTTGTCCTCCCAGGTTGTGGGGGTCATTTTGTGTACATTGCTTAAATAAATGCAGAAATTGCTGCAATTGTTTGGTTGCAGGGGCTGGAGCCTTAGCAAGGCAAGAGCTGTGGGCCTGGTGATGAGGCCATGACCACCAACAGCATTATGGTCGTAAAAATGGGGAAGTGGAATGGTCTGAAAACAGAAATGCAATACCTAAACGCACACACATAACTAGCAGAAGAGAGGCGGTGCAAAAGAGCTGTCAATATGCAAGGAACATCCTGGAATTTCAGGTGTTCACACTTTATCAAGACCCCTTGATACGAAGTTACACGCAGGCCAGTTGGGAGCAGTGAATGAGCCTCTGCTATCCCAGAGCTGTAACAAGTTAAATGGGTTAGTGAGAGGGGTTCCTCAGCTGGGGCAGGTCACAAAACCTCTGCTTTGACATCAGTCATGGTGAAGGAGCTGTAGGTCTTTCATCATATAGCTTTTTTTACTTTTCAAAAGGATGCTGGATCTGAAGAGCATCAGATATTCTCTGTGTAGTCTGTGGGGCCAGCGGCCATGGAAAGAACTGCATTACTTTATTTTCCTACTCTGTTCCTGACATTTTTCCACTTGTATGATTTATTCTTGGTTAGTATATAGCATAAATACATATATAAGATACAGCTACCAAAGCCTAAGTGTTAAAAAATTGCAGAAAAAGAGGCAAGTAGGATTTAAAATGGAGTAAACCAATTTGAAATACTTGATTCACCAGTCACCAGTACGAGAGCTCAAGGAAAGCCATTAGAGTAGGAGGGGGCAATCCGGACTGTGAGCCTTGAAAGCGGCTGTGGAACAGGCCAGGGTCTTACACAAGGGCCTCGGCCGTCCTTATATCAGCATGCTGCCCAGAGCCTGGGGAATCAAGTGAGTATTTCCACACCAAACTCCCTCTGCCAGTGACCCAACCTCCAGCCAAGCTTTTTGTGATGGGATATGAATTACATTGCTGTCTGATGGCCTAACTTCAGCATGCTCCAAAGCATCTCCCAGCCTTTGCAACAACCCCCCACCTCTGAAAGCAGCTTGCTTCTCAAAGCCTGGATGCAGAATTGTGAGCGATACGGGAAATTGCTGAGGGAAATACATTACCAAGATAAAAGCAGACAAATGCTTGGCAGGCAAACATTAGTTTTGTTCCTCAAAAGGTACGTAAGCCTAGGATTTAGGAGAGCTGAGCGGATTTGGAAGAAATGCGCAAGCTTCAAGGGATATGACAGATATTAAACTACAATGGTTTGCTTAAAAATAACAGCGTGCTTCAGAGATGATGAGTATGCCACAGAAGTATTTGAGAGTCTGGGGACCAATTCTTGTAGCTTCATCTGACAAAACCCGCAGTGGCAGGCAGCTCGGCAGCCAGAAAGTCGGTGTGTGCACAGGGCTGGGTGTTTTCTACCTTCACCTGCGACAAGTTTTGGATCCCCAAAGTCCCCAGGTGTGCCCAGGAGCAGCTTGGGCCAGTGTGGTTGAGCATTCAGGGGCTTTGGCTCGGTTCCCGCCTGGTTTCAGTTCTGGGCTCCCTCTGTGAGTGGTCAGTGAAAGGCCTGATCCAGCACACTCAGGGAGGAAAGCAGGGTGGCACCTCTTGGTGGCAAATTGGAATGGCACAAAAACAAAGCGTTGGCTTTCTGGAGACTCCTGCAGGTCTCATAACTGCACTTTGAAGGCAGCTGCCTCCACCAGAACGACTCTGTGCTTGCTACAGCTCACGGGGGTCTTTGCCTGGTGTAAAAAGTGCAGCCATGGGTTACGGGGACATGGGTGAGACTCCTGGAGTACGTCACGTCAAGTTTACATACTCATTTGGAGTGATCATTTGTAGTCTCTTGGTAATAAATGCCTTAGGTCTTAGTGTTCGTTTTCTCATGTCCTTCCCAGTTCAGTCCTAGGATAAACAGATTCTGCAGAAGTTTCCTTCTGAGAAAGCCTACAAGATCCATTTTTATGTACGCTGAACTGGAATTAGTTTTCATCACTAAGGGAAACTATTTTATTTAATTGTTTCAGTGCTGGTTCACATTTGTTTTGAGGAATAGAAAACCCTCTATAAATGAACCTCTTTGGAGAAATCATAAATGCAGTAATTGTCAACAGCCAGCATGGCCTGGAGACCCCCAGTACTGTGTACAAGCAAGTTCTTGTCTTCTAGAAGTATTGATCACATTTAATGAATTATGAAATCTTGGTGTACATAATGCTAAGTTAGAACCCTGTGGTCATCTAACAGCTCGACAAAGTTTACACAAAGGCTTCCCTTGCTCGTCCTGATGTGGAGAAGCCCCTTCAGGACGCCTTGAGGCCTGCAGGTTGGGGTGACACCAGCAAGCACCGGGACCCCAAGGCTCCCCCGCCCGACGCTCTCCAGTACCTAAGGCAATTAATAGAGTGCCTTTGGCAGGCTAGCAAACCCAAAAGTATTATTCATTCACTTGATACCCAGCGAGCAACATGCTTTAGAAGTGCATATAAGAAGCAGAGTGATTTCAGAGAGGGTTGTCATGATGTGTTTGAATTTCTTGCTGCCTTCTCATCTGGCAGTAATGATATAAACCGAATTGCATTAGGACAGGGTGAAATACTTCAGCAAGTTTAATATTTCAAACCCAATTCTTTTAGACGTAACTTTGTGGAAAATCCTGACTTTTTGTTCCAAAGAAGAAGGCGAATACAATTTGAGATACTGGACGTTTCCCTGGAATAGAAATAGCACATCGACTTTTCTGATTTGCAAGGATCAGTGCCTTGTCTCTACCTGTATTCATCCTCAACACATGTGCGATGGGGTACCTGCAGTTTTGTAAACTGACTGAAGTAAAAGAAAATCGGAATTCAAAATAATTGCCTCTTCTGGGCCATCTGCTCAACATTAAAAGAATATCAATTCATTATCCGATACACATTATCAAAGATAATGTTAGCATTTTTATTTTTTATTTTATGCTTCTTTTCAAATGCAGCTTAAATTCCCAAGCTCTCTGAAATGGTGAGTCATTAGGAATGTCATTTCGAAGACTGTATTTAATCTCTTTATCTTTTCCCACAACTGATTTACCCAAGGGCACAAGTAAAGCACATGTAACAGATTCCCCAAGGTCCAAAAATCATCATTTCTTTCCTATCTAGCCTGATTTTATTCTCACTTTATTTAAAACTGCTCTAAAAAGACTCATCGAGAAATTTTAACTATGAGGTAATGGGTGGCTTTTTATCACCACACAGAAGTAAGACGATAACTGGATCTGAATTTTGTCTCCTCTGCTTCTCGTTTCAAACATCTGACCCACAGCCTGGTCTTCTGGCTAGTTCTGCTGGCTTTGGAGTACAGGCACATAAAGCTCTTTTCTCTTCTGGCATTATATTATTTTGTAAAGCCTTCTCCCTGTGAAACCACTGGCTAAGTCTAGGCAATGTGAGGTAAGGTAGTAACTCACTGAAAATGATTTCATTCCAAACAGTTATCGGAGCTGATGCTGGATTTCAGGCATAAAAATTATATACATGAATCAAAGACTTAACTGATTTCTACTCCTCGTTTTAAAGTCGCGTGTAAGAACGTCAAGGATGCTCTGCGTAAACTACTCAGAAATAACAAGAAAAGGGCAAACTTCTGTATTTCCAAGATGTGGTTAGAACGATGGTCACTCTTGCACCGTAGTCGAAACACATCGTTTCATCACCACGTGAAAACTCTGATTAGCCTCCTTCATGGCTGCGGCTGGAACGCCAACAGAAACCTTCCAAGGGCAACCAGGCTCCAGTTGTCCTTCTCGCAGCTCCTGCTGGGCAGGGCTATCTCCCATCAGTGTCAATGGTGGGAGAAAAACCTCCTTGGCCTTCCCTGCAGGCACCCAGTGCCTCTCTTTGCTCTGGCGGGGATGGAAAGAAAGCCACCTCCCAGCCACCTGGGAGCCTGGGGGCTCTGCCACCCCCGTGCTTGTACCTACATGGCCAAACGCCTGGCCACGAGCACGTCCTAAAGATATGCTGAAGAGGAGAGGCAAGCCTTCTGTACTAAAAAGCCGGAGAAAGAAGGCAACTGTAACCCAGAAAAAGTATCTTATTAATACGTCCATCAAGGGAAGATTTATCCGTATTTATAGCACCCATCGTTTCCACCCGGATGGACACATACAGGAACGCAAACTGACCCCCAAGGCTGCAGGCAAAGCACAGGCTAGAGAGACAAGGAATTCTGGGGAAAATGCTTTACATTTTGGGCTTTATCCAATTCAATTGTTCCATGTGGGCATGGAGCAGTGCTGGCCCATCTTCCACTGAGTGGATCTTTGGGCTTCCTTCTGCATTGTCTTGCTCCTTCCCTTGGCTGTTGTTTTCATACAGAAAACACCCCCGTAAATGTTCCGCTCGCGCTGTGCTGGGACAGCGCAGTGAATCAGTTCAGACCGAGCCGTCTTTCTGCACTTAGACATGGAAGAGAAAGGTACCGTTAGCTCTTTCTTCCCAATTTTCCCCAGTTGATCTGTTTAAACTCAGCAGAGCCCTTTTTTTGAGCATCGGGGCTGACGAGATCAAATTGGCTTTAGAGGGATTTCTAAAAAAAAAAATGATACCCCAGGATGCATCAACAAGAGCCGCACCAACCTCTTCTCCATCTGCTCTTCCTCCACCTGTATTTTGCTCTCTTAATGTTGTTTTTTGACAGGATTCCTCATTAATCTGCAGACAGACACTGCCTTCCTCCTGCTTCATTAGGGCTAAGCCATTCATCCTTTCTGTCTGAGAACAGCAAAGTTCAGAAGCGCAACTAATTAAAAGCAACTAATGACCGGGATGGCCTTGCAGGCAATGAAAGGAACAGTTTGCCTGTGGACATTTTAACGGTCTGACTTCTGTGCTCCAAGCAGCCCAAGAAACACTTTATGATCAAAAGCTAACTTTTTTGGGGCTCTTTCTTAGTGGATGGGGCAGATAGCGTTTCGGATGCACTGAAGTCAGCCATTTGCTATCTTTATGTTTTTTGGGAACGGCCTTGGGCCACTGGCTGGAAAACTGCACCACTGTCGGGCCCGTGGAAGTGTCTTAACATCGCAGATGTGAATCTATGCTGGCAGTTCCTAACAACACCCGAATCCCAAGACGCTGTCACACACAACATGAGGAAACCACACAGTAGCTGCGGCTGTCCTGGTAAGGATGGTGCGGGTATGGCCCAACAGGCACTGCTATCCCAACATTCCCACTTGAAGAAAACCCCAGACCCCTTTTTCTTCCATTTCCTCTGGGCAAAAAATATACATTATAAGGTAAGCTACAACTAGAAATTAATACTAGAATTTACTGCAAATAGAAAACTGTAACTCAGTTTCTAACATTTGTCATTTTTAGTTGTCATTTTTGGTACACAGAAGTCGCTCAGACTTCTGGTATTTCTTCAGGAAATTTTCTCTTTGAAGGGGAAACCATAGCATATCTCTGCTGTTGTTTCTATTTTTACTTCTAGACAATTTTTTAATTATCTGATCTCATCAAGATGAAACTTTGTCTCAGTAGTAAACATTGTTTTTTCTAGCATAACTGCAGATGGACAAGAGATTAAATTTTTAGGGCAACCGAGCTCTTAAAACATTGGTTAACTAGAATGGAAAGGGTTGTTCTTACTCTTTCACATGTAAAAGCAGTTCCTTACTGTCCTCTAGTGGAGCAGTACTATCCTCATGAACACCGATGGGCTTTCAAAACAAAAGTATTGATAAAATATTAATTTCACTGAGTGTTGTTCACTCTTCCGCACCCACAACCTCTGCAAGCTGCTTTTTATATTTTAGTCGAAATGCTAGTGACCTTTGAAGTAAGTAAAAGTTATTATCAAATGGCAGAGCCTAAATAATGGGTAATTTCTACAAGCTTTACGTCTATAGATCTGTGGATACAGGGGACACGATGCATGTTTAGCAGTGTAACTCTTAGGCTATTGCTCAGGTGGCAGACACAGACCGAAGGATGGGGTACATCACATTTTCAAGGGGAAATGGCATGTCAGATAGCAAGCTTCTCTAGTATATACTCTATGGAATTTTGGCAGTATCAGAAGTGTAAC
The DNA here is from genome assembly GCA_011075105.1 of Heteronetta atricapilla. Lineage (NCBI taxonomy): Eukaryota > Metazoa > Chordata > Aves > Anseriformes > Anatidae > Heteronetta > Heteronetta atricapilla. The sequence goes on from JAACYQ010025494.1 coordinate 22,362, forward strand.
ATGAACCTCACAGCAGCTATACTGAGGGACACACACGCAGACAGATACCTCCCCTAGGATACTCTCCCAGTTTCCTGTAACCCAAACTTCAGGAATGCCTGAGGCAGCAGCAGTATCTTTAACACGTTGCATCCTTGATGACTTTTTTCCACTTATGTTCTCTTTTTAGCCTGCCCAAACTTTCTGTATCCATAGTATCCTGCAGTGGCTCCATAGCCTAATCCGAAATTCAGCTGGATACGTAGGGAAACGATCCCTTTTGCTTGGAAGCGAACCTGCTACCTGATGCCCCTGCTGAGCAACGCTTCCTGTTTACAGATTCCACCCTTCATGACTTCATTGGCATCTATCGTAGTGCTCATTATGTATTTCCTTCTCAGATTAAGTCTTACCTTCTGCTTTGCCAAGTGTACCCTTGCCCTTGTTTTTCTATCCCAGTTCTATTGGTGTCCTCTTTCACAGTAAATAATTTAGTCAACTTTCTACTCTGCCTTCTCAAAACACAATTAGGATGCATGCAGGAGGTCCTAGAACTCTTACAACCTCCTCCTCCCTCTGTGGAGATTTGATGCACCTTTAAACAGGTACAATCTATGAGGTAACCTCTTTTATACCTGCTATGAGCAGAACCCTGTTTTGACACCTTCAGAGACAAGACAGGTCATCTCTTCACATTGTATTTATCCGTAGGTCTGCAAATCTTGCTCGTTATACCTTTTCAGTTAGCTCACTGTTTCCAATGGACCATTAAACTATTCATGCTGCGGGCTCCACTGATCTCGGAGTCTTCTTTAAAATCTGGAGGCAGAACTGTCACTTTGTACTCCTTGAACAGCAAAGCTGCTTTTACGCTACAAATTCCGTGCTACAGCTAAGGGGTAAGCGGTTTCCTCCCTTTTGAATCCACAGGAGCACTCCCCAGTGCCGTCGACTTGCTGACACTCACTTCACTGCCATTTTCTGCCACTTCACTTTACAGCAGCTCCTCTTACCTTTGCTGCGAAGAAAGTTCCTCAAGCACTTCTGTAATGAACATCGGTCAAAAAAAGGAACATCCCTGCAAAAATACCTAGCTTTTCTTTTTTCCTTACCTTTTAAATGTTCACATGACAGTGTGATCATTTACTGACTCACTGTAAACTTCCCTCTGTCTGACAATTACTTATAAGCATTGTTTTAAAGAAGAAACTTTTTTCACATAGCCTATTTTACAATGAATTTTAGGATTTGCTGCGTTATAAGAGTCTCCACTTCTGTTGTGGCCATAACTTCTTTGTAAAGGCTCTCTCTAGTTAACAGCAGCCTCCTACCTTACCTTGTCAAAAGCTTTTTTTTTTTTTTTTAATGGCTGAGCATTTATTGTCTTATTAGAATTTTCAAGATACCTGCAAGATTTCCAATTTTGGCTGCACCTGTCAATTTTCTTCAAGTGTTCAGGAAACTAGGCTTCCCTCGCATGGATTCTTTGACCAACTGCTCCAAGAAATGAGTACTGTTTACAGTTGTGTAAACATCTACTGTCAGCCTGTGTTAGTAAACAGGGAAGTGACTAATGATTCTTGTTATTTGGCTTTCTGCCTTTGCCACATACTAGGACATTCTCATGTGATGCTAAGGCAACAAATCAAGGCAACAAATCAATCAACCAAGCAGGCAGGACGGTGACAGTGCCTGCTGATACAACAGTCTATTTTTCTGCAAGGCCTACGATGTCAACCTAAGAGGATCCTGTGCTTCTTTGTGCAGCCTAGATTTTGTTGTCTTTTTAGGGATATGCCATAACCTCTCCACCAGCAGCACCTACAGCCACTCCGGTAATGACTGCATGAGGAATTACATGGTCCCATCCATCAAATATTTAAATACATCTTTTTTATAAACACACAAACGTCTAAAACTAAATACATGAATAAGAAGATACATTTATATATATACACACTACACCCACTATACTTTATATAGTATATATGTATACATATAAATGTATCTTCACTTTATACGACTATATAAAGTCTATCTATACTTCCTATTCTTTTATTTTGGATTAAGGTATATAAATACTTGCTTATTTTATGATCTCCTTTTAAAAGGTATTCTCTTTGGTTAGCCTACCCCTGGCTGCATACTGCTTGAACATTTCATTCTTCTCTATCCCAGAACATTATTTTATTCCTAAGCATCCTATAGTGATCTTTGGCCTGTCTGCCTGTGTAAAAGTCTCTGTGCCTCTTGTGACCGCCTTGCCTCTGTGATGCTGTATGTTCTTAGATGTAGAGCTTAGGGATATGGTTTAGTGGGGATTGTCAGTGTTAGGTCAGAGGTTGGACTCGATGATCTTGAGGTCTCTTCCAACCTAGAAATTCCGTGATTCTGTGATTCTTACTCTCCCATAAAACACCTCCAGAGAATCCTTCATGACCTAGTGGACAGCAGTCGTCATTGCCTAGGAGAAGTCTGTGCACAGCTGTCAACCACATTTAAAAGTAACAATGCTTACCTCCCTATCAATAAAGCACAGAACTGAGTACAAACAGACGCAAATTAAAAAGAGATAAAAATTGGATATTCTAATTTAAACAATGCAGAAACATGGTTCTGTACATTTTGCCCCAACATTTTAAGGAAAACGCTTAGACTCTATGGATTTCTATACTTCCGAACTATTAACAGTAGATACCTTTCATATTTCGTACAGTTTTATTACAAGTAGATAAAACTATTATTGCAATAAGAAAAAGGTTATATAAAAAAATCCAGTGCAAAATAAAAGCACCCTACGAAATCCGCATTTCTGTTCCCATTGACAGGCATTTAAGACCTTGCAAGAACAACTGTGATCTCAGTGACTTCAAAGAAGTTACTTAATAATACAAAGATTAGACAGGATTTGCTGAAGTTGTAACTGTTGACTTCAAAGAAAAAAAGAGACGCTTTGTTTGACAGGTGCAAAAATTAATACAAAATGTATTAACACAATATGAAACAAACGTACATTAAATAGCTTTGTTTCCTGGTACAGATTTTCAAATGAATTCTATAAAATTTACATATGTAACGAAATGATTTATCGTTGTGGAAAACACAGTTCTCTAGTTCAAGTTTATATTAGCTATAAATATCTAAGGACAGGAAAGATGCTCTTCAAGCTGCCCTACTTCCCCATCATTTATGTCTTCTGCTCTTTGCCTTTCGGAGAGAACATTACCGCGTAAGGCTGCCGCCTTTTTGGACGTTGACAGGGAGCAAGATCCTCTTTAATATATCCTTAAAAGAATAAGAACAAAAACGAGGCAATAAATACAGTGTATTAACATGCATAGCTTGAGTTTCATTTTTTGTTTACCTTTAAAAATACCTTCTGATTATGCCTCCCCCTACCCTCTCTTATAACTAGTTCTCACTTGAGAGCAAGTTGGAGATCCCAGGGTGCAGTATCATTAATGAAAGCACTCAGCTGCTTTCTGGTAGGTGACTGCACAGTAATGTAATACCAACAAGCAAGACTGAAGAATGGAGGTTTTGAACTGTTCATCTAGCTGCAAAACCACATTTTAAATTTTCTTCTGAAAAAGATTTTATATAACGTAGCACATCAGTACTGCAAATTCTGTTGGATTAAAAAAAAAAAAACACTTTAAAATGTATTCCCTAGGCGCAAAGAGGAAACTTTAGACACATGCATTTCGTGGGTCTGAAGGGTTATGTGTGTCTGTTTTGAGAGCATTCTTTTTTATTAAAGACTTGTCAGTCTGGAAGAAGCCAAACAGTAACCTACAGATCAAACACCCTTTGAACGGCTCTCCGATAAGAAAAGTGTATAGAAAATTTCTGTAACGTGCTCAACTTAGCTAACGCTGACAGTAAGCAGACACTTTATGCAGATCAGTTACAGCATCTGGCTTTTGTCAAACCCTTGCTGTTTATCAGCAATAACATCCGCTGAAGTGAGAGTAGCAGATTCTGACTTCATAGTTGGAAAATACTTTTACAACCCTCACTTATTTTTAAAAATCCAATTGGTTCAAGAAACCACTAAGAAACAGAAAAGACACCCTACGTACTCCCCTACTTCTGAATGACAACTGTAATTGTTTGGTAGCCTCTCTAGTGTCCCTGCTGCACTCTTGTATAACATGGCTTTATGAAGAAAGGGCAGATGTAAAGTCTGCCTTTAATACGCTGTTGAGGACCATTAACAACTAAATAGCTCTTATCCTAGCAGAACAAGAAAATTGCTAAGAATCTAATTTTAACAAGCATGCAAGCAGATTCCAAATGGGTAGTAAAAGACAGCTTCGCTAACATGGTATCTCGATTGCCTGATGTTATAAATGGACATGGCTTAGTGTTTAGACCAGCTTTCCCATCGGCTGAAACAGGTACAAGGCAATCAAGAGCGGAAGAGATGGACTATGATTTGTTCATCTTAAAAGATAATGATCAAGAACCCATGAAGGCTCTACAATGAAAATTCTATCTCATTACCTAAGGCAAAAGAGGAACGGCCCAGCCACAGCCAAGCCCTACCTAGCTGGACGCAGAGGGAGGAAAGAGACAACGCACAAAGGAAGCGGTGAATCAGCCGTGTTCCTGCTGGACTGACAGATTCACTGTCAGTATCTGATCCCAGAAACGGATTTATGGGCAAGGGGAAACTTTCCTAACCAAGCCCAAGGAAGCCTAATGGCCTGCCAATTTGGTAGCTACCTTAACCCCTCACAATGGATATTTAGGAAGGGGGAACTTGACTTCCACAGGAAATCTCACATTGATTCCCACAGTGCTCGGAGGCTGAGTTCTGAACACCATGTTTGAAACGCACACGTTCCTTGGAAATCCAGGTTCAAATTGAAGCAAACTCAACTCCGCACATCTTGATTAAGCAGTATGACTTGCACTATGAAAGTTATATAAGTATCTACAAATCAAGGCTCTCTGTTCTGAAAGATTATGAGAAGTACTATACTGTAATGCTACCACAGAAGAACACATCCGTACCCTTGGCTACATTTTCCTTCACCTGACCTGAAACTGTTAAGAGAACGGGTGAAGATAAGTGAAGAATCATGTTTTGCAACCAGTATGAATAAAGTAACTCACAGATGGTTCATACAGGACTCCGTATCTCAGACTTTAACCATTTCTGAGGAAATATACATATACTACAGTACAAATGCACTATGTTTAACACCATTAATAAAAACTAATTTTGATACCAAACTCCAGGATTTAACAAAATATTTAGAAAAGAACAATCTTCCTTGAGAAGTTAAAGAAAAAAAATTCAAAAGCCAAAAAAAAAGCCACCCAGCTTTTGAGTTTCACTAATAACCAGGATATAAGCTTCTAATCACACCTGGCCCTCAGCTTTTCAGTTTTCATTTTGTGCTAAGGAGCCCACAAGGTACAGACAAAGGAGATCGGTGGTGCTGCCTGTCTCTCCTCAGTAAGTACAGTCTCTCAGCCTTTGCCTCTGAAAATGTTGACCCTGTTCTTGCTTTCCTTCAAAGACAAGCAGAGCTTTAATTATTTTCTTTAACAATTCCAATTATTTCTGCCTTCTCTATCTAGGTTCTGAGAAAGCTTCTCTATATTCCCTTCTTCCTAGTAGTATAGGTGCTGCTAAACAAAGACAATATTCTTTCAAAATTATGGTTGCTGGTAGGTAAACAGAGCTCAGAAAGACTGGGTGAGAAAGGCAGCTGCATGAACTAGACACAAATCCAGAAAACCATTTAAAAATCAGCTTTAAAAAGTGCTTTGAAAGCCATTTTTCACACAAACCTCTTTCCACACAGGTTTGGGTGGAAGGAAATCCAACCTCCCAGAAATTTTCAGGTGTGTTTGGAGGAATGTAGCGAAATCTGTGTCTTGAACAGGCAGCTAGTTTCTTCTCTCTCTCTTCTTCTGGAATATCTGCATAATACTGTGCGTTAGAAAAAGAAAAATCCAAGTTAAGGCATTTATACATACACAGCAACTGCTTTACACAAAGATGCTGTCAATCATTGTTTATCAACACAGTTATCTAAAAATAAGGGTGAGGATAGCCAAGAGTAAAGATTTGTTATCCACATGACAAACATCTGGCCATTATCCTAAAAGTTTACAGAATTTACAGATTACACATAACCTTACAGTGGCACGTTTGTTAACTTTGTATCTTTTAACATACCACAGGTACAAGGTTTTGCAATGTGTTTAATTACTTATGTCAACAGTTTTACTGGCTGATTTTGTGAAGCTGTGAAACAGGTGTTGAATTAGACAGGAATTCTCTAATAAACTAAGTTTCAGTTTACAGTTTCAAATAAAACAGAAATAAATGAAATACCACGCTAAAAATTCATGCTGCAAAATTATTTGCAGTTATCTAAACTTACTGAGCTTACAGCAGACAAGTCAAAATGCTTCCTGCTTTATTATCCTCAAGTTAGAAGTGCATAAAGAGCTAGTTTAACATATGGTGACCGACCACTGGGATTCCAGAAGCTACCTGGACGTTCTCTAGAGTATACAGTAAATTGACTAGCTACTTGTCCCCAAACATTCCCTTTCCTTTTATAAAAAAATGTGTCAGCTGAAAAGAGAAAAAGTTTATATACCATCCTCCAAGCTTCTTTGCTGTGTGTTCCCTTAAGTAGCATCTTGAAAAAACAGATTTTTTGGTGCAGTTCTTTAACTTGGGATTTCAGCTTAGCATCTCCTAAAAGAGGAACCTGTCACTGATATACCACAGGGTACACCATGGTATTTTCAAAGCTGAAAGCTTTGAGAACAAGAAACCTGGCCCTCATAGAAGTGGTGAAACAATTCCACCAAAATGATAATGTTAAGATTCAAAAATGAAGAATTAAAACCTCATTCAGTCAGCTGGGAAGTGATCTAGAGTGGGAAACAGGAAAGGAACAGAATATTTCCGTCAACAGAGTTTACTTCCTGTCTCCATCTACTGGTAGTATTTCAGAAAACCTACTTATTTTAAATAGAAAAAAAAACCAACAGGGATTTATTAGTGTACTTTACTAACAGATAGCAGGTAAAGTAAAAAATATTATTTTGGGGAAGAGGATTTTTATTCCTGAGATGTAAATATTGATGATTATGTAGGTAAGAGAGTAACCACAGGTCTGAAAATGTCAGTGACTACTGCACGATCTGGAAAAAGTAGCCTTGCTTCATCTAGGATTCTGTAGTCTGTGGGAATTGCAGCTTTCCCCCCAGTATCAGTTCAGATTTCTCACCTTTCTACAAAGAGTGACACCAGAACGTATTCTGCTCTAATAGCCCTCATTAGTACAGGAAGCTAATCTAGTAACATGTGGGTTTCCTGGTCAAGATCAGAGAGATTCAGGTCATTAATAGGTTGTACCCCAAATTTCAGATTACTGTTCTGTCTCCTACAAAATCCTTGTATGTAGGATAGGATGGACTGCTACTGCCATAGGAAATACTCAGGAGTGGTGATGAGACCATAGTAAAAATTTCTTCAAAGCGCATCATGCACTAAACCTTGCTTGCTCCAACACTTCCAACAGCAGAGCCCTTTTTAGTCCCTGAATTTGGAGAAACTGAGTCTGCCACCATCTCATACAAGGTCTCCTTAACAACAAAAAGCCTACGGCCAAGACCAGAACTAAAACAGGTATCAACAGTTCAGGAATGGAGTCAGATGAAGTGAGGCCATGGTTACTTAGCTGGACTTCAGAGACCCAGATGGAAGAATGCCTGCCACTCACTTAAAGATCTAGACACTAATGAAAAAAGAGGAATAGGCAATCATCATCTAATACACATCAATATTCACTGATGAAAAGTTAAGAAACAAGGTGATAGGGACAACAAAATTAATTGTGACAATTCTACAGTATCTGTGCAAACCAAATAGGTTATTAGCTGAGTCTTATTGAAGGATAATTAGCAGTACTCCTTGTGTTTGTCCTTTAAACAGCTGGAATTTCAGAGAACAGCCTACTAAAAATCTGCAGCGTACTGCACTGGGGAAGGGAGGGGTTAAAAGTCTATGATTACAATGAAATATTCGCGGATGAAACAATGAAAAATACAGCAGAGATTTTGAAGAAAAGAAAATGAAAATAACATAATCAAGCTAGGTGTGCATTCAAAAGAAATTTGAAAGCAACTTTTTTTTTTTTACTTTAGTTTGTATTGGGGTTGGCAAAGAATGAAAGTTACATGTGTGTTTGCTCTACAGAGAACAAGAAGTCTCTCCTGTTTTCCAGATTGAGAGCACTATCTACGGCATCTGCAGTCATCACAGAACATTTAAGCTACATTTTTCTACATGTGAGTAGTCTCATCCTGCAGTACCTTCACCATGAGAGTTCTTTACAGAGCTCCACCTTTATTTGCAGTCTCAAAAAGAGAACAAATCCTTCAAATGCTAGTCATTAGTTTAGTAGTTACTTAGTCATTTCTGTAACTTAAAAACATCTGACTGATTCTCCTGCTTAAAAGCATAGCTAGACTTAATCACTTACAAATACTACTTTTACAAGCAGCGACTTCTCCACACAATCTTTCTCTGATCTCATCACAACAAGGCAAGACATTGAGTCACATGTTTAACACTGCAAAGTGAATGAGATGCTTCTACCATGTTTTGTGATGACTTAGAAGTGCTTTGCCAAGGCACAAACGGAACTCCAATCTCTCACATCAGCTCAGAAGGACAGGTAATCCTCCCACTCTCATCCTGCTTGTAGCACACAGCCGGAACAATTTACTGATTTTTACCCATTCCCTAAATATTTCCTTGGACTTCACAAACTTTTCAAAACCTTACCACTAATAAGTCTAGACTTTTTTAAAGCATCATGTATGCTTTGTCTAATACTCCTTTTTTTTATAGGCATTTAATTCCAAGGTAGTTTTATTACTGTGCAGTGATACAGCCAAGCATTACGCGTGTTCTAAGACATTCATCTTGAATGACCTAGACTAAAAAAATATTTTCTGAAGTTTAATGTAGAAACCTAATATTGTAAAAGTCAAAGCTGTTTGCAAAGTCAGCATTCTAATTAATATGCCAGGAAGTAACAAGAACTGGATAGACTGATCTATAGCTTACAGATACAGGAAACTGAAACGGTTAACAGGTGTCTCTAAGCCCCCAGAATAGGCTAAAGTTGCTGTTGTTGTTTTGTGGGTTCTTTGTTTTGTGTTTTTTTTTTTTTTTTTTTTTTTTTTCCCCATCCCTTCAACATCCTGTTTTCTTTCAAGCTATCTAAATTAAAACACTTTTTTTGGAAATGGTATTTATTAGTTGACTGTAAAATTTTATTATTTGTATTTAATGAGTTTTACCAAAGATATTTTTCAGGAATGTATTTTTGTCCCAAATGCACTCTAATAAATTTCTTCAGCTAAGTAAATGTTACTATAAGGTGAACAGCAGGAGAACCTATGAAAAATGTTGGTTCAATACAGGTATGGAAATTATCTGAAAAGACTCCGGGTGTAATTCACACTTGCAGAATGTTTACTTATTAGATCATTGCCTAATTAACTCCAGTGTGAAAGCCTACTGTAACCAAATACGTTACCAAATAACCTTACTCTACATGTAACTATGTCAACGTTTTATCTTTATACAAAGTATTTGAAAGCAGTTCAGTAATTTTAAAGGAAGGGAAAAGTTATTATGGAGAAACCTAAAATCCTCACACTTTTTCCCTGCTGAGGCAAATATTTTTTTAAACATTTGTACGTATATTTACATTGGCACCTAAGCTGGTTTAACTGTCTGAAAACACAGACCCCTCAGAAAACAAGAAATAAAACAGAAATCAAGACACATAGGTACAACAGGAAACAGAACATACTTATTCCAGTACCTGAGAGTTTCAGTAGATTTTTTTGAACTACAGAAACAGAGTCATTCTTGACTAGCTAATGTATCTTATTAACAAAAACTGGTTACACAGTATGGAACTACACTGTGAGAAGTTTCTAGCTTCATAGATGCAGAGAGTAAGTTATATGCGGTTACTACAGTTAAAAACAACAACAACAACAACATAAACAGCTTTGGTAGACAATTCTTTGCTCAGTTATGTGTTGAAGATGAGACAAGCAGACTCATAATTTCAATAGCACTTCCTAACTTTGATAGCAGAAGAGCTGGAAGACCAGAATTCAGAGCAGTACTTACTATTTCACATTCCTTACAAGTATGGCCATGCAATTTTCTTCTTTCTTCTTTCTTACGAATAACCTCAATATGAGGAAAATCTAACATAGTGTTCTTTCTGAAAAGCAAAGATGTTTTCATATGATTGTGCATTCGTCCCCTCTGCATGTCTGAGAAATTTCCCCTTTTTTAGAATACAACAATGGATAGTTTCAAGAAAAGAAAAAAAAAAATCACAAAATATCTACAAACCCAATCACATTGCATTTCATACCTGAATAAAATTACTTTTTAGGTAAAATAGTCCAAAGGTTTTTAAAATGAATCATGATCCTTAACATAGCCCCAGGTGTGTCTCAGTTTTTTATGGCTTTTCATCATGTGAAAGTAAGTAACTTGACCTAAATTACTCAAAAAATACTTCTGGGACACAGAAGTTCTTACTCTGATTTCTAAAGGAAGAATATATGTTCTGGTTCAAGCACTGAACAGATTTACTTATGTTTTTAACCAATGTGCTCTTTTTCAAAACCAGAAAACAGTAAACAAACCTTTCCCTACAAATAAGACACACTGAGGTGTTTAAAAAAAAGCCAATAACTATATAACTGAAAGACATAATATCATTAGGAAATGAAGATTTCAGACTACCAATGATTAGGCAGAAAGGCAACAGAGGAAGCACTAGGAGGTACAGTTGCTTACAATTCCTCATTTATTGCTTAGAGGGAGGGGAAAAAATGCCAGAGATAAGGAAAAGTTTTTATTTGTACAAGCAACCCCAGCCTCTTTGATGATAAACTCGTGCATGGCTACTTGCATATAAGAAACTCCATGGATTACAAAATGATTCTTTCAACAGGGTTATAAAAAGCAGAAATATCATTCCTTTCACTTCAGCAATTAGGATAGAAATGCTTCTCAATGTGTTTAGTTGTACCCCCCTCAGCTTTTATCTAATGCTTTCATCTAATTTACTGTGTTTTACCTGTGCATCTTCAGCTGCTAGTAAACTACATACAAACAGGACTGTTTTATGGAAGAACAAGTTCTCTATAGGGAGGAAATAAAGAGCCTTAAAATGCCTGTATTAAACAAGCTACTTCTATTTCTATTTTTATTAGGCAAATTACCTTTCATCACTTTTGAAATACGGCTCCACAAAAGCTTTCTGTTTGGCTTTATCTTGTTTATCCTCATGTTCTGTAAATATACATGAAGAAAAAAAACACTACACGTCACATAAGGTTAGCAGGCTGCCTATAGAAATGTCTGCAAAATGATAAGCAGGAAATTATGAAGAAATATAAAAACACCATGTGCATGCTGCTCTGAGGCAGCAGATTCAAAGAAAAAAATTAGAAATAATATAGAATTGAACCAGTGATCAAAAAAGCATTACTGGAGGAGAAGGAAAAGAGCAATGGACAAGCAAAGATGAGCAGAATAGCAAAGGAAAGGTTGCTTAAAATACAAAATATTGAGAAATCTCAATATAGGCAGGGGAACAAAGGAAGCAAGCAATTACAATCATAATCTACAGCCAAAAACTGGTGATTCCTTTAAGAGTCACCTCACCGTACAGCTTCTATGTCAGCTTCCGTTAGATCTCCCACATTTGTGTACGTGCAATATAAACCAACCAACAAAATAATTTTCAGGTCAGTTTGTTATGCCATTACAATCCTCCATGAACTTATGAAAATGAACTCAGAGTTTAGTTGGCATATTTGTTCCCACAAAACAAAGCCTGGTTTCAAATCAACTCTTGTAGTTTGATCAGTCTAATAAAGACAAAAAAAATTATATCCCACTCTTTAGTTTCTTGCTTGCTACTGTTATTCCTTTATCCTGTTCTTCTTCAAGAAGAGTTTCTTTTTCATCGCATGCAGAAAGACCATCTTCTGGTAGGCATGATTCATATTCTTCATCATTTGTCCGATCAAACATTTCTGTTATGGTATCATTCATTTTTTTTTCTCCTCCTATTATAAAAAAACAAACGATAATGAATGTCCAAATCAGTCTCTCAACAATTTAAGAAAGCATATTTTGACTGAATGGATATCAAGAATCAGCATCCACTTGCAACTCCAGTCGTGATTAACTTAACAATACTGACACATTTATTCTTTTTGCAACCTTTCCATGAGTCATTTAAATGTGTACAAAACTCAAATTTTTCATGAAGATATCTTGACTTCATTTCTAAACTTTGATTAATTGCTGAATCTCTTTGCTATACCTTTAACCTTACAAGTACACAGATGAGATTTTTGTTGTAGTAATTCCGGCTTAATCCAAGCAGAAGGAAATATTTTCTTTAGGTAGGAAATAGACTACATAAATGTGATCAAGTTGCAACAGCTTAAAATAGAAACAAAGAAAGAAAAAAGAAAACCCACCCCCAAAAAACAACTTAAAACAATGTGCCCCCCCATAAAAAAATCCACGACGACTGTTGAAAGTCACTGCCCTGCAGCCATGATTCACCACTTACCATACATTAAATGTGATATAAATACACCTGGATTTATTTTAAATGCACTAGGTCTGCTTGTATACTATTAAAAATGAAACCGGTCTTAGAAATTGGTCATAGAAATCCTGATATGATTCCATGGCAAACTTTCAAAGCTCTTAGTTGTAAGCCTGTTCATTACAGGTCAGAACATGGAAAGTATTTAACATCTTAAACAATATAAAAGCACGCTACTAGCTTTGTCTCAGAACAAACCTTATTTACACAATGTAAGTTAAAAAGAACAGACACCACCAGTTCTGTAAGGAACCAGACTGATCTTTGTGAACTGAAAAATAAATCTTTTTCAGTCTTTTACTGTACCATTTCTTACAATCTAATCACACATGGGGAAAAATAATCCTTTATTCTTTACTGCTTCACAAAAGCGAACCAAAGAAGAAAAAAAAAGTCTTACTTGGACTGCTTTCCTGGTTTTGCTCTTGATTTTTCATTTTTATTAGTACACTGTCACTAACATATGTATAATCCATATTAACTTCCCCTCCAATTCTTGACTGAGAACCATCCTGAATAAAAAAAAATAAGGAAACAAGGTAATTGGACTCAGAAGCAACTGGTATAGTCATTATCATTGCTCTGTATATAAAATCCTTTCATAACCATTGCTGAAAGCTTTTGGACACTGTGGTATTTATTTCTGCAGTAATGTATTCAACATAAAGATGTAAAACCTAGATAATAACTTGTTTTGAAGTTGAAACGGGAAGTATACATTGGGTGAATAACATTACTTGATAGACAAGAAATTCCTTAAATTTTTCATGTTACAATTCTACAAAGAAAAAAAAGGGAGCAATGAAATACTATTTTCAAAATAGACAATCTCAATTCAAAACACTTTATGATAGCTCTTAAGCTAGACAAAGCAAACGAAATTCAGGAAGATTCTCAGTTATTAATTCTAATAACCAACATGCCCCCAAATCAAAGGATAGTAGTCGTGATCTATATATCTTCCATTACTTAACGTAAAGATATGCCACCATGAGTTCTTTCAGTGGAAAAATTATGAGATTTTAAACATTTTTTGTCTTAAAATAAACACCTAAATACCCTCAAGACCATCAATTTCATACTGAATACCACATGGCAAAGTTTATCAACTACAAGACAGCTGTACTGTTTTAGGATAACCGTACTGTTTTAGGATAAACAAACATTTTAGGAGTGCAAACAAGTATCAAAGGAGCGAAGGATTTTTGTTAGGAAGTGGTTTTGGACTGCCCAGAATACAGTTCATGATATTACAGAATCACAGAATTGCTGAGATTGGAAGGGACCTCTGGAGATCACCTGGTCCAACCCCCCTGCCAAGCAGGGTCTCCTGGAGCACATTGAACAGGATCCCATCCAGGCAGGTTTTGAGTATCTCCACAGAAGGAGACTGGGCAAGCAGTGCCAGAGCTCTGTCACCCTCAGAGTAAAGAAGTATTATCTCATATTCAGCTGGAATTTCCTATGTTTTCATTTGTGCCCGTTACCTCTTGTCCTATTGCTGGGCACCACTGAAGAGTATGGCCCCATCCTCTTGACATCCTCCCTCCAGATATTTATACACATTGATAAGATCCCCTCCGTTGTGATCCCCTCTGTTGTCTTTTCTCCAGGCTAAACAGGCCCAGCTCTCTCCACCTGTCCTTGTATGACAGGTACTCCAGTTCCCTAATCATCTTCGTAGCCCTCTTCTGGACTCGCTCCAGTAGCTTCATGTCCCTCTTGTACTGGGGAGCCCAGAACTGGACACAATGCTCCAGGTGTGGCCTTAACGGTGCTGAGCAGAGGAGCAGGATCCCCTCCCTTGACCTGCTGGCAACACTCCTCCAAATGCACCCCAGGACACTGTTGGCCTTCTTGGACACAAGGGCACAGTGCTGGCTCATGGTTAACCTGCTGTCTACCAGGACACCCAGGTCCTTCTCTGCAGAGCTGCTTTCCAGCAGGTCAGCCCCGAGCCTGTAGTGGTGCTTGGGGTTCTCCCTAAGTGCAGGAACCCTGCACTTGCCTTTGTTGAATTTCATGAGGTTCCTCACTGCCCAGCTCTCCAGAACCCTCTGAATGGCTGCACAGCACTGTGGTGCATCAGCTACTCCTCCCAGTTTTGTGTCATCATTACTTCTAGAGGCTTTTTTTTCCCAGTATTATGGAACATGCTGACTTGGTGCAAAAGAGATAATTTACCTTTGTATCAATCACAGTAACGTCCATTTTGTACTGCGAAAGGTCAGCTCCTGGGTCTATGCTCCACTGCAGGTTTTCTAAGGAAGTTTTATCTTTCGCGTCTGGACACAGAATAAGGCAAAAAAGACAAATGATCAGAATTAAGCTCTGGAAACAGAATCTGGTAGTATCTAAAACACGAGCTGGCTTTCTCTTCATCAATTCATCTTTGGGTTTAGGGAGTGATTTTTCTCAAATAGCAAACAAATTATTTATACCAAATCAGTATGATCTGAAGATTCAGAAATACATCTTATTTTTTTTGTCACATTCAGGGAGGAAACCACACCTCTGTGTCTGTACATTGTATGTAAGACACAACAAGCACTCTTGCAGGTAAAATCTCAGTACCGTGCAAATCAAGTGATATTAAAATTGGACAGAGAACATTACACCACCAAGAATACAGAAATTGAGTCTTAGACTACAAATGTACAGAAGCGTCTGAAACAATGGTTCCAGAGCTGGCTCCTCCTGATTTGTGAGCTAGAGGTCTAGATTACAAGATACATAACAATACCAACCACTCAAAGATTTTTAAACTTATAATGCAAGTATTTCTACATAAAGTACGCAGCATAACATCTTAGCTAAGGAGCACTGATACAATCCCAGTTATAAAAATACAAATTTTAGGACTGGGATCATTTATAGGAAATAAGTTAACTTCTAAATATCTGTCAGAAATCTGTTCATTATTAAGGGACTAATAGGTCGTTGGGAATCTTGAAAGACATGATGGCTCAGTGCTATACTTAAGGACAGTTTTCAAATATTTGATGTAGATAGTTCGAACTCAAACTTCCTGAGATTTAGTTTCAGTATCTGTTATTCACGTGCTGCAGTAATAACAATACTAAATAACTGAAGAAAAAAGGTTTCCTAACTTGTTGAGTTTACAGCTGAATCACAACGATATATTCATTATACAGGGGTGGAAGAAGAAAAACTTTATGAAATACAGTGAATTATGATACAGGTTGAAAAGCTGAAGGTGAACTTGAGAAGTGCTGAATAGAATGAGACTAAACTGGAGGCAGAACAGAGAAAGTTGTTAATGGGAGAGAAAAGAAGATACAAAGAATTGTATTTAACCGCAGCATAGGCTGGTGGGGTTAGGGAATAAAAGGAACATTTTTGTTAAGTTACCTTGCTCGTTTTGCAGTGCTATGTTTTTTGATAGTCTACAAGGGTTTGGTTGAAGCACAGATGCTGGTTCAGATTCTCCATGTCCTGTTCTTGGTTTCTTTCTGTTTGGTACATGGCCACTGGGAACCTAACAACATACTGCAATTTTACTATTTCCTAAAACTTCAACAAAGCATTTCTCAAAGGAGAAGGAAAGAAAAGTCAAAAAACGTACCTTTATATCATCAAAAAGTTGCTCTGTGTCTACAGTACTTGGCATTGGTGCAATTTTGAAGGGAGGGATTTCTTCTTTCATTTGGATCTGGCTTTTCTTATCTGGGAATGTTTTTCCCAGCATTGCCTCTTGTACGTAGGGTTCCTCTTGTAAATCTCTGCCAAACGAACAGCTCTCATTGTTGGTATTCTGAACAGGTGGTGGACCCTCAGGAAGGGGCTTCCTTAGGTGCAAAAACACATCATGCAGAGTCACCTGTTTCAGTCTATTTTTACAGGTCTCCTCACTCCCTTGTTTTTTCTCTTGACAACGAACTGCAGAGAAGCGATCAGACAGATCCAAGGGCTTATCAACCATATGTTCCCCATTAACAGGCTGAATATCTGACTGAAAGGGAACAGAGTTCTCTTTGTTGAAGGATGTTTTTTCACAGCTAAATGCATGCTCATCTTCAACTTTCTTTCTCTTAGCACACCTGCCTTCTTGCTGCTTCTGGTGTACGAGAAGGAAATCACTCTTGATCACCTCGTTTTTAGCTGCACAAGTGTTTCCAACACAAGTTACAGCCTCATTAGTATTCTTTTTCACAACCATTTGCCTGTTGATAGAAGCCTGGCTGATAACTGAGCTGATTTCAGTTCCAAGATTCAGTGGTGCAACAAAAGCAACATCTTCAGATTTTGATCTGCTTTTATGAGATCTAGAACTGGAAGGATTGTTGAAAAGATTGATTTTGACATTAGGCTTCAATCCTGAATCTAAAATACAAGGGGTATGACATGTACTTGAGTTGTTCTTCATGTTGCTAGAAGCTCCAAAAACAGGAGAAGCTACCTGAGAGTCCCAGTCAACGCGTGGTGGGGTATTCTGAGATGCATCTAAAAAACTGAAGACAGTGAGAAATTAAATAATTTTCTGGTGTACACATGGGGCTGGGGGAAGAAAGAGGGACATACAAAAACTATACATTTCCTATCAATGTTCTGCACTAAAGCTGTTAGAGTATTAACTGAAATTATTAACTAGCATTAACTGAAAACAGAAGGAAAAAAAGGGAAATTTTTGGTCTAGGAAGTACATGTTGTTGAACTTAACGATGTAAAAGGCAAGTAAAACACAGACCTTGTCCTTCATTTTAGCACGATGAGAAATTCTGTTCCACATTCAACTGAGAACCAAGGACAGAATTAAGTCTACTCAGGAATCTCTCCTGTCAAAGGGCTGCCTACCTTTCAGTGCAGTGAAACGGAAGAAAGTGGGAATGGTTGTGAAAGCAGTTTATCTAAGTTCTTGTACAGATCTTATAACCATGACAACAAATTCTCAAAGCTTCTGCAAGTGAAGGAAAAGTCTGCAAGATTTTTAAAGTACTCTTTTTTTTACTTGTGAACAATAAAACATAAAAGAAATCATTCAGGGAGGATGTGCATACATAGAAAGCCTGTATCAGAAGTTTGAGAGAAAAGTCCACAGTTTTGTATCTTATCAGTTCCAAATTACAACTTACTTACTTGAAAGAAACCCACATAATATGAAAATACTTAGTTCTGTGTCTGTAGCTTAAAAGCAAACTGCTGTTTAAAACAACATTACTATTAACGAGTGGAAACACACCCCAAACTGTTGTCATCATTTCTTGATTCAGAAGCTGGATGTTGTTTTAAGTCTTCAGACTGCATGCTCTCTGGAGCTTGGTTCACAACAGTATTAGCGCGGGGAGAATTCAGTACAGACTGGGTCTCCTTACAAGTGGTGAAGGGAAACAAAGAACAGAAACGTGAAAAGTTATTTGAGTTAAAATTTATACGTATGCTAGATTTTCCCATAAATACTCCCAAGTCCCATTCAAACAGAAATGCTCCAAACTTTGAAAAAGTAGCAAATTAAAAGAGAGAAAATTGTCACCAGTAGCTTTTAAAGAAATTTTATGGAAATTCAAAAATTCACTTATGCAAATGTGCGAAGACATATTTTGTCTAAGAAAAAAAATATCTGTATACCATCATCTTCACCATACTTACCAAGCAAAAATTGTTAAGCAGTATCACCTGAGTCACCAGTCTCATCACCAAGTAAACTTTTTTAGTGTGCTAGACTTCATTGCTACACAGAGGTGGGCAGACCCAAGGATTTACTCCACTGTCCTTGTCAAATTTAAAAGATGTGAACATGGCAGGAACCGTGACCCTCCCACTTCCCCAGCCGCCAGACTGGTCAGCGCAGTTACTTCTGCTCTTGCTCCAGAAATTATTTGGTAAGTAAGCAAAAGCAAACTAGAGTGAACTTACTGAAACTTTGAATATTTTTTGCAGAGTTTTAATGCAAAAGAAAAAACGATTGTTTTCAAACAACTGGCAACAAAGCTGATTACATGAGAAATTTGGGAATATTACTTACAGAATCATCCTGAACAGCAAGTCCAATTGTTTCTGCAACAACTGCAGCTAAGTTAAAAGATGGCTTTGGAACAGGATAGCCTCCCATCCTGGATTTACCTTTGTAAGTAGAAAGAAGCTCACTTAATGAGTTACATACATGTTATATGATCTTACTCCACTTACACAGGTGGTACAAACTCAGAACTAAAAAGATCACAAATTAAAATCTGATCAGTATGGAAGTAGTTTGACCTGTATTAGATAAAGTCTTATCTGGAAGTGGCGAGTGGAGCAGAGGGGCAAAAAAAGAATTCATGCCGAGGGCAAACTGCTGCCTTATTACAGAGAAATATACTTCCTATTTGGGTACAGTACACCAAAATTAAAATTATAGTAATTCACAATTATAGGAAAGGGAATAATTAACAGAAGCACTTCTAGATGTTATATACTCACTTTGGACTAAGTGCAATTCTCAGAGTATTTTATCTTACTTTATAATTTAAAAATCTGACATAAGACAGTTGGATGAGTTGACCAAAACAAAAGAAATCAGCAGTAAGAGCTGCACTGAGCTTTTTATTTCTTGACTCTAAGCCCTAACACTATGCCACCAGATCACGTATCTAGTGGCACAGAGATAGGCATTACAGGATAGGCAACTCAGCAGCAGTTGTGATTAAACATAACTTCCTTTTTTTGGATCCTTTGTTTAAAGAGAAGGACCGTGAACTTAATCTCAGTTGTTGATGACCCCTCAATTTTACAACATTTTCTCCTTATTTTGAGTAGAATTAGAACAAAATCTGTTAATACACTTACTTGGTATAGGGGACAGTTGTGGATCACAGGTGTCTGCCACTAGTATCTCTTCTCCGGGGTGACTGTTCATTTGTGTGGAATAGAGCGGAATTCTTCCAAACTCTAGGCAAAGTTGTATAAACATTATCACATGGTGAAATTAGTCTGTCCTGAAGGTTGTGTGTAGACACAGACCATGACCCCGATCTTAACAGCACTTAAACTTTAACTTTGGTATGTAAGCAGGTCCATTCATCTAAGCACATCTGATTATTTTTATTTTAAGATGACCAATTTATCATAGCGATACAAATATTTCATATTAAAACTTTGTCTCACAGATATGTCCCCAGTCAGTCAGCTATAACATAATGCTGACACAATTACATCACTGTCTACACAAACTGCATGAGCACTAGGTATTCAATCTGTATTTCACCTGTTAACACAGCATCAAACTATTGAAGAGTAAATTGTCCAAGATGATAAATTTTTGCATCAGCTAAGGTAATGAAGAAGTCAAAAACATGAGATTTGAATCATGAACAATCTTGTTTTTGCCATGTCGTCCTTTCCATCTGGACACCAATAGTTTTCCTGAGCTGTTCATTAACTGATAAAGGTATTTACAACATTTCACACATATGTTTCAATTTAGTAGCTCAAGTGTTTTTTTTTGTGTGTTTTGTTTTTTACTCAAAAAGTACAGAAGTATGTTTAGAAAGGATAAGCTTCACAGCAGCAAACTTAGATCCCTAAAAGAAAAGGCACTAATAACCAATCCACTCTCTTCACCTCATAGTTGTACTACTTCTATTCTTGCAAAGCTTTTAGATCTAAATATAAGCCTTGACTAATCACATATTTTAAAAAACACTATTATTATTATTCCAGAAGATAAATTAATACATTAAAAGCACATGGATTGCTTATTGTATTTCCTGTATATCATTAGAATACAAGCCATTCATTAAAATACTTGTTATGGTTAAAATACATTAAAGCTACTTCTATGACATTAGAGAAGCAAGTCTGGAAATGAAATGTGCACAATACCTCTGGACTTAGATATAAAACAAATGCAAACAGTGTATCAGCACCAGAAAGAGAAAGATCACGTAGCAACTAGAATTAAGTATCTGTCAGTTTCAGTAATATTTAATTGCAGGATAATTGCTGAACATGGCAAAACATTTATTTCACTCTCCACTAGGTGGTGATGTAGCTGTACACACAAACCAAGCCCTAAGAGATTTTTCGGTCAGTTTGGAGTTAAAAGAGTTATGGGTTGAAAATCTCTGTTGTATTTGCATGTGGATGAAGAATAGTAGGAGGTTAAGACACGCTCTGAGTATATTGCTGCTAAAACAGTTGCTGCTAAAACCATTCTTCCACTGTCTCATACATTACTGCATAAATGGAAAAAAAACAAACCAGAATACATGCAAAAGAATTACTGCGACTTTAAATTTTTTTTTTTTACCCTTTGCAATCAAATGTAGGTGTCTTTTTCTTAAAAATATTTTTAAGCAATAAAATGTATTAAAGAACTAATAATATTCTCTTACCACTGTTGCTCTCCTTAAGTTCCAAATCTGGATGCGTATGTTCTGTGTATCGGATATGCCTGTTGTCTTTTTTCCTTCTCATACGATTAGCCATAGAAAATGAAGAAGTCAGAACTGGAGAACCTGGAATGACTCCTTCTTCTAATTCCAATGCTTGTTGCTTTTGCTCCCTGGAGACAAAATCAGGAGGTCAACCAAAACCCGAGTCAGCAAGATGAAGAGCTTTAGCAAGCAGGACAATCATTTCGTTTAAGAAAGCAACAATTTAGATGATACAGCCATCCCAATACCATCTGTGCATAAAAAGTAATACTACAAGAGAGCTTTTAACAACAAATTCAAAATTGCTCCATCAAAACCAAGAATGGCATACAACTCTAGCTCATCACGTTTGAGGTCAACATCCAACTACTGCACAAAGAAAACTTATTCCCCGAAAAAAAACCACAAACCAAGAACTTTGGAGCTTCTAGGTCGTACCTCTGAAGCATATTCTACTTTGATGAAAAATACTGGGGTGGGTAGACTAGTATGTCCCTCAGTATGGAAGTTCCTTCATAAACCCAGAATACTAATTGTCTTTCAATACAAAAGAAAAGCTTTCAGACAATTTTAAATAGCAATGAACAGCACTACGCTAAAAAACAATCCCTTTCCAGACCATTTGATGTTACCTCTAATTCACCTTACAGAGGTCTTCACAGAGGAGTACAAAAAGCAACATAAATCTTGTGTTACCAGCAATGCAAGCAGTGCAAAACATGGTGAGTTAAGAACTTTTTCCTCTCACAGTCAGCTCTAACACAGTTGCAAAGTCAGTATAGAAAAATTAGCTTAACTACGTGTTTTCTTTCCAAAATCTCTATCTAGGCATAGCAAGAAAGCAAGAAAAAAAATCATTTCAGTTTTTATATAAACTTTTAAAATAGAGTTTGTTTAGTATTTAATGAGGGTGTTGCTCCCTATCACATGGTGGTGGTTGTGGAGAATGGAACAGGCAGCAAAAGAAGCTTGAGGAAATCCAACTGTGCCTGCTTGGTCATCTTTGGCAGCACTTTTCCTTATGACTCCCAAGAGAAAACATGGGCCAAAGACAATTTGCTAACTATAAAGAGAAGGATGTAAGGCTTTCATCTAAGGGAAGAGGAGGCAACATGGGTATTTCTGTTTGCATTAAAATGAACCATGGTATCTTATGTAAAATAAGTTAATCATGGGACAGATAACTGTCAAAAGGCGTATGGCTTGAGAAAAGGAGAAAAGGTTTTACAAAGCTAGGCTTTTACCGTGACTAACTGTGGATGTTAGTTAAACAAACATTGATGCGTTTATTTGCTTCTCTGACATTTTGATGTATTCTATTGTGCAATTTTGTAATTCCTCTTTTCTAGCACATTTACACAGAAAATACCGTAACTGGAAGCTGTGCCATCTATTGAAAGTATCTTAAGGAACAGATCAAAACACGCAGGAAAACAATGAATTAATCCAGTTACTTCACAAATTTAAGTTAGCTGACAGAGTTCTCTTTAAATTTACTGGCACAGTCTTGTATGACAAATTAGCCTGCCTAAATATTTTTCTGTACCTTAGTTTCATGCAAGCCAAGAGATAGTTCTTAAATGCCACCACAAAACAAAAAGGTGCCATACACACATCAGAAATATGCATTAAATCATTTCTGAATTAAGGAAGCATTCATTTGAGATTACAGAAAACGTTTTTGTAGAACTCTCCTTGCTCTTTCCATCCATAGATAATGAAATTCTAATCTGATAAAGGAGCAGATAATGCAGTTCTTCTGAAAGTTCACTTTTGTACAGGATTCTTAGATTTTCTTTTAAAATATTAAGCCTTGGGAACAGAATACATAGGATTACAATGATTTTGTGTCATGCGCTAGAAACAACCTACTACCTTGCACCTATTTGATGGTGTTGTGTTGATCTAAGTTGTTCATTCTAAACAAAGCAACAGGCCTATAGTTCCATTGAAAAAAACAAATGCAGTGGCTACATTACAAACAGCAGAACCATCCTTGCTAAATCAGTTAATCTACATAACTCTGTACTCATTTAGATACCCACTTAACATGTTGACCAAATAATTTGGTGTTATGTTGATCATTCTCAACTTTCCTACAGTGGCCAGAGATTTTTACTGGAAGCTAAATGGCAAGACTAGGGATCAACCTAATAAACTTGGATGGACCTGTCTGGCATCAATTAACGTTTATAATGCCTGTTCCTAACTGCTGTCAAGATACTTAGACCCATTACTGAAAAGGAATTATATAGTGAAAGCATATAGAAATTTGTTACTACTTGGTCTTGAAGAGGAATACTTCCAGTGCTATCAAGTATGTTCTGAAAAGATGAAATGCATACAGAAAAAAATAGGATGATTAAGGTGTGAGAGATGAGAGACAGAGAAATACAAAAGGAATAGAACCACAGGCCTTTCAAACTGTCCTCTAAGTTGTTTTACTCTGACAAGAAGATTACTTTCTAATGAACATAAGAAAAAATGATACGCTGAAAAAACCTTGCATATCAAGCCCATACATCCCATTGCACTCCCCCTGCCCACACATGTGACTTCTTCACAGAGAGCCAACACTGAGATAAATTTCAGATGATGTCAGACTGCAGCTACCCAAGGAAAGAATACTACCTCTGTGCCTTAGAGAGTGTACAATACTTGCTTACTAACTACAACATTATACAGTACATTCCTGGTAGCATACCAGAGAACAACCTAACAGTCAACTTGTAGCTATTTTTATGTCTTTCTTTCAAAGTTTTTTTTTTTTTTTTAATTGTAAGATTATCAGAAGTTTATTTCAAAAAAAAATATTGAAAAATCCTGGGACTCTGACTACTAGAGAAACTACTTTTGTAGAGCCTTACCTAAAGGAAACAACTGTTAAAGGGTCTATAGAAAAATAAAAGTATGAGAGGTACGGTTTTCCTATGCACTGTGAACAAACAGAATCATTTTGAGCAATCATGAAGTCAAACAGAGTTTCTATGACAGATTTATCTACCTCTTTCCATTTACAAAAAACACCTCTTTGCATTTACACAGTTAGAAAGCAAACAATTCTGCAATACAAAGATGCTAGTTTTACACTGTTAATATGAAATGGCATTAGGCTATTTGTTCCTAGTCACTTAGAAAAGAGCAAAACGAAGTTTTAAAGACTCAAAAGCCACTATTTATATCCCCAGACATTACTAGCAAGATTAAAAACAAAACAAATCTCAAAACTTACTCCAATTCCTTCTGCAACTGCTGGAACTGTTCAGCTATCTTTTTATTTTCATCCTGCAAGTTGTTTTTTTCATTCACTGCAATTAATGTGTAACAAAATCAATTCAGACACGGTAACATCGTATCAGATCTCATTTTGTTTTATCTTCTAAGGAAATTGAATCAGTTCTAAAACCCTAATACCACCTATCTTCTGCAGCTTAACAAAATGAGTTTTCAAGTTCATCACTAAAAACATATAAAATGAATTGTTAGAAAAGGCAAAGGTGTCACAGCTACTAGATCCCAACATTAGTTCCACACAATCACTAATTACTTTTGTCCATGTGCATGCAAGTATTGTAAAGATGAATGAATTGTTCACTCAGCTCCATTGACAAAATTGCTACAGGACAAGCTTGACCCAGGTAACTTGCTTGAACTTATTTTGTGATCACCGGTTACTTCTGAAGCCAGAGTTTCCTTAGAAAACCTAGCTATCAGTCATTTTGTGCCTTGACTCTGGGAATAAACAGAAGCAGCCACATTTTAGCTCTAGTGACTACCTTACAGAGTAAGATTTTCCATGTCAATCCAATTTCAGTATTAGCACTTCAATCTGAGTTAAGAAAAATGGTTCAAATGACTAGTAATTGGTATGTGTTATGTTATTTTCAAACTGTAGAATTAAGTACCCCCAACTGAAATTCTTGGACTTACAAAAGCATACCGTGTATAAATTCTCTCAAGTTACAAGAATTCATGAGGACGAGTTCACAAAAGATACTGTTTTGTCTTCAGACTTGTGGACAAAACTTACTAAGCTCAGTGATGAGTTTAAGATTCTGCTGCCGGATATTTTCAAACTCTTGCTGTTTCTTTCTCATATGTTCTTCAGTTACAGCACAACGATCACATAATCCTGCTCTTAATCTACAATAAAATTAAGACAAAAAAGCTTTATAAAAATACCGCCATATGCAAAACAGATAATCCACACTTCACTGGTCTTTTGAGCAGTGGAAACTTGAAAATTTCTAACAACTCTGCAGAACACTATCTTAGCAGTAAGTACTGCAGATTTATATGGGGACACAGCTGTATCTACACATACTCTCATTTGCATACATGGCTATAGGTACTAGTTACATCTAAAACAACACATTTGTGATACTTTTGTGAAGTTGAGCATCCTACATCTTGCTGCTGAAAGACTGTCAGGTAGGCTAATACAAATTCTGTCAGATATAAATTAACATTTATTACAGAAGTTAATTTACGCAAATACAAACAAGCAATTGTTTCAGTAACTCTGATTACTCTTTTGCCTAAGAATTATGCACAAGAAGAATGTATCACTGCCATTAAGCAAAGAAATTAAATAAAAAGGACCAATTCACAGTTCAGTCTGTAACAAATACCAAGCAAATGTGAAGTCCTTTATCTAGACACCAATACTTAGAACTGGATCCAACAGGCTTCATTGAGGCATTGCCTCCACTGTCTCTGCTGGTCTAGAACAGTTGTTTAAAGCTCATCTGTGGTCAGAAAAGGACTTGTAGTAATCAGTATATCTTACTTGACACATTCATTCATGCTGTGAAACGTGTTCATTTTACAGATGATAGCTAAACAGTATTTATTTGTGGTACACAGCAAGAAGTAATAGCATTGCCAAAGTGAAAACCAGATAATTTTGCCTGCTAAGGCAAGATTCCAGTCGGTTAAGAGTTCTGCTTTGCTGCTGTTAGCACATGAAACAAAAAATAGCTAAATTTCCAAATATGCAGTTTAATATTGGAAATAAAAGCCATCTTGATTTACGAGTCTTTTAATATTGTGGAATTAGAGAAAAGGTAAAATACTGAGATGCCTCTTCATGCTAGCTTCTCTCATTGCATAATAAACACATTATTATCATCTCCATGAATTAAGCAATTTTAAATACTTTTGTTTTGTTTTCCAGTACGTATTTCATCTGCTAAGGGATTAGAAAATTCCATCCACCGTGCAAATGTCTCTACCTGTTCGTTGTGAAAGCTTATTACCTCCCTGGCTACAAGTTTATACCTAGTGCCTTTTACAGGCAATCAGTGCTAAAAGCAAGTTTTGAGTATCGCAGCTCTGATGTTTGTGGTAATGCAGGAATGTGAGAAAATAATTTCATATGAGATGATCTCCAGTTCCCAGAAAGTCTAAGAGCCTAGTAGAGGCAAATGTAACAAGTGTTCCAAAACAAGTATCATTTTTTTGGAAGATGGAAAAACACACTGTAATTTCATGTCATTTGGTTTTGGTTTGCTATACCACATTAAACAGCAGCAGATAAGGGAAAGGCAGAACAGGTCAAAAGGTGATCAGAATGGCTGAGGCAGAGCGGCAAGAGACAGAACCAATGATTAAATTTAATGTAAAACAGACAACTGGGATAATACCCCAAAACTGGAAGATTTCTTAGTGAATTATTTCATTTGTTTCAAAATACATTGTATCATTTACCTTTGGGTTTTGTATTTCTTGACTGATACCAAATTAACCTCTAAAAAATGAATGAAAAAGAACGTGTCTGTCTGCCTGCCAGGCTGATCTGTTTCACTTCCATTCATCTTTACTGAACTAAATGCTAAGCAGTTGGAAAATAGCAAAATAACAATTTAATTCAGTCAGAAGAATTCAAATTCTACACTTTTCTTTGAAATACACTATTTGGAGTATTAGAAAATGACTGATTTACAAAAACCAAACATTCAAACCTGCAAAGTATACAGAGCTACTCCGAAAGGACAAAACATGACAAATCCCAAAGCTAAAAAACACTGGTTCACCTGTCTTCTAGAACCTTGATAGTGTCATGAAGCGCCTTTTGCTGTTCTCTGAGCTGTTGGTTCTTGGTGTAAAACTCTTCCAGCCTCTCTGCATCCCTAAAATCAGAGAAAAAGCGTTACCTCTAAATTTAGGTCACAGCTTCAATTTTTTGCAATACAGAATTCTCTCTGGTATGTTTCTTTCATATTCATGGGTAATTCAATTGATCATCAGCAAAAAATAGTAAGTTGAAGATAAATGAAGCAAATATTTCTGATGAATAGTAATTTAGAGACGTCCGAGTTACAAAGTAGCACCTAGTTTCTAATTCTACAACTAGAGCTGACCTTCTATAAATCTGATTTTTGCTCAGGACAAAAATTCAGTTGATGATAGCCAAGGCATAAAAGCTAATAGCATTCAAGTAACAATTTCAGGGAATGTAAGCTCAACTGCTTCTCAAGTCAATCTTGCTGAGCTGTCTGGGAGCTAACTGGGGGCTTTTAAACCCCGGTCATTTTGCTCTTTTTTCAAGCAGCGAGTGCAACTTGTAGCACGGCAAACCACATCAAGTTTGTAAAGCTCTAACAAATCTCAAGAGCCATTAAGTGTTTAATTCCTCAGGCAGCAATTCCCAGCCTACAGAACATGGATTCCCAGAACATCAATGGGAAGCAAACTCTCTTCCCAAACATCTCAAAAATAGAACTTGGGTAAAATTTCTTCTCTACAAGATAGGACTGTTTAGTTTATGAAGAACATCTCCTCCTCAGAATCGTTAAGAAAAACTAGTAACATTAACTTCTCAGCTGTAGCTCCCCTTGACATTTATTATCTGACCACAATATCTCTTCAGGATACAAACAAGGTATAAGCAACAATCACATGATATTTTTCTACAAATTAACTTTCAGAAGCTCAGCAGCTGAACCTATGCAACATGACAGTACCTAAGTTCTGAGAATTCATTCCTAGCTCTTCTTTTTACTATGGAAACCTTTGTATATTCCAAGAAAGCATGTGTTTTCATCATGTCTGAGATGAATTATTTAAGAAAGCCATGAAATTGGCTGACAAAAAGCAGCCAAGGATAAACACAAGTAAAGAAAACATATTTACTAACTTTTTTTCTTTTACAAAGATTTACTTTCAAAACAGCACTTCCTTTAAAATATATTAACCAAACAGATTTGCGTATTGCTGGTATTCCATGATTATTATAGCAATACAGAAAAGTAATAATCATGGGCCATAACGTGAATGGGACAGCCAGGAGGATCTGTAGTATACAATCCAGATGTATTTTGTTAATTCTGAAATTTAAGAGTGGGTATTTCTTCTGCACTACCACCCAGACCACTATTATCCTTTTCAACCGCCTATATAACATATAAAATGGTTAAATGTTAACAGCGTGCTGGACCATTTAAGACTTACACTTTCACTGTGTAAGTGCTCAAGTTCTGTTATTTCAGTTCATTAACCTTATAAAGTCAGGCCATGGAAAAATGTTAAGTCTGAAAAAAGCAGTCTGTATTTTTCTGATGCTTCTGGCAAACCAAAATCTCACGTCTTTCAGTTTACAAAAATTACAGAAGTCAACACTATTCAACGCTAATACTGCTACTCAATTTTAAAATCTTTTCTCAAGCTGCCTTTAAGACATACCTTATTCCATGGCATTGATTTATTTGTACAAAATACATAATATACACTAATACTCCATTCTTTCCACTTAAATCCTGTAAAATGTCACATTAAGATTTTAAGATGACAGGAGAAACAAGGTGCTTTTTTTTTTTTTTTTTTTACTTTTTTCTTTTTTTAAAAAAATGTCAGTGCAGCCAATAAACCTAACAGACATTTTAGACTATGAGGCACTCTTCTTAATGAAGAGTCTCGGACCTAGCATTTACAAGTCATTAGCTGAAGTGGGGTACAATATAAGGCACTCATTGTCAGCTGATTACAAAGTCTGAAACTTTAAACCTTAGGCATTCAGATGCATCCAGGAGAACAAGACCTACTACATAAGAGTATTGTATCGACAGTGCGGTAATTGGAGAAAGATTCCAACAAACAATAATTAAAACATTTGCTATGTGTTCAGTCACATCACTGATAACAGTCAGCATCTAGAAAATTAATCAAGTAATTTAAGATTTTCAGGCTACAGAAGCACCTCATGACATAGCAGCTCAAGTTAACAGTAACAGCAAGAGATCTTTTCACCCTTTCAGATTAGAAATGAAATAACTACTTGATTAGTGAATTGTACATAAAAAATAACAAGATAAAAATAATAACCTTGATCTTTAGGAGCAGGTGCATACTGGGGGGAGCTGGGAGTTAGCAACACAACCAACTCTGGATGGTGAACCCTGCTGTGGCGATTTGCTACATAAATGCAGGTACCACTCATGGTACCACAGCAAGATGGATGCTGTTGTGGAAGTGATTAATCAACACTTCCTTTTGTGATCCTGTCCTGAACTGTTCCTTCAGCTGTCACTGCTATCCTCTAGCAGCTTCTCTGCAGCATTTAGTCCCCAGAAAGTGCAGAGAAAACATTGTAGCATCTGCTTAAAGCATCAAGTGACACCACGTGGACAAGTCAAAACCATAGGCTGGAAATCTACAGCCTTCACAGATTAGATCTGTACGAAAGCAGCTGAAATGTGAGAAGATGTGACACTACAGCCTCAAAGTACTACTGTGGATTACCAAACACCAGCAGGATTGGCACCATTTTACTGAAGCAAGCAAAACACACAAGCCTTGAGGAGGTTCAAACCTAGGGGAGACTTTATTTGTCACTTACACAAGTTGAGAAACTAAAACAAACAAACAAAAACCAGACAACTTAGAAACCTAACAGGAATTAATAAGTGATATGACAATATAAAGGTTACTTCTGTAAAAGAACAAATTGAACACTGCAAGACAAGCTTTCTGTCTCAAAACTGAGATTGCATATCTTACTGCTTTAAACAGCAATGCTGGGACTGCAAATAGATAGTATATTTTGCTTATTTTAAGAAGAGTTACATTTTATTTCTTTAATACATCTAATACAATGATGCTGTTTTCCAAAGTGGAAAGATGCTGTTTTCCAAAGTGGAAAGACAATAAGGGATTTATTTTTATTCCTCTCATGCAGCACTTTCAATTGCAATTCATCATACAGGATTTACATAATAATGCAGTTAAAACTGAAGTAAACATCTGAACGGGATATCACATTAACAGGCCATTTATAATTTAATTAAACATGGCTCTAAATCATATTTCTCTTTTGCTAACACTGTAAATATGGACTTGGGTTCCACTGTATATATAAATCTTGTAACCCAGATTTTTTCCCCAAATTGCTTCTATTGAACAGAACAGGATTAGTAGTAACTATTTACTGCAAAAGAAGTCACATTTGTCTTAAAAGTATAGGAAGGGGCTGAAAATTAGCATTTTTTTTTAAAAAAAAAAAAACAGAATCCTAACTGAATGACTAAAAGCTGGGTTAGGGCACTACAGCTGATATTAAAGGCAAACATCCAATGAAGAGAAATATATTTAAAAAGTTATCTGTAAGGAGATGTAAGTGGCAAGACAAGACTTGACCTCAATTTTAAAACATCTCCCTGATAGTCTTTTGTTTTAGAATTGTCAACATTGTTGATGGGCATCCTGGAAATAGCATAGACAGGAAAACCTTACCAGCCATTTTTTTAAGCAAGACAAACCTAGCATTCAGGTGACACATCCTACAAAGAGTTATCTACATCTTTAGATCACTTCAGCTGAATTACTAAAATGAGCAGAACTTCCTACATGTCTGAAAGGAGACATCCACAAAAAAAAAGATTTTACAGGAATCACCACTCATTAATTGTACTTAGACTCTCCTTTAATAAATCAGATCATAAGAGTGAGTACTCACAAGCATCTTTCCTTCTTTAACTTGGATATTTTCAGTTGTAAGCCTAAAAAGTGGAAAGAAAAAAGATATATTTGTTATACGATTCTGATTTAACAAAATCAGGGGATACAATAAATTCTCCTTTTGATAATGATATCTCCAACAGAGCTGGATATTCCTATTCTGAAAAAAATGGTTGGAAATAATCAGTGTCCAACTGTGTAACCTTTTTAAATTACATATGCGATGGTAATTTTAAGAAATAAAAAGAGATGTGACATTCCCAACACCATATTTTCTTCGAACGGTGAAAAGTAGCGAGCAACCTGTGTCTGAGCACAAGGTGTCTCGTGAGTTTTTGCAAAAGCATTAGTCTTTTTGGAGGACATAAACTTATGGCACCACAACGCTTTTAGGAAAACTTCTGACCATTTTAAATTTAAACCAAAACACATATCCAATACTAATGTTTTTAATAGAAAATGCTGGTTAAGGCAGCTAGTAGACTTCTTTTTCCTCTCACCTACCACACTTAACTGGGATCAGCTCAAAGGGCAAACCACTTGCTTGAGAAGGTTCACTGCTCAGGACACTTAAAATGCAACGTTCAGGTCAGCCAGAGAGTCACTGAAACCATGCCACCGATGGCTACGAGATGCCAGTGAGACAATTAAATAAGAATGTAATGACTGCTTAAAACAAATGAAAGGGTTATTGGGAAATACAGCAAGACTTCTTTCATCTCTAGGTGTTCAACACCTGTGAGATGTTATGTTCTATAATGCAAATCAGCACAGAAAGAGGGTTTATTTTTTTTTTAAGTAGTTGCTATTCATCAAGTCAATTAGGCATCTGCAATTAGAACCCCTATAAAGCATGCTTTAATGCTGCTCCACGCCCATCAGAAGGAATGAAGCTGCACAACAATGCATCTCCTGTATGAACAGGTAGTCTGTTCAGCAAGGATTCAGGATTGTAACACTGGCAACCCGAGCCACAAATTGGAGAGGTAGCGCTCAAAAGGCTCGGTACTGTGCTGCAGGTAACACTATCTCCCCTCTCACCTGAATGCAGGAGGAACCTAACTGGTTACTTACAGGTTGCGTTTTTTTCTTAATTCAAATGACTGCAATGAGAAGGCAGGAATCCAGTTTGTTACATTTATCCAAGAGCGTTGAATTACTACATTAGGTGTAATCTCTTCCTTTTGCTTTTCCAGAGCATGGGCAGACTTTAACCAAACTAATTAAGACAACTTTGTTTTCTTTTAAACAACGTGTATGAGTTTTCAGATTTCCCCATTTAAGGATCTAGTAAACATATACACATGTGCAACTACACTGTGTACATTCCCAATTCAACTTCCTCTCTTACACAGTATTTCTACGAAATAGGCAAGCTACAAACTCTACCAATCTACATTATGTAAAGCTCGTAAGTGTTCTAGTAAGTGACACTGCCTCTATTAAGATGATGGAGGCTTTCTTTAAACTATCATCAGGCAGATTAAACACACAACACTATCTTAGGAAAACTGCAAGTTGATTAAACTATGTCCTTGTAATATTTCAGTTAATAGATGTGACAACTACTGTTCTGGTGAATTTTCAAATGCAGTAATTCTACCTTCTGCAAATTCACAGCAGAAACACTGCAAATTCACAGCAGAAACACTGAAGTTTTCTAGGAATTGGTTGGACAAGCTTCTGTCAGCAGTGAGACAGATGAAATCCTACCTCGAAGGCACAGAAGTGGATAGGATGACCTCCTCACTTCCCTTCCAGCCCTGTTTCCTATGTTTATTTACTTTTGAAGAGTTTCCAACCATTTCCTTTCCTACAATAATAAAGAGATTGCTTTCCTAACAGTTTTCACTGTTTCTAGGACTACAGACTGTTTCACCCCTTTACCCTAATTGCCCCAGTACCATTTTCAGAATCATGGAATAATTGAAAAGAATTAAAGCTGTTTCTTGTACACAGAATTCTCTTCTTGCATTTCTACACTGCGATATAGTTCTTTTTAGTTCTTTGAATTTGAATTCATCATCAGGAACCACAATGATACGACACACAGGCGGGAAGTATTCATACAATTATTTTGAGCTGGATTTAAGTGTTAACACCTGCAAAAATTAGTCACTTTATAAAACAGGTTTAGTAAATTCCTTTTATGATCTGTGTGAGCTAAGTGTTTCACACATTTTACATGTAGGAAATGGAAGCAAGTGTATTTTTTGTAACCATTAATCTGAGTTGCTAATCATGCTTGAATTCCATGAAAAGTCAGCCAACACTGACCACGTCCACTATCTTTGGAAACTGGGTTGTAGATTGTCACAATGAATTTGAGAGAAGTGCTAGGCTAGCTATTATGTCTGAAGAGATCCAAAATCTGGAGCTTCTGTATCTTTTGCAAATGATCACTTGAAAAGAATAAAAAGCTTTCACTCTCTAATGAAGTCACAGGACTGGGTGTGTTTAGATAACGCGAGGAAAAAACCACTCTTGACAATACAGTGGTACAAAAATTCAATGCAACTCATTTTGAAATATGAGTTTATATATTTACAGAATATAGACTACAGAATACTTCAACTATTGTAACTTGTGTGATATATCTGGTTGTTTCAAGCTTGTTCTTTGTAAGTTCTGCTTTTCATGGACTTTCAATCAGTACGAAGAATTCCACGATGGTAGAGCCCTGTGCATTGCAGATGCAAAAGGTTTTTCCTCCAACTACTAACTTTCCCCTAATCCAACTTCCACCATCTTTAAAATAATTTTTTGCTGACATTTAGATTGGAAACTCATGAGTCAATTTTAATTCTTATTTATAGACTGCAGAAACAAGCAAAGTCCAGGCAAGCCTGTGTTTGATGTTGCTAAAATATCTTCCAGTGCCATTTTCTATAAGAGGATCCCCACCTTTTGAAAAAATTAACTATCCTTCAGGCATGTCTTTGATGTTATCACGGAAGACCTAATTTTACCTAACACGGTGCGGGACATACTGACAAAGGGCTAGGCATGAAAAAGTCTGCCTAGTGGCAAAATTATCTGGCCCCACCCAGCGTGCGTTCTGAAGAGTATCTTTACATGCATAAAGAAAACCAAAATGTTAAATCACGTGCTGCACATCCCGAGAAACTAGAGAAGGGGTCACTTAACATTACCCTCTACATTACAGATTTTTGGTTTTCAAGTTTTTGTTGTTCAGACATGCCATAGACTGCCAGATCCCATTCTGTCAGTAATTCTGCACTTTATCTGTAGCTGACATCACACCCACTCTGAAAAGAAACATCAAGATTAAAAAAATAAACCCTCATGAAAATCATGAATGTAGTTTTTTTGGTGTCTTTTGAACACGATATAAAATTGTGTATCATATGGTTACACATTTCATTTCTTTAACGTAACAATATCTTACTAACTGGTACATCTCTCCTTTCAGCTACCAAACCGATGCAAGGTTTTTTTTTTTTTTTTTTTTTTTTAAGTTACTAACACAAAGAATTAAGGACTGGCATTGCAAATTGTTGAACCACGACTTCTATGGCTTTTAGCATGAGGTAAGAAACATTTCTACAGCTCTTAACTCACAACAAAAATCACCTGCTTTTATTCCAGATAAATAAAAATACTTTTTCCATGCATAATAATGTGCTCGTTGAAGATGCTGTCAAATATTATTCTAATCCATTCAAAAAAAAAAAGGATTGTGTGACTTAAGAAAACACAGCAGTTTACTTCCAAAGTATTTTTAGCAAAATATGTTATGAATACTACTTCTGAAACAGTATTGTAAGAACATAAATATTCAGTGCAATAATTCATCTTTGAGTGTTATTAGTTTCCTACACCACTAAAGAATGGAAAGACACTAACAGCGAACCATAGTAAAATGAATAACGTGCAGATCATAAAGTATAGCATAAAAATAAACAACATTATTATAAATCCTGCTGAGAATTGTTGAACACTAAAAGTTGAAGAAATATTTTTCACTTAAGTAATATGAATCTGCAGTGGGATTTGGCATAAGTCAGGGGACGTAATGCAAATGCTTGTCCTGGCCTCCATTTTAATATATCCAAAGTGACTAAACCCAAAGGAAAAAAATGCATTTAATAACTTGATTTGGAAACTTTTAACCACAACCATTAAAACTAAGCCAATCTTCGAGTATTTCCTAAGCAAACACAGATCCCATGTAACGTTATTTGTCTCTCAAGTGACCTAGCAAATCATTTATACTTGTTGGTAATTTAAATCTGATCCTGTTAAGCCAGGCTTAGGTGGTCAGTCTGTAAGGATCATTTGTAATCATTCAGTCCCTCATCTTGGCGTAACATAGAATTTTAAAAATGTAATTAGTTCCACACAGACAGTCTGGTATTGTGGTTCAAAGTTCTACTGTGCCAAGAGACAGCTTTCTGTGAAATCAGACTTCACTTTTTACCTTGTACTTCTTTATCGTGACATTCTTTCAGCTTGGACCACAGCTCCTTGAAGAAATCTCCAGAAGATTCTGCAGAATTAGGGCTCCCACAAGTTCCTCCAGACGCATTCATCTTGTTTCTTCTGTTCTCAACTTATTTGCAGAACCGGCTCGCTCTCACACATTAAGTTTTAAATAACATAGTTATGAAGCTGTTCCCGAAGACAGGTGTATGCCTGCAATGACAGATCGACACCACTTAGGTTTGCATTTATCAGAACATAACTTGCAGCCAGAGATGAAACACAAAGCTCACTCATATTCTTGTCAGGTTGTACTTATTTACTGACAGCCACCCTGAAAGTAGGGAAGATGGCAAGGATTTTGCTGCAAGTAATAAAATAACAGGAATTTGTCCACTCCTACCGTTTCCCCACCCCTTAAACAGCTATCAACTTAAAAATAGATAAAAATACTTAGCAGTCTTTAATCTTTCTCCCTGTAAACTACTGTTAAATAGAACTTGTTTTCTAAAGTAACACGTGCTTCCAAAATTTTGCCATCAGAAAAACTGTTTGTGAGAAGTTTTATCAAAGATACATTTGTGTACATGCATTCTTTACATAGATGTGAATAAAAATGGTAGATTCTGCAAAGAGCTTGGGTATCCTTGTATTCTTCCTGATTCTACATTGAATTTATTCCTGCTCCTCGACGTAAAGGAACTAAATTTCATAATTCCTAAGTCCCCAAAACATCATTATTTTAGGAAAACTATCACACAGCTCTGCCTTAAAAGTCAGACCGCCTATACAGTTCAGATAGAACAACCTTACCTGTAATTCCTCTTTCTTTTGAGAGGTTTCTTAGCACAGATGATGCCCTCAGGTGATCTACAGGGGAAGCATGGTACTCAGATCTGGGTCTGAGCCAAGATGATTCAACTTCAAGTGGTGCACGGGGTGTCCAATATGGAAATACTCATGTAATCTCTGCCCTTTGGCTCCCTGGGTACGTAGCTACTGGTTTAACTGGTCACCACCATAAAATGTTTAGGCCACTGGTCCATGACCTTGTCTAGGACCTGGAGGCCTTGGTTCCTGCCTCCTTTCTCATATCTCTGTGTATAGTCATAAGCAAGTCACTTTTATTTCAGAATGCCCATCTTTAAAATGTAGTAAGAAAAAGGGAATTAAGCATTGTTTTCAACAACATCAGAATACACAAACTGTATGCTTTTTACTGTGTGAGGACACTCTGACGCTATAGTAAAGATAGCTGATGGAACCATTGGTAATCATTAGGTACCTCAAATTTTGCTTTAATATGCTATGTCTCTAGAAAACTCAGTGCACATGTCAGTACCTGGTTCCAATCTAGTTTATGTTCTTATTCTGAGAATAGTCCTTAACAGGAAAACAAATTACCTTTCCAAATAGGAATGCCTACAGTTCTTCAGCTGAAGTTGAATGGCACTCTGCTTGCATCTTCAGAGCTGAAATGCTTCGCTTTGTGTGCTGTCACATTAAGCCATCTTACAATACTTCCTTGTGGAACCGATTGCCTAGTGACATTAGGAAGGTCTTTTAAACTCTTATTTTTCTACCTTCAGCCACACACAGATACCTCAGAAAACATCTTTTTCTCTGTTGAGCGCTAGGGCCGTGAAATCAATTCACTTGCTCAGGTTTGAACATCTCCAATCAATCATTTTCAAAAAAAGTGCACCTGACTCCAGAATTAATAAGAATTAATCTCCAACTGTTTTGCTGTGCTTTCCCCTCCCCCCCAAAAAAAATATCGTAAGGAAAAAAAAGGGAAAAGGTGGCTGGAAACTCTCAGTACTTCTACAAACAGGAAAAAAATCAATGGGTTTTCCCAAGCTTCACTTGCCTCAAGATCCCAAAGTGATGCATTGCTTTCTACAGGTGTTCAACCTGTCTTCACAGAGAGGGCCCCCAACAAGTGTTCAAAGAGACCCTCCGACACGCCTGGGTGGCTGCTCAGGTGCAAAAGGCACTCAGCGACGGCAGCTTCTTAGCTGACTTCCCAGGTGCGGGGAAAGCAAAGCGCCTGAGCTGGGTGCACAGCCAGGGAAGGCAGCACATAGCCACCCCTACTGAGCCTCCCTCCTGCTGGCAGGGAGCGTGGTGGCCCTGGGACCCTTGGGGGTGCCCCTTCGTAGAATAATTAAGGTTGGAAGGGACCTCCAAGATCATCTGGTCCAACCATTCCCCTACCAGTGAACCATGCCCCTCAGCACCACGTCCAGCCTTTCCTTGAACACCCCCAGGGACAGTGATGCCACCACCTGCCTGGGCAACCTGTCCCAATGCCTGACTGCTCTTTCTGAGGGGAAATGTCTCCTCATTTCCAACCTGAGCCTCCCCTGGCACAACCTGAGGCCATTCCCTCTAGCCCTATTCACCTGTGAGAAGAGGCCGACCCCCAGCTCCCCACAGCTTCCTTTCAGGGAGTTGTAGAGAGCAGTAAGGTATCCCCTGAGCCTCCTCTTCTCCAGACTAAACACCCCCAGCTCCCTCAGCCGCTCCTCACAGGAATTATGCTCCAGACCCCTCACCAGCTCCGCAGCCCCTCTCGGGACACGCTCCAGCACCAGAGCGGAGCACAGGGGGACGATCCCCTCCCTGCTCGCCACGCTACCCCTGACACAAGCCAGGTTGCCGTTGGCCTTGTCGGCCACCCGGGCACCCTGCCGGCTCATGTCCAGGCAAGCATCGCCCAGCTCCGCCACCCCGTGCCCCCTGCCCATCCTCCTGCGGCTCGGTGTCGCCACAGCCCCGCGGCCGGACCGGCGGGGGGGGGGGGGAGAGGGGGGAGGAGCGCCGTTACCTGGTTGGCTCCCGGCAGCTCCGCGCGAAACGGCGGGAAAAGGGAACGCCGCCGGCCGCGGCCCCGGCGGCAGATATCGCGGCAGGTCTCGCGAGAGCGGCGCCGTGAGGGGACGGGAGCCGCCCCCCGCCGTCCCCGGACGTTGAGGGGCCGTTGTGGCCGTTGGGCTGGCCGGTGAGGGCGGCCTGAGGGAGCAGAGGGCCGCGGGGCGGGTGTGGGCAAGCGTTAAACGTTAAGCCCGCGGAAAAGCCAGCGTTACCGTGCTGCCTCGACTGCTGGAGCCTGTTTTTTTGTGTCACTTGAGATTTTTGCCTTTTTTTTTTTTTTTTTTTTTTTTTTTTTACCCAAATTGCAGATCAACGTTTTTTTATACGTTGGGACCAACCCTGCTGTCTGCCATGAAGTACGCCTCCTCATCTTTAGTTTGTAGCTTGCCTCAGTCATGAAGTAGAAACACAACACTGCTTTCCAGAAATATACTATTCTGCCTCCACACGATTCCACTTTACCATTAAAACACATACGCAGCTTGGTGGCATCCTGAGAGAACATATCGGTTGGTCATTGCAAGGGCCATTGCTGCAAGCATGCACTTTATTAAATGCAGTGTTAAAAAGATAGGCGTTCTGGTATTTAAAGATGTTAGTAGCTGCTTCATCTTATTGTTACATTTCTCAGATCACTCAAATCTCCAGAAAGTAGCAAATACAGAGGTACAGCATAGATAAAATTGGATCTGAAATTGCAATATTTCTGAAATATTTTGAAATTCTGCCAGAATTTAGAGTCCTAAACGACCCGTGATTAAGCAGGCTTAAAATCTGTTCAGCTTTGTCAAATATACTCTTGAGTTTCCCATCAACTGTATACCTTGAATTTTGAAGTATTTCAAAAATCTCTGTTGTGGAAGAAGTTCACTTTTCCGCTAATTCCTTACCACTGTTTAACCGCTATTTTTCAACTAAAAATAACTCAGCAGCATATTACTTAGGCTGATAGTCTGGTATACCATAGCATCAGTATACATACAGTAGAACTAAAAGTAGATGCATCTTATGGAAGAGACTGTCATCACAGGTTGCAATAGGCACTCCACTATTCTTAAATAACCACTTCAAGAACCGTCTCATTGACAGCTTTTGTTCTACTTTTGAAGCTTCTATCATCTAAAATGTAGTGATGTAGGGAAGTAGTTATTTCCTTGGGGTTAAGAGAAACAAATGTTTTAAATATATGCATAGAGCTGCTAAGTAGCAATAAAATAGCCTTCTTCTTTATTGTTCAGGTGTTTACCACAAGCCAGGCTTTTCTTTCTGTTTATAGGAAGCACTCTAGAAAATAATAATGTCACCACTTTTATTTGCCAGTAAACTGCATGAGCAGCTTATTCTTGTATTTGCTCATGCTGAACTGTACAGCAATGTAATTCCATTGAGTTCTGCGGTGCTATCCTTATCTTCTTAACAGTAAGTGATAATGGATTAAGACCAGCAGTGGAACTTTGCCTTTATCTCCTTTACAGATTTATTTGATTTTATGTATTCCATAATCACATATTTGATCACCAATTAACTGCGGGGATCCTTGGCTCATTAAACATACCAGAAAACTACCAAAGAGTCTTATATTCCACATCCACTTAATACGTCTTAAGCTGACTAGTCTAACTGGAACTCATCTCATTCATCTCTTAAGAGTAAATGCCACACCTAGACAATAAAACTGTGGGAAAAAAAAAACCCTCACCACTGTTCAGCTTGAACAGAGGCAATACTTTTTGTAGTCATGGCTCATGTCCAGTTTTCAAAGTAGCCCTTAATATGACATACTAAGCTAGGTGACAGACTACTTATCCATGAACAGCTCTGAAGAAGGAAATCTAGTTGAGTCCCAGCCCGTTTTAGACCTGGCTGGTCTGAAATGTTTATCTTTACTAATAACATGTGAAGCTCTTGATTTTCAACCCATTTAGTAGTAATGCCTTCTTGTTGACTGGCCATCAGCATGTCAACTAATGACTGAATTTCTATTTTAAGAGTACTGCAGTGTTGCAATGCAGATAAAACAAAAATTAAGAAAAGCCTTTATGCCTCACCCACTTCTTTTTTTTTTTTTTTTTTTTTTAGGTGATAGAGACTGCATCAGTGTTTCTAACCATTCAGATAGCAGGAGGTGACCTAGCCCGCTGCATATGCATACAAAATAAGATTAAAAGAGATTAGCAGGTAGCTTACTTTTTTTTTTTTTTTTCTCCCATTACTTCAAATTTAGATACAAAGATTAAAACCAGCTTTGAATTAGACTGGGAGCTCTAATTTAAATATTTTAATTGCTTTAAACACAATGATAAATGTATCACTCTCTTCCTGTGTATATAAATATATATATACAATGGTTAAGTCCTTATTTATTTACGTAAGATTTAGCAGATTGCACACATACGCACGGGGCCAGTGTGCTCACAGCCTCCCTGACTGGCAGATCTGCACCGAGGGATAAATATATTGCTCAATTTCTAGGCATGTTCATTTCGTGAGCTTTATGTTGCAGTAAGGGCATCAAAGGCATGCAGCTTCAGATGCAGCGAATAGGAGCATGTGGCGGTTCAGCTGCTGCCTCAACGGGGTTTAAACCTTGCAGGAGCCGGCAGTCCTCTGGATGGTAGGTTTCTTACATGTGGGAATGCGCACAGAGCATGCCATTGCTGTCTGGCACTGGTATTTGCTTTTTCTGCCGCTCCATCACCCCCCACTAGTTGAATTTCATTCTTATCGAGCTGCTTGCTTAGCCACTTTTGAAACCGAGCCAAGATCAAATTCCCTGATGCCAGCAACAATGTTCACTTTAAGAGACCCTCTTCTTTGAAGTGCTTTCACTGCTCCTCATCTGTAGTCAGAAACAGCCAGGATTTGTTCAACTGAAACTCTCAGGTCTTTTAGAGATCCTTGATGGAGGAAAAAAAAATGTAACCTGAGGGATGCTGTCTCAGGACTCCAGTGCAGTGTTGCTGGTCCTTGGACTCTAAGGAGCAGCACCTGTATGTGTTATCTGCATGCGGAGATGTTTTGCTCTTGCAGATGTTTCTCAGGTTGACATGAATAGTCTTGAGTACTTTTGCATATATATATATCAGCCTTGGAAGGTTATTTCAGCTTGGAAGGCTGAAGTAAATGTTTACATGTCTGCGTACAAAATCATGCCACCTACCTTTTGGCGTAGTGAATGACAAGAATTCAGGACAGGAAAACAAGTGAAAGAGAAATAACAAACGGGAAACAGTATTTTACTTAACCTTTGGAGGAAAAAAAATCCCCAAACAATAGCCCCTGCCTGCCACCTCCCCACCCTTCCCCCCAAAAAAAAAAGCAGCAAAGGAAAATACAAATAAAACAACAAATTGCAGAAGCAGAAGATGGCAAGGAGTGTTTTGAAAAGCTAATGTATTTGGATATTTTTTTCTTTTTTAAATGTACTGTGTTCCCATCTATAGCTTTAGAAATCAAAGCTCCCTTGTAGCATTTTATAGGTTCTACACAGTCTCTGCTCAAACCACACAGTTCAGCCAGTCACAATTTTGGCTTTTGAGAATAGTTTATTCCTTAGCAATTTTTCATTCCTTATTTGATAGAGAAATTAACTGTGATGATAAATACTATATATGTATTTTTTTCTGATGAACATTTGTAGCTTCTGTGGGAGTGCAAATCTTTCTCTATGTTCTTTTCTGTATGCCCACACCTTGAAGAACAATTTTAACGCACAGGTGCAATGCTGCTAATGAGAAGGTCATTTCGATTTGCTGTTCATTTATTTTTTTAGCTGCTCAGGAGGCCTTTTTATTGGCACTCTACGCGAGGATAATGTTCATTTTCACATCAACCTGGAAACAGCAAGCAGTAAACACTTCCATAACTGAACCTTCCTGTTATGTGACTACTGTAAACTCTTACTTAATCCCATATAAATCTTTTTGTATCTAGTGGTTTATGTCCACCGGGGACGCTGATTTATTTATTTTTAACATCATGAAAGAGAACTTGTAATTGTTTCACTTCAAGACAGACTAAATTAAGATTTCCAGGGAGATGTAAGTACCTACGCAAGGGTTTTCAAAAACGTAGTTACACGGATGGTGAGAAGATGCACATTTACTTAAGTTAAAGAGTTATTTTGTCCTAACAGGCATGACAAAACCTGTCTTCATTCCTTTCTATTCAGCTCAGCAAGTACTTCTGTGCTCCAGTAGTTAATCAGTTACCAGATTCCACAGCTTTTGTTTTCACACTGTTTAATTTTTCTTGTTTGACACCATACCTGTGAATGGATTCAGTTGCAGATACAGGTACAACCTTCAGGTCTGCCTGCTCTTTATGACTAGGACTGCTTTTCGTTACCATTGCCACCACCGTTACTCATTATTTTCTAAAGAGG
Source organism: Heteronetta atricapilla (assembly GCA_011075105.1). NCBI lineage: Eukaryota > Metazoa > Chordata > Aves > Anseriformes > Anatidae > Heteronetta > Heteronetta atricapilla. The sequence continues at coordinate 65,087 of JAACYQ010025494.1, forward strand.
AATATTTCTGAGAAGTATGCAGAAAGAAAGCAGTAAGAATGACAAGCGCATTTCCTATCTTACCAAGAAGCCAATTCTGAGCATGTAAATCCAGGTTTAATTAACTAACTTCATTAAACTGAACGATTAAAAAAAGCCTAGGAAGAATTAGTAACTGCACATCTTACTGCAATGGCACTCTGCCTTGTCACGACAAGTGTCACTCTGAGGCAGGGATTACAGAAACGCTGTATAAAAGAGAAGACCAAGAGGCAACACTTCAGTGACATGCTCAATACACCAAGTCATTGGCAGTGAAGCTCCTCTCATTCCTGTGCTTAGTTCCTTAGCTGTCTCTCCAGTAAATACTCCTGCAGCCAGATGTTGAGCTGCACGCAGCGGGGTCGGAAAGCCGCTCTCGCAAAAATGCTGGCAGCGAGCACCACAGAGACTGGCAGTACCCGGGCACGTTAAGGAGATAGCCATTATACCACTTCAAGCACAAGATAAATTTTTGCTTAAGGTTATCTTAAATGAATTTTAAAGAAAGACTTTCAAAACTCACCCTTCTGTTTGAATTGTGAAAAGTTCAGTTCTTGATCGGGGTGATAAATATTTACTATTGACTTCCCCTCCAGCTATAAACCTCAAGTGTAAGTGAGATGAGGAAGCCACCGTGGACCACACTAGAGAGTGCCGAGAGGAGATCTGCTGCGCCTAAGATATATACAATGTGCAATGGATAACCTAATATGCCTTTCATTTAACTGGCCGGGCAGGTTTCTGCATTCTGGAGCGCGTGGAATCATACCAGAATTTGTTGGCATAACAGGCCCGTCTGACCGGTTCCCGGGGCGCCCAGGAACCCGCACAACCAGTTCGCATCAAAGGCCGGGCCCAACATGCTGCGGCTCAGCTCGCCGGGGAGGCTTCGTGCACCGGGAATTATTCACGCCTCTGTCAACTCCCCGCGCACCCGCTCCGAGAGAATGATGTAGCCTCCAGCAAAATAATTTACTGAGGGGTGGGGGAGTGAGACATCCTCGGTAAATGTAGCAAGATCGTATTGTTGGACGGTTTCTTTCATTTTAGATGCTGATGCACTGGGCTAGAGGTCTTGCTCAGCAGAAGTGCAGAGGGAAACGGGAGAGAAAATACCACTTTTAGAGTAATAACCTTACAGACTTCTTATACTCAAATAACACCGAATCTCGGGTGTGACAGCAAAGAAAACAACAACAACCAAACACACAAGCAAACAAACAAACAAAATTAGGCTCTAATTTCTCCTAATTTCCAGACCTGCTCTGTGTATGAGTATACCTACTGCATGTGTAGGGCTCAGCACGGCTTTGTTACGTGCGGGCAACAGGAGCCTGGGAGCTTGCGCGTGGAATGCGCACCTCGTGCCTTCGGTGGAGCTCTGGGTCAGTGGAAGCTCGCCCTGAATTACCGCACATGATATTTCAAGGTGAAACAGGTCAGAGAACATGAAGTGTCTGGGACATGCTTCCATAACCATGAGGAACTACTTGTGAGGCAACACCCTTTTCTGAAGGATACAGCAGCTGCCCTGTTACAATAGCATGCGGGCTGTAAGCAGCAGCTGCGCTGCTTCGTATTCATGGCTGGGGGGCAAGAATACTTGCACATCAGTCCTGCATATAGCATATTTATTCAAGCTGTAGGCAGGATATGCCCCAACAGAACCCTGCATCTGTGCAAACTTACTACTTTCTTTCAAATACAAATATAGACCATAATTTTCAGATCTCCTGCTGTGATTGTCGGAGATGTTGACTAAAATCAGTAGGAGCCATAGAAGTTTAGCACTTTTTGGAAATGCGATAATGGGTACATACAATCAGTCTGATAAACCTAAGTTTGGGCAAATTTCTTAATCTTCTATTCAAGCACTTAAATTTAAATGCTCTATCTTGACATTTTTTTCTCTATTTAATATTGTCAGAGACTCTGAGTGACTTTTGAAACCTATGTTTGTTCCTAAAATGATCCCACAGTGGTACAATTTATCATTTTTTAGGTCTTCATTTCTTACTTACCCATTTCAGTAATAGTTACCAGACAACTAGTAAGTAGTCACAACAGGAAGTTACCATCAAATTCTACTGGTGTTGTGCAACATGGGCAGCTCTTTCATCATTGACCAGGATAGGTAAAAGAAAAAATGCTGATATTTATATACACTCTATTCAGATTATTGCACTACTATTGCACTATAGTTACCCTTCTTCTAAGACTGCATTTTTTCTGACAGCCTTGAAAAGGCTTAATTCTGAAGAAAGCAACTGGATTACTAACGGAGCTGAAATGACAGATGTACACTGTTTGTGCTTGCAGTCACACCACCTTAGGGTATGATTTCATACAACTAAGCAGGGCTGGGCTTGGTCAGTATTGGAGAAGTGATTTACAGGAAAGTCCGCTGCAGGAAGTGGTTTTGGTGATTCAGTGGGCTGTACTGAATAACTGGGCATCAATGCCAGCTGTGATGGAGATACTGGTTTCTAGATGTGTGGTATTTTTGGTGCCATATGAAACTGAAGTTATTGAAGACTCCAAGCCCTTTTCATAGCCACTACATTTGGAACTGTAAATTCATGTCCAGTGTGGAAGTACTATGTCTGAAAACACTGCCTTCAATTTGTTTTAATGGGTGTCATGTAATTGGATAAACTGCCCAGCTGATTAACATAGGTAAATTACAACCCCAAATAGCTGTTAGACTATACAATGTGGAAAAGGTTCTCCTTGCCCAGTAGACTAAAGAAAAGCTGTTGTGCTTCAAAGTTGGTCTACTCCTTCCAGCTCTGTCAGCTAGCCTCATAAAAGATGCCATCAGAATTTTTTCTTCTCGCATCCTGAGTTCATCATGGCAACAGCAGGACCGAGGGAAGAACATCTGGACCATTTTTAAGTGGATATAGTAAATGCCAGCTTTCTCAATGCCTTTTCTGTAGATTAAACCTGGTGCCTTACAGCAGATCCGATAATGGGCCTTTAAAACACATTGGGCATGCGATGTAACCGCTTATTAGAGTCTGAAGGGTATAGGGACAAAAGAGATGTTTATTATTTGATTTGATTATTTGATCTCGTTACCTTAAAGAAGAGTTAGAACACCTTTTCTCCTTCCTAAACCTAAACCACCATGTACACACTTTACACATTCAGTGGGGTCTTCTCATGTATGGTTGTGGGCAGGGTTGAGGCCCTAAATTATGCTTTTATGGCCTCACTTCCACAATTTGCAAAAAAAATATTTTTTCAGAATTAAAAAGCAGAAGTATTAGAGACAAAGGCTACCATATGTATCAGTACAGATTTGGATAAGCATCACTTGACTATTTTTCTCAGCCTTGTAAGTCATAACAGTTCTAAAAATACATATACCATGGAGATAAATATTGCACCATGAGATTTGCTCAGAGTTGTCTGTGAGAGAGATTTCTTTTCCTCCTAAAGAAGTAATGAAATCCAAATCGTTTCTTATTTCTAATATAATTTACCATAAGGGGATTTTTTTTTTCTTTTTTTTTCTTTTTTTCAAATAAATCTTATTATTAAATGGTTTTCCATTTGAGAATAAATTATATATTTTTTTCTCCTCTGCAACTTCATCCGAGAAAAGTCACATAATGCTTGTCTGTAAATTCCTCCAACTTATACAATGATCACATAAAATCTTCTTTGGGAGAAGAGACTCAGAGAGATGCAATTCTGAAAAGTAAGACAATCTAAATGGTGCAGGCTCGAACTTGTTCTTATAGTAAAGGTATGCACAAACATTCATGTCTACAAGTATTCATTACAGAAAGTTTACAACATACCTCCCTGTAGCTATCAAAAGCTGCTCAGTGCTTTCACAAACAAATTCAGATAACACATATGCCCCCACACCCTATCAGAGTTAGGTAATACCTCTCTTGACTGGTCGTGTAGCAGTGTAAGGACAGTGAGACCTTTGGTTCATAAAGAGCAACCTGAAAAATAGACCAAGTCCTACCTTGGAAGGAGCAGGCAGGCAGGTAGGTAGCAGTTAACTGCCTCTAAGTGGGCCAAAGGATGCAAATAAAAGTATTTTCTGATGCTTTTCTGAGCAAGAACAGTTTTAAAAATTGTTACTACTGATTTGCTAATGACACAAATTTCTTATTTCCCTCAGCTGAGACAGCAGCACCGTGCATTGGCAGTATATATATAATATATATACACACACATACATATATACACCTGTGTATTACTAGAGAACGATTATTATTCTTAATACAAGAGTAGGCCTGATGCAAAAGCTTGGCTATTTTTCTCTGAGAGGAAAAAGCCTCAAAATATTCCTCTTCTAGGTGTCAGTCAGCCTCTTTCTCCCCAGTTCTGAAGACTCTCTTTAACAGTTGGTCCATTTCAGTAATTCAATAAGGAAAATCAGTTTTGTCAACTTTTGGCTGTATAGAGGTCTTCCGGTAGGCATGCTGTCAGGGAATGTTGTAAAAACCCTCAAAAATGGAACCTCTATTTTTGCCCAATTCAAAGAAGCCATCTATACAAGTGGCCCTTTCCAGCACTCTCTATGTCAGAGTAACTGGTTATTACATTTTTGAAAAAAGGAAAAAAGAAAGGACTGCTACAAACTATCAACATCCCCTCTAACTGTTTTTCTTTCTTGTCTATTATCTTTATTATTACCAAGCATTGCATTTTATAGATGTTTAACTTTGCCCCCCCTTTTTGTTAGGAAGTGAGTCTTTACAGAAGAGTGAATATTTGTTATAAAGATGATCAATGTTGAGAATTATAAAGGATGGAACACAAGTGGGATTGCTGTATTTTTATTTCTTATTTTTTGGCCTAATTAGTAAATATCTTTCTGTTATTTTTTTTCTTTTTCAGATGATACTGTCTTAAGCAACAGGCTTCCTATGTGGAAGCATGGGCTATCAGGGAGTTCAGAGTTAGCCTGTGACTTGAACCATAGATGTGCTTGGATCAGTTCATGTGTCAGACCTGTCCTTTTGCCTTGACAAGCGTTGAGGTACTGTGTTGCATGTCAGAAAAGAGGAATCATAGGAACATTTGTAAGGAAATGCACTTCATCATCTTCAGTGGTTTTGCTTCTTTACTGGCTGCTCTTCTAAGGTTAAATGGCAGTAATTTGTCTAGAGCTATGACTGTATATATCATAGAATCATAGAATCATAGAATATCCTGAGTTGGAAGGGACCCTTAAGGATCATCAAGTCCAACTCTTGACACCGCACAGGTCTACCCAGAAGTTCAGACCATGTGACTAAGTGCACAGTCCAATCGCTTCTTAAACTCAGTCAGGCTCGGTGCAGTGACCACTTCCCTGGGGAGCCTGTTCCAGTGTGCAACCACTCTCTCTGTGAAGAACCCCCTCCTGATGTCAAGCCTAAACTTCCCCTGCCTCAGCTTAACCCCGTTCCCGCAGGTCCTGTATATCAAATACACAGAATAAAACCAGTCTTCCTTCATCAGTCTATCTCCAGGGTAGCTAATCTGCTTTTTCATCCACTTCACAAGCTACAGCATAGTTAAATTAAAAGACACTATGAAAAGGGGTGCTGAATCTGGTTATCCGTTGTTGTTTCAATAGCAGTCACTCTCAGATCAAATGAGTAACCTGTAGAAAACCAATGGAAACTGGTGTTTATGTAGCTCCTATGTCTGATTCCTTAAAAATGTCCTGTTTCCCATGGATATCCATAATAAAAAATAAATGTGTTCTGTTCTCATATATATATTTTTTGAAAAATATAAGAAGAAAGAACCTCTGACTTTTGATAGCCTTTTTTTGGTCCTACTTGTCATTGTTTCTTATATTAAGTTCAGTACCTCTAACAGGTATCCACTGTCCCCAGCTGTCTGAGCAGTTCATTAAGTCTTGGCTTAATCACACTGAACTAAACTAATTTCTGTAAAAGTTAATGGAACCAACAGGGAGATGAATTGGGTCTATTTGTATCATCCAATCTCCTCTCCTCCCTCTGTCGGTTCCTCAGCTTCTGTCATCTATGGCCAGTTGTTTCTATTCAGCAACTACAAGGGAACTGTGTCACAAAATCAGAAGATAGCTGCAGTACTGGCAAACCTGGGCAGGGCAGGCAAAAGTGATGGGCCCACTGTTAAACAAAGTCTGCTTCGTTTTAAAACAAAACCATCAGTGGTAGCATGTCAGAGGGGCAAGTGCTCAGCCCTTTTCAATACATAAAAAGGATCGAAATTCTGGGAAGCTGGCACATGCACGGTACCTTAAACCTTATTCCTATAATACTAATGTTGTTCAAGTCTTAATTTCATGTAGAAACTGTATACTGAGTTACAGCTACCATGCTAGTGCACGGCTGGGCTAACTCTGGAAATGAAACAATACATTTTCTTCATTCCTAAATTGTTTATTGCTGAAGAGGTGGGATCAACTAAACAAACAAACAAACATAGACGAGGTAATTGTGATTTAACAATGTCTTCTGTGTTAGATTTTCCTCCCTCAGGAGAGCTGTATGGCTCAAACACAAACTCTTCACCTGCACAGGAAAGATTTTTGCTTTGAAAGTGATTCTTCGTTACACGATGCCGGTCAAGTTTATTTTTTGCACTGTGGTTATGGTGCTGTGCATAACACCACTGTATTTTCTATGCTCTAGTGATCAAAAAAAAAAAAAAAAAGAAAAAAGAAAGAAAAAAATAAAAGACAGACACAATGCAAAGTATTTTTGTTTCCCTAAGTACTTTGAGCTTCTGAAAATTCCAAAGGAAGTGGGAATTTACCTTAAAGAAAGTGTATTTTTTTTTTTTTTTCTGGTTCTACCATGAGCTCCTGCAAGAAGACAGTTGGGTCAGGACTAGCCACTCATATAGCCTTTGTCCAAGTCTCCACCTGAAGCAAGACCAGGGTCTGGCTCATAGTTCTTCAGGACTCTGAGCTGTGCTGAGAAAACAGATACCACAGTATTTCATTACAGAACAGCTTTTTGAATGATCCAGTTAAGCTAAACTAACTTCATCTGCAGCCACTTGTGTTGATTTCCGTTGCTAGTCAGCTCAGCTAAGCTAGGAAGTCCAGTCTGAATGCAAGCTTTAGTGATCAGACAACTTTTTGGGTTTGTTTAGGGCTATCAGTTTAAAATCTCATCTTCAACAGTTTGTCTGACAGGAAAATTAGAGGGAAGTAAGCTAAGGTGTGAATTTACAGCTTTCTAGCTACTTTGCCCTAGTTCCTTCTGAACTAACACTTGTAATAAGCATAGTTTATCCTGCTTTCAACATGGACTGACTAGTGATCCTCGTGGCATTCCCTAGTCCACTTTGCAGGGATTGCCTTGTATAGCTGAGACCTGAGTTACCTACTGAAACTCGCTCATATCCCATGTGTGGGATTCATTTGTATTCTTCCTTGGTTAGCACTACGCGGGCAGAAATGTCCTGAAGGCTGACCTGGAGCACCTAGTATTGGTTCTTATAAAGTATGTGAGTTAGGTGCCATGTAATTGAGTTATCTAAAAAGGACTTTCCTACCATGCCTTATGCAAATTCTCCCAGTATTTTCATCTGAAGGAACCAAATCACATTTTAACAAATATTTTTCAGAAAGTAAAATGATTGGAATTTGATTAGGAGTTATAGAAATGGACCCACCTGTACGGTTCGCAGCCATATGGTTTTCTTCTTATGTAAGCATCTAGAAATGCAAAATCCAAACATGCTGGTGAAGCCATTCTGTGTTTGGCCCAACATTGAGAAAAGTAATTTGGATGCACCTTCTAGAATTAACATAACCACATCTGTGAGGGGAAAAAACACCACCCTGACAATCTATTTCTAGCCAAAACTAACTGAGTAACCATCTCTCTCCTGAGCTGGCCCAAACACAGACTCTCCACCTACCTTCTTATAACTGGGCTGACTCATACACAGGCAGGACTAGACAGTATGCTGCATAAAATGGTGGCAAATAGGAACCTAAAAGACAGCAAAGAATATTGCCTAACAAACTATTGAGCTAAGTAAATGAAAATGTGTAAGCTAAGTAAAAATATGAGAGAATACCTTCCCCCACCCCAGGCAATTCAAAATATATAGGGAATAGTGAACAAACAGTGTATATGTACTGCCTGTCATATTTTCTTCTGATATTCATGTTCAAGCAAATATAGAAATATGATTAATTCTAAGAACAAATATCAGAGACTACATATTTCAGTTATGCTTTAAACAGCACAGGAAAAAAAAAAGCATAAGGTATTAAACCACATCTGAGGTAGGATATAGG
>JAACYQ010025495.1:0-73389 GCA_011075105.1 Heteronetta atricapilla
CAAGGAAGACAAAAATAAACCTAAAACTTTTTTTTTTTTTTTTTTTTCAACGGTCACTTCTTCACGAATCGCTCACTGCCTTCCTCTCAGCGCAGGTCTGAGCGTAAACTCCGATCACATTTCGCACACCAGAAGGGAAAATAAAAGAAAGAGAAACTCAGGCGGCAGCCGCAGAGGTGGGGATGGGGAGAGACAACCGCGCAGAGGAAATTTAGTTGTGCCCGCCGCCGACAAGCGCGGCGAGACAGAGGGAGTCTCTCCAGCTGCGGCAAAGCCGGGAGGGGAACGACGTGGAGCAGCACAGTGGCGACAGCGGAAGGAGTGCTCGCTGAGCGAGCGAGAAGGAGGCGGTGAAGGGAAGGGGGAGGCTGTTAGTGTTTGGCGCCGGTGGAGGGAGTCATTCCTACAGCTGCACTTCCGGTCGGCATTTTGTTCTGAGAGGGAGCGAGAAAGACATACACACGGGATTCGATCCTTTCCTTTTCCCTCCTCCTCCTCCTCCTCCTCCTCCTCCTCCTCCTCCTCTTCTTCCCTTCCTGGATGCGTGGGGGCGGGCGGGAGCAGGGGAAGGTGGAGTCAGTGCCCACATGGCCCCGCCGGGCTGACACCGCCGCGTCCCCACCGGCAGCACCCCGGCCGGGCTGCTGCAGCGAGCTGGCGGCTCGGGGCACACCTCACAAGCCCTACAAGCCATCACAGCGCCTTTAACACACCCCCCGAGCCCCCCGAGCCCCCCTTCCCTCACCGCCTTCTCCCCAAGCCCTGCTCCGGGGGCAGTGTGGCTGTTGGGGGTGCCCTCCTGCCCCCAGCCCGCAGTCCCACCGCAGCACGGAGCGCCTTGGTTTCCTCATCGCTCGGCTCAGCCCTGCTGCAAGTGTTTTCGCCCTGACATAAGGGCTGGGTGACACGAACCCCAAGCACACACGGCCCTCGTGGGGCAGCAACGCGCGCCTCCTTCGTGAAGCGTTACGCTGCCATGTGTTATTACATCCCCGTTACAGCCTGCCGGCAGTCCACAGCCCTCTCAGGCCGTCACAAAGAAAGCGGTGCCCCCTGTGATTTGATCAGAAGTTTGCCGATTTGATCAGCAAAGCTGGGGGTTAGGTCACGGAGGGAAACCTAATGCTATTAATTCTGAAGGAGCCACGGACCCAGGTTTGCCTGCCTCGCAAAGCTGACCTTTTGGGCATTCAATGACTTTAGAATCGAGCTCTGTGACTCGGATTGATTTGCTAAAGTTTGGCCTTTACTCACGCTGAGTGCCACAGAGCCCTGCCTCTGAGGCCCCGTGTCCCTGGGGTGGGCTCTGCAGGCTCCTGATGCGATCAGGATGCTGTGCAGGCAGCATGGGTGGGAAAGGCTGGGGGAAAGGGAGCGTTCCCCAACCCCCGCCTCCTTCTGGATCCAAGTGCTGTTTTGAGGTGGGCATTCCCACTTCAGACGGCTCTCTTGAGGCTTAAGCTGATGCTGTCTTCCCTAACAGATGGCACCGGTGTGCTCGTCCCTGTGGCGCATCGGGGACGGATGGTTTGGGTGGGAAGCGGGTGGGCCTGCGTGCCGGACTCACCTCCCCAGAGGAGAGCCCAGCTGGCATCTCCCACCCACGAGGGAGATGCTCTGTACCCCCGTGGTCACCACCTGTCCTTCAAACTCCTCCTGTGGAGAGGAAGCGTGAGGAATTGTTTCCCGCTGGCAGCCCCAGTGCTGCAGCGGGGCGGCTGGTGCTAGGGAAGCGATGCTCTCAGCTCCCGTGGAGGAGCTCAGGGTGCCTTTTGGGATGGTTCCACCTTTAAAAGAATTCAGGACTCTTTCCGGAAGGACTCCTGGGCCACATGGGGAAGTGTCACAGCTCCATACCCTGACAGTCAGCACGTTCCCTGGGTGCTGACCTCTGATCCGAGGACTGCTTCTGTGCTGTAGGTCGTGAAACTCGCGCCTTCCACATTACAGCTGAGTGAGGTGTGCACTCATTTTTTACCTCTTGCATTTCTGACAGGAAGCAGCCACAGCGTGTATTTTTCCCCGGAGCTCAAAATCTTGCTATGGCAACTGAGTTCTGGAGCCTATTTTCCAACCCCAGCCTCTACCAGGAGATAAGCATGGTAAAAGAGAACCACCACCAAAGCGCCGGGCGCGGGTTCCAGAGGTTTGTCTAACCTGGGCCGATTTTTCTGTGTGCAGAAGCGTGCGCTCCTTTCACAAAATCCCCCTTGTGGTGGGAGAAACGGGAGCATTATTTTGCTTTGGAGGCATGACCTCTGCTCCAGAGCACCTCTGAAGCTGTTCCAGAGAAAACTGTCAGCCCCCGCTTGTCCTCACAGATGCCCAAATCCGTTTTGGCACCTGGTACACTGCGTGCAGTTGGGAACCTCGTGTGAATGGTTGAGTTTATCCAACCTCCTCACGTCAAAGTTAGGGGGACTGGGATAAATTGTGTGTCTTTGCTAAGCCTGTTCGTTCAGCTGAGGTCACCAGGTTCTTGTCACCTCACGCAGCCTCTGCAGAGCACACATATCTGTCTGCCCATCAGCCTGACTTCCTCCGGGGACCTCCGCAAATGCCCCTGTGGGCACTGTGTGGCTATGGACTGTCTGTTCCAACAGAGCTGCTGAGACGGGTGAGAACATCCCTTCCGCTGCACACGAGAAGAAATCCGTTTGAGAAAGCAACATGCAACAAGAAAAACACGACTTTTTCAGTCTAAAGTGAAGCTATTTTTGTTAATGAGTGGGGCACCACAGTGCAGAGATAATTGGCATGTTAGAAATACCAGGTTCTCTAGACCTATTTATATGTTTAGTAGCGAATTTAAATGAATATGTACAACCTAAGGTGATTTTTTTTTTTCTTTTTCCCAGTTACTTACATCCTTTTGATCTGTGCTTAGCAGAACTGCAGATGATTGCACGGGCTATAGGAGTCTTGTTTGCCGGAGGTTATGTGGAAATGTTAAACAAATTGACTTTGCTGGTTCAAACTTTTTTCTTTGATGGGGAACCGGTGGTTGACTAGAGGAAATAGCAAACTTGAAAGGAAAACCAAAAAGACATATTCTGGAAACTTGCTTCTGTGACTGTTTTTCAAATCATTTTCCTCTCCAATTTCTCTCCCAACCAACAAGCTCTCCCCAAGTGCAAGCAAATGTTTTTATTTCAGAGGTCACAGGCTTATGTAAGTGGTTGGATGACAAGTGGTAATAGGAGTGGTAGAGCGTGATGGTAACTTCTTTACCCAGCGCACAACATGCTGGAAGGGAGAGAGACTCATCAGGCGTGGGTGTTCGGAGACCACGAGGAACTGGGGGCGCCAGTTGACACAGGTGAGTGGGGAGGCCAGGTTTAAAGATTTGGAGGAGGGTAGAGGGAATTTGGACAAAAAAAAGAAAAAAGTGAAAGCTCAGCAATTTACTACTCTGGGAAATGAGACTGAAGAATTGGTGCCTTTGCAGGAAAGTGAATCCAAGTGTGGAAGCCTTCTGTTGTCTTGGTTTTAGTGTAACTAGTGCGAAGGGAGCCCTGTCGCAACGCCAGTGTGCGGCCAACAGGAGCTGAAGAGCAAGTCTGAAAGGCCAGGGAGCTTTGATGTGAAGCTGTGCGCCCGAATGGCTTGCCACCTCAAGCTTAAAACCATATTTGCAGGTGCATTGAAATCTTTGCTTGGATCTTGAGTTAGAGACAAGATTTGGATTACATTGAGAGTGAACTCTGCAGGAATAACCACTCCTGAGTCACCAACGTGAGTCACCAGGCCAGTGCTCAGTGCAATGTTGGTGTGCTTGGGCGATAAAAACAAGTTTCTCGTTGTCACTGACACTTGTTAGAGCTGCAGGGGGAAGGCAGCTAGTGGAAGGAAAAGCACATGCAGTTATCTCTTGCAGTTTTGACAGCATTGTTTTCTGACTGTCAGGATCAGTCCGGTAATGTTGTTATGTGCCAAGCTCAGCAGAGAAGTCATCTGAAGGTGGTACCGTGTCACTTCTCTAGTTGAGAACAGAAGCAACTGTTGCCGATGGTCATGGATCCCACTGTCGGGTCTCAGCAGCTAGGCAGATTCCCGTAGCCTGTGAGCACGCTTGCTGTGCAAGACTTTGGAGAAACAATAAAAGAGCGATCTTATAAATGATTTGGCTTTTTTTTTTAGTTCCTCCCCAAAGTCCCTTTTTGGAATACAATTGCACTTCAATAGAAGAAAGAAGTTGTAACATTAAGGAAGGACTTGGAATATGAATTTAATAATCCTTCTGCTTAGAAGGAGCGTCTGGCAGAAATAAAATAGAGGGAATTTAAACACACTTCACTGAAAGCCATAGTTAAGAATGGAAATTGGATAAAGACAGTACAAATTCTTTATAAAAGACTAATACTGCATCTGGATAGTAAGTCCTGTTTCAGTGCCAGGCCCTAACCTTAGGTCTGTTGTAAATTTAGCCTGATTCTCAGAAAAGCTAAGCACTTGCTTCCCACTGGTAATTTTTCAGGAGCCTGAGTGTTTTATTTTTTGAAGGCTGCCCTTGCTAATTGGATATAAAAGCTTGACACTAACCTGCTTGTTGCCTTGTTTAAAAAACAGAGTTCCCTGGATATGCAGAGACCCATGCTCGTCTCTTTACCAGGAACCTAGCTGTGTTTTCTTGCGTTGTTCTAGGGTGTGTGCCAACATTAGCCAGTTAACAAAAACCGAATTCTTATACAGCAGTGGTAAAGTGGGAGAGATTTGGGGTCGCCTAGCATTACTGTTGGAGCAGCGTGGGCAAGATCCTGCGTGTAACCGGCAGGAAGCGCAGAAGATGCCCTTGGCGAAGATGAAACGGTGCCTCCACAGCTCAGCTGACATGAGGATATAAAGGTCACCAAATGAACCTGCTAATTATTTAAGATGTCAGAGGTGTGGCATGTGTGGTGTTTGTGTGCGTGTTGTACTGCCTTGAGAGGCTCCTGAGGTCTCCGGTAGGCTAGCAATACACGTGTGGGCGGTGGGGCCAATTTGGTAGATGTTTGTCTCTTCGAGAAATTAGGGCACTCCAGTTAAGTGGTCAGAACCGGAATAGATATCATTATTCCAACTTAAAGTACCCTTAGGTGGGGCTGGTGGCAACAGCTTTTTAATAAGACTACTTAACATTTTCCATTGTAACACCTTGGCATTTCCCATGCTAGAACTTCTTCCGGCCAAACATTATTTTTTTTTCAGGAAACTTTGGTGAAAATGGTTATGCCAGCTCCAAGAGCAGGAACAAGAAAAACGCATTGCTTCGCCCACATTAGAAATTCGTTTGACCTTTCCTTTGAAATACCCAAGCATTCCTGCACTGAAACAAGAATTTAGGAGGTGGGCTTCTGTGTCTGAGGTGGGGCTGGGAGGGAGTGCCCTTCCTGTCAAAATCCACCCACCTCGGTCCAATTTTACGCCTTTGAATCATAGCGTGCATGTGCTAGCTGGAGACTTATTACTGCCTAGCAGCTAAAACTGCCAGTGATGTCTTCCCTGAGCAATCCTCAGCCTTCTGCATTTCCTGAAGCAGCTGAGTGCACCCGGTCCCCAGACCTACAGGAGTGCAGGAGGGGATGGATGTTCCCTTGCTCCCTCTGATGGATGCACTGTGAGGGGGCTGAGGGGAAGCACGCCCAGCCTGAGTTCTCCTTCCTCAGTTTTTGCACACTCAAATGTTTAAAGTTACTCATTTGACTTAGGCTCGGTTTGAGGATTTCTGTTGGCGGTGGTGTTTGTTTGCTGTATATACTTTTGGATCCCTCAAGGACTCATACTAAAACAGGAGCGGTGTTTTACTAGTTGTTGCTAAAATGCTGACCCGTGCTGCAATGAGCTTGCAGGGTAAGTAGACAAAACAAGGAAGGTGGCCATGTCTGAGCTGCAACTGGAATGTAGCAGTTTCTGGCTCCTATTTGTGTGATTAAATGGGAACGGGGCCACATAGCTCCTCCCTCCCTTGGAAAACAAAAACTGTGGACACTTGTACAGAAAACAATCCTGGTCTCTGTTTGTCCTTGTCTCGCTGCAGTCTCTTCTGATTTTTATTTATTTATTTTTTTTTTCAGTATCATGGTAAGTTAACGTAGGTGTGAGGTTCAGGAATGCAGTGGTCTTTATTCAGGTGAGGAACAGGCAAATGTCCTGTCTTCCTGGCAGTCTCCTTAAGCAGACGGATAAATAAAAAGCAGCTTGTAATGACAGTAGAACAAAACAAGATTTACCACTAAAAAGAGCTTTTTTTTTTAATGTTTTTCATAAAGTGACAGCTGTGATTTATCCCATTCTTTACCATTTAGAGATAATTTGGAATTGAATATAGAATCACTGGATATTAAGATTTCAGTGGGAAGCCTGGGAGAACATCCGTCATCACCATGGTGTTTATTAATTTTTAATCACCTCAGGATAATTTTAAAACGTAGCTGCAGGTTTCTGAAACATTCATGTGAGCAAGTCTTTAAGTATGTTGGCTGCCGAGGATAGGAAAATCCTCCAGTTCACAGGACAGTCTGACCAAATTGCTGCGTGAGAGGGAAAATACTGTTGACACCTTCTGAGACACAGTCTTCAGTGAGGGTAAAAACATTAAATAAATAGCATCAGAAGTTCCCAAGGGGGCATGCTGGTGGAGTGTTTTACTTCAGAGACTGTTGCGTGAGTTCATCCTGTCTGTTAAAGTTTAATATCCAAGTTGAAAACAAAAAGTTCAAGGGATTTTTTTTTTTCCTCCTGAAAATATTTAATTCAGTGTGAAAGAAGGAGGCACATGGAAAACTTTTGGCAGAGCGAGCTGAGGTTTTGCATCTTCTCAATGGCATTTTTCTGCCTGTGTGCAATGCAATCCCCCATGAACGCCACGCTCGGTATGCTCCAGGATTTCAGGGTAAATTGTCAAGCCCTGTGAACTTCGGGAGATCCTCAGCTGGTGGGGATCATCCCCAGCTGGCAGAAATCCTGGAACCCCCCAAAAGAAGCAAAGCAGGCTCCCCTCAGGCCACCTCGGCCTGCTTGCACAGGTGGCCTGGGCCCCTTCTGTTTGCCCTCATGGTGGGCACAGGCCCTGCTTGGGTCTTCTCTGAGCGATTACTCCCCTGTAAATATTTGCCACGGGCAAATTTCCAGCAAGGTCAGCTCTGCCTCTTTCCCAGGGTGGCCAGATAAACTGGCACAACACACTGAGGGAGACGGAATGGCGGTGACCTTGGCGGGGCCGGGGCCGGTCTTGGCCACAGGCCGGGTGTGAGGTGGTAGGGCAGCTCCACTCCCCCCCAGAAATGAATAAACACTGCTAATGCTGGTGTGGGGGTGTCTGCGGGTCCCTGTGGCCAGGTGGGCTCTCTGAGGGGGCTGAGGGCCTGCTAGGGTGTGGGGACGCAGAACTGGCATAGGTGGCCTGACCCTGGCATGGGTGCCCAAGATTTATGTCCAGAGAATGGGTTTTCTCTTTCATCAGAAGGGAGACCCCCAAGAGAGACCCCTAAATCCTGCTGCTTGCCCTAGTGTTGGATGGGGAGGGAGTCCAGCCTTCATGAAGTACAGAAAACTCATCTGCAGAGGAATGACCAGAGACAGCTGGCTGCCATTCAGGGGGCAAAACAGCAGCTCAGTCCTACCCCGAATAACCACAACTTGTTATATGCACATCTTGCGTAGTCTGATAGAGACTAACACTGCTAAAAATGGTCTGATCGAGATGCCTGTTTTCCCTCAGAAAAGTTTTGGCAGGAAACTGCCAAAAGAAAAGGAATAATATGAAAAAATAAGCAGCAAAAGAAAATGAAACAAATGGAAAAGTGGTCCCCTAGCAGGAGAGATCCAGAGTCTTCTGCTGTCTCCACTCCAACTGAGCAGCACCTTCATGTAATAATCTTTATGCTGAGATCAATGAGGCTGTTTAAATAAAAGAAGCATTTACGTGTAAAAGAAAGTCAGAGAAGAGAGACTGCATTCAAATCAAAAGACTAAAATTCAAGCCTCCTTGAGCCCCAAGGAAAGGATAAATCCTTTAAGCTGTGAAGAAGTAAACGCTGGAGAAAGCCCGTGAAATCCATTATAAAGTTTATCACAAAATAGAACTCAGTTAAGGGCGAGAAAGGAAACTGAACAGTTCAAAGAAGTGGCAATGTAGCAGAAGAGAACAGCTCTGCTAGCAAGACATTTTGTCTGTATTTGGTGCATCTGCAGGTCTTTCTGTTTGGAAGCCTGACACACCAGTAAGCCCTTCTTCCAATGGGAAAATAGTTTATTTCTAATTTACTGCAGTGTCTCTGGAGGTGGCTGATTTTTGTGCTAGCCCCTCAGGAAAGAAAGAAAATGCTCAGATGCACACAAAAAGGAATTAACTAGATTTTGGCTATATATATATAGCCAAATACATATATATATATATATACATATATATATATAAGTGCGTGTGTGTATGCAAGTATATATATAGAGATATTTCATTTTCCCCTGCGGGGATGTAATCCAACCAGATATAATAGGGCATAATGCATACACTCAAACTAGAGCAATAGCAAGGATATGTAGCAGAACTATTCTGCTGGCTGCTTTTGGAAGTGTTTTAGCTGTTTCCATCATGCCAGCATGACTGTGTTCCTATGGGAACAAGCTTCCTCATAGCAAGAGCCTTCTATAGCAAGAGAAGGTGACTCCTTGCTAAAAACTTGGGGTTTAGCACAAAACTTAATTCTCTGTAAATATTATTTTTTTCTGTGATATTTGGATTACACTCACTCATTTTCAGAACTAATTAAGATAGTTCTTTTTTCTACACTGTCAATGAGGCAATATGCTATCAGCTACATTAAAACTGTCATTAGGACTAGCTAGTAGATCCTCAATATTAAACTCGTTTGCACCCTCCTTGCTAGTATGGTGTTGCTTCCAAGAGCTGCATCCCACTGATGGTACCCCTTTTGAAAGGCACCATACTGCAGCAGTAATCCCATACACTTTAATAGGACTATAGGCGAATTAAAGAGGTAGTATTCTTTGTGAGGAAGCCTATTAGAACCTGCCTTCATGTTAACAGCTGCCTTAAATGCATATCTCCTCTGAAAAACAAGGTGTTGTGTTGTATATTGTGAGAGTATTATGTTGCTGTAGTGTTTACTTGGAACTTCAAAGCTCCCTCAAGGATGCCTTCGAAAGAAGGGATTCCAGGGGTAAAAAAAATAAAATAATAAAAAAAAATCAATCTGATCCATCAGAGAATGAATTAATTACTGTAGCTAGCTGAATACTTCTTTGAGTCAATATTCTGAGTGTTCATATCCTGAACTGAAGCTGATCAAATGTTATCTGCTTAATTTTTAATTCCTAACTGTTAAAACTGCCAGCGAAGTAGCTGTTATGCACATAAGTGATATGAAGGAGACAGAACTTAATCTGTTGTTCTTTACCAGCAGATAATGAATGGACATACTGGAAATTGTATTGAGGCTGGGACTCAAATTTCAAGGCAAGCTTGTAAACTGGGGGGGAAGTACCCAGTAAATGGAGTCGGATGTGCTGTACATCAAGGATACAGATGTAAATGAAACCTTGAGTGTGGTCCCATCGTGTCCCATCTGGTACTGTGAGTCCAGAAATACCATTTTTCTAGTAGGAACAGATGAAACAAGGATGTCAGGATGTTATATCCTCCAGTCTTGTCCTTATTCCTCCTGTAATCACAGCTGAAACTTTTCTAGTTCTGTTCTCAGCGCTGGTTCATCCCTGCCATGTCTCTGCTGGCGTAGCCCTGGCTTACTTTGCTGGCGCTCTAGTCTCAATGCAACTCTTCTTGTACCTCAGTTGAGGTGCAGAGGGTGGCCACGAGGCATCCACCTGCTGAAGGCCAGGGGACCTTGTATATGCCGTTTCCCTTCCTATCCTTAAGGCAGGTGATGGTGAGCTGGCCCTGAAGAAATCCTGAAGGTGCGTTAGACTCAGTAGATTTTAGGCACCAGTAGAAACATCCGAGAAAAGTACTGGAGCAATGGTCTTTTGGTGATCAGGTAGGATCAGTGCTTAGTGTTGAGAAACTGAAGCACGTTTCAGGAGAGATCTGCCGTCTGCCCTGTTTTGTGCACTGCTGGTTCAGGCCACCTCAGCAGCTCACAGGGGGCCCCGAAATCCTACCTTCCTGTACAGTTTCACCCGAGTGATTTGTCATTTTTGAGGCTAGAAAACACGTTTCAGAGAAAGAGAAGCAAAGAAGAACAGACTAGAAAGAATCACAGAATGGGTTGGGTTGGAAGGGACCTTTTCAACTCTAATCAAAGCTTTGATTAGAGCTGACAATTCTGTCTAACATCAAGACACTTCCTGGATTAAATTTCCACCTGCTCTCAACAGCAAGGGCATGTTGTCACCTCTCCGTATTTTTGTGCTTAAGAAGCTACAGGAATTTTACAGTGATGAGCTACAGCGCCTAACCGGCATTTCAGCGGAGCCACTGCTCTGATAATATATCATGAAGCATATACTGTACCCTTGGAAACAGCCGTTTGCAGCTCCTGTCTTTAGAACGATCTTTATAGCTCAGAGGAGAACTACACAGCAAAAACATGGGTGTGTTAATCCTTTGTAAGCTTGATAAGACGTGAATTTGTTTGAATAGCCATCTGCTAGTCTTAAGACTTCAGTGTTTGCTTGCCAACTAGAGCAAGGTGGGCTGAGGGTTATTTTGCTTTTATTGCTGCATATGAAGTACACCTGGATGCGGAGAAAAATAGGATGATGATGGACCTTGAAGGCTGAGACAATGACAAATGAAAGTAGGGATGTTTTTCTGGGAAATTCAAATGCTTAAATTCAGTGTGCAGGCGTTTCTGGAGCAGGTATTTCTGAAGGGCATCAAGCCAAATAGTTTTAGGCCAAATGTGTGGCTATTTAAGGAAATACAGCACAGAGTTTTTGCAGCTTTGCCCCAGCTTAGAGCCAGCAAGCGGGTACGGCAGGGCACTGTAACACTCAGTGCCAAACACGGCCATGGAGGATCTTTCTTTTCCCTCCCCGCTCCGTGTTCCCTTGCAAGTGTTATGAAATGTAAATGCGACAGCACTGTGTGGGTGAAGCCTAGAAAGCACAGCTCCCCTAGGAGCGGGCTGGTAGTGCACGTGAAGTGTGCCAGCCTTGTTTATTCTCAGGATAAATGCCGTCTCAAGGAGCACGCCAGGGTGCCCTGCTTTGTACCGGGACTTTCCTCTCCCCACGTGACAGTGGCATGGGTCAGCTTCACCCTGAAGGCAAATGCTTTCACTGGAAGGAGGTGCACAGGTGGAAGAGCAATGGTTTCAAGGAGAAAGAGGGCTGCTCTTCACCGTGACCACACCAGGATGGTGCTACACCAGCTCCCCTGGCTGTGGAGTCCCTTGAGCTGGGAAGTGCCCTGCGCTCATCCTTCTGCCTCTGAAAGCAACACGGTGCTGCGTGTCCAGTGACTGATTTCAGCCAGGCTGAAGTCCATCAGAGTGATCTTTAACGTGGCGTGACTGACTTAAGGGCTTTTTTTTTTCCTTTTTCATTAGCTGCATGAAGAGCACAGCACATCTGATGCGGGACACGGCCGTGCTTTGTCTTGTGCTGGAGCATGGGTGCTCTGGTCAGACAGACCGAAGGAGGAACATCATCTCGGCGCTGACTCTTCCTGGTGGGGCTGATGGAGCTGTTTTTCCAGTGAATTTCCAGCTAGTCTGTTAAAATAAACTTCTCCACGCAAGCTCGTGACTGGAAGCAGTCACCCTGCCTCTGTATTTGCCTTCTTTTTGTAACTGGGCTCTCCTCTGCAGAGCTTTCCCTTGCGTGGCTGAAATTACCCTGTACACTGCCTTAGAGAGTACCAATACCTCATGTTAGCCACAAAACAACACTATTTCCACTATTTCGAGGACTTCAAGGTGTCCTGCCCCTGTGATAGTTATCTGAATGCCACCCATCAGCCGTATGTCAGCCTTGAGTGAAAGAGACGATTTGTTGTGCTTTGTGCGTATGTTGTAATTAAGTCACTAGGCAAGAGGGTTGTTTTTTTTCTCTATTTTTATTTTGTTTTGTTTGTGTTTTAATTATTTATTTTTTGGAGCCAAATTCTAAAGTCCATGTTTAGGGCCGCACACACTCAAATTTCCTTTAACTCTTGATAGGGGGAAAAAACTGAGTCGTGACCTTACAGCCCGAATGCGAGCAAACAATCTTACGGTGAATGCATGGGGGGAAAAAAAACATTGATTCGAGGCGACAAGATCCTCAACGTGAGATCATCATTTTCACAAAGGCAGGGGGTAACAGCTGTCTGGTGATCGCGGGATTAGATCTTCCTGCTGCTCCTGGAGTGACCTTAAATATAACCCCTGATGCCGGTGTGTCCGAGGCAGGCAGGGGCGGTGGGGTAAATCCCCAGCGCAGCCCTTCGCAGCGTGCCGGGGCAGCACCGGTGCCCATTCTCCTGTCTTTGGGGAGGTTTCTGGATCCTTCACTTCTCACCCATGTTTGTGGATTTGTGCCATTACGTCCAGAACCTGGGGATTTAAAAAGTCTCCCTCGTGCCACAGTTATTTTGCTAAAATTGTAGGGAGAGGTCCCTGTCCCGCTGAAGGTGTAACTGAAAGGCATTACGAACACAGGGCTTACTTCCAAGATGTGCCTGTGGTTTTTTGGTTTTTTTTTTGGTTAAAAAAATCTTGGATTTGTGAAGCTTATTCTGTGCTAGATGTAAAAACACGCGTCCTTCCAAGAATGCAGCATGAATGAAAGTGAGCACTGAATTATGCTGACCTTTCCATTCGAAATTTTCCACCGGGTACGATTCCAGGACAAATATTGATTGAACGATCTGTGTGTGTGTGTGAAGTGTGGCCTGACACCCGGTGCGACCTCCCTCCTCCCTGCCCGATCACCAGCGGTGGCTTTACACTTCCCTTTGTACCAAAACCTCGTTTCATAACCGAGTTCCCCCGCTCTTTGGAACCCGGGTTTCTGCGTTTGTTTGCTCACTGAGCTGAAGCCTGTCGGGATGTTTCTCTGTTTGGTTTCCTTGTTAGCTTTGTTGCCGTCGTAAATGGCCCCGTGGCTGGTTTGTTCAAGTCTATTTTTCTGGGAGAGCTAGCAGAGGGTTTCGTGCTCCACAAGCTCGCCGGTGTCGCCGTGTGTTGTTTTTGCCCAGTTATGTGCTGCTCGCCCGCTCAGGCTGGTGGCACGTGGTGTTTGCACACGTGCTGGGCTCCGCTGCTCGGAGTGTCCACCAAGTCTGGGAAAATGTCTTCCCGATGGGAGATTTTTCTCACAGGATTTTCACACCTGCAATTCCTATAGAATTCGATGTATTTTTTTGAGGTCACAAGAGAGCAATTTTCAAAACTGCTCCTAAAGTTGTGGAAGAAGGATGGCGTTTGGCCCCTCCTCAACCTGTGCTCTGTTTTTGGAGTAGGGCCTCCAAAAATGGTGTATATATATAGTGTATATATATATATGGTGTATATATATATATGGTGTATATATATACACTGATATTTTTAGATGTTGCTGAGTTTTGGGGCATCCGGGGCTCACAGAGGCGATGGGGCGGGTAGAGAGGGAAGGGGGTCAGGGCCGCCAGCTAGGCCGAAGCTGGGGAAATGCTGGGTGTAGCAGAGCACAGGCGTGTGAATGAGACATTCTCTTAGGGATGCTATTTACTAGAGGGAAATAATAAAAATAAGGTAATTGACATTATCATTGCTTTTCACAAACTCAGAGAGTAACATATATGCTGCTTCTCAAGAGGCTTCCCAGGGGAAAGCTGGGGTGGGAGCTGGAGCCTGGATTTATTTGTCTTTCATTTATGCCCTCACCAAAACTACCAATGCCCAGGCCTCCAGATCCCGCCAAGGACGTGCGCATCCGTGGAGCACACGTTGCTGCCTTCTGGCCCTTATAAGGACCAGTATTATTTCTTCTCATGTTAATGAGAAATATTCATAGTAGTTTCTTCTGAGATTATGATTCTTACTTCTATATATAATACATATTTAAAATATAAACACATGCACACTATATATATGCATACACACATATATATATATATATCCCTTCCCCCCCACCCCTTTTCCTTCTCTTCTCACAGACCAAACGGTCCCAGTGAGAGGACAGCAACTTTCCATCACAAATGCTTTTCCTGTGACTGTTTTTTGTTTTCTGAGCCTGCCACATGAAAGTAGACATAATATTTTCATTTCGGTTGTCTATAAATAAACAGAAATCTGACTTCCAGAAAGCGTTAGCGCAGCAAGTCGAGTTTCAAGGCAGAAAGGCCCTCATGTTCCCTGCTGCAGAGCCCCGCCGTGCGCCCTGAGGTTGTGCTGGGACCCCGGGGTGTTCACGAGGAAACACGGACACCCCCAACCTAAAATACAACAGCAAGGCCTGGCTGTGCCAGAGACGGGACCTAAAACAAGGCCTAGGAAGCTGCTTCCACCATGGCCTTTTCTGTATTCCTTCTTTCAGTCATGACTATGGTTTCGTGGACCTCCAAGCAGATGTGTTGGTCTCCCCATGGCTATGAGAAAACACTTCTTTACTGTGAGGGTGACAGGGCACGGGGACAGGCTGCCCAGAGAGGCCGGGGAGTCTCCTCTGGAGATACTCCGAACCAGCCTGGGTGGGGTCCTGCGCTTGGGGCACCGCGTTGCCCGCTCCCTGTGACAGGCACGTGTCCGTGTTCACTGCCCCGGTACAGGCCTCGGAAACCCCTGCTGCGGGAATGGCTGACCGTGGGGTGAGCCGGTGGGTGCTGCGGAAGGCGAGAGGAAGGGCCAAGCACCTTTTCTGAAGGCACGCGTGGTCAGAGGGTTTTGCAGCTTGAGGACAGGCAACACCCTACACATCTGACTTCATCCGGCTGTTTGGCTTTAGAGTTTCTTTACTACACAACACGCAGCTGCTGCGACGTGGGATCGATCTCCCGTGCCCTAGGGAGGTGAATGTGAAATCCCAGCGCAGCCTCCTGTACACCGAGGGCTGAGGCACACGCATATCTCACGGGCCTCTCTGCGACCACTCTGACTGGAAACCCGCACCGCAGAATTACAGTCTGACTCGCGTCCCTCGGAAGGAGAAAACACCAGTGGGGCTGAAAAGTGCTCTGCTTAGGCACCATCACATTGAGGATTTTTTTTTTTTTTTCATTTTTTTACCCTTTTTTTCAACCTAGGGCTGCAACTGAAGCCTTCAGCACAGGAACATGTCACAGCCCCAGCTGTGGGTGCCTCTCACGTGACAGGACTGCCTCGTATCAATGCATAGCTTAAAAAAAAAAAAAAAAAACACTTTACAGGGGAAAGGGGGAGTGTGGACCAGGTATTCATGCTAAACAATGCTTGCACAGTGAAAATGGCTCACCGGAGACCAAAAGGCAGACAAATGAATCTGGATGAATGGTTCCACTGTGTGTTTCACTTTCCTGTGAGAGGATTTGGGCATCCCCCGTAGTGGTTGCCATCTCGGCTCTGCCGTTCCAAGAACTGCCACAGCCGACCCAGCCAGGCAGCCTTGACGATGTTTCCGCTTGAAACCACATCTCAGGAATTTTAAATGGGAATTTTAAAGGATGTCAGAAATTTTAAAGGGTTTGAAAGCTTTCCATCTCACTGCTTTCGCAAGAAGTTTTTTCCTGTGCTTGTTTATGGGTTTGATGCTCAGAGCAAACAGATGCTTGTTCAGAAACCGGTCAGAATTCCCAGACTTGCAGGAAACATTGCCTACCTTATTTTCCACTGTTTAGTACCCAAAGCTGAGCATGTAAACTGTCCCCGCGAATAACCTGGGTGGTTCCCCCGTGCAGGGCATAGCCCTCTCACTCATGCTGAGGGCTCTCCTGCAAGCACAAGCAGCGGGCGACCATCTGTGCACGAGCTGTAGGGACTCATGCAAGTATTGCTGCTTTGGTGCCACCAGAAGGTGCGGAGATAAATGACTGATGAGTGTGCTCAGCACTGAGGCTGAGAGGATGCTTCTCAGGTTGGCTTTTCATTACTGACACCTCCTTATGGGGTTGTGCTTACTGGAAAGTTTTACTGACAACTGGGTACTGGGAGCTGCAGCCCCAGGTCCTGCGGCCGATGACCTTGTGCTCAGAGCTGCAGAATGAGGGAACAAATCCTGCAGGCATGGTCATCCTGGTGAATCCAGCCCCAGGCAGCAGCCAGGCCGGGGATGAATTCCCAAGGGGCACAAGCACGTGCCGGCATGGGGCCACGCAGCACAGCAGCTTCGGACACGGCCTTGTGTCACCTCGCTTCACAGTATTAGGCCTGACGTACAGAAAGCTTCTTGTCCTCCCAGGTTGTGGGGGTCATTTTGTGTACATTGCTTAAATAAATGCAGAAATTGCTGCAATTGTTTGGTTGCAGGGGCTGGAGCCTTAGCAAGGCAAGAGCTGTGGGCCTGGTGATGAGGCCATGACCACCAACAGCATTATGGTCATAAAAATGGGGAAGTGGAATGGTCTGAAAACAGAAATGCAATACCTAAACGCACACACATAACTAGCAGAAGAGAAGCGGTGCAAAAGAGCTGTCAATATGCCAGGAACATCCTGAAATTTCAGGTGTTCACACTTTATCAAGACCCCTTGATGCGAAGTTACACGCAGGCCAGTTGGGAGCAGTGAATGAGCCTCTGCTATCCCAGAGCTGTAACAAGTTAAATGGGTTAGTGAGAGGGCTCCTCAGCTGGGGCAGGTCACAAAACCTCTGCTTTGACATCAGTCATGGTGAAGGAGCTGTAGGTCTTTCATCATATAGCTTTTTTTACTTTTCAAAAGGATGCTGGATCTGAAGAGCATCAGATATTCTCTGTGTAGTCTGTGGGGCCAGCGGCCATGGAAAGAACTGCATTACTTTATTTTCCTACTCTGTTCCTGACATTTTTCCACTTGTATGATTTATTCTTGGTTAGTATATAGCATAAATACATATATAAGATACAGCTACCAAAGCCTAAGTGTTAAAAAATTGCAGAAAAAGAGGCAAGTAGGATTTAAAATGGAGTAAACCAATTTGAAATACTTGATTCACCAGTCACCAGTACGAGAGCTCAAGGAAAGCCATTAGAGTAGGAGGGGGCAATCCGGACTGTGAGCCTTGAAAGCGGCTGTGGAACAGGCCAGGGTCTTACACAAGGGCCTCGGCCGTCCTTATATCAGCATGCTGCCCAGAGCCTGGGGAATCAAGTGAGTATTTCCACACCAAACTCCCTCTGCCAGTGACCCAACCTCCAGCCAAGCTTTTTGTGATGGGATATGAATTACATTGCTGTCTGATGGCCTAACTTCAGCATGCTCCAAAGCATCTCCCAGCCTTTGCAACAACCCCCCACCTCTGAAAGCAGCTTGCTTCTCAAAGCCTGGATGCAGAATTGTGAGCGATACGGGAAATTGCTGAGGGAAATACATTACCAAGATAAAAGCAGACAAATGCTTGGCAGGCAAACATTAGTTTTGTTCCTCAAAAGGTACGTAAGCCTAGGATTTAGGAGAGCTGAGCGGATTTGGAAGAAATGCGCAAGCTTCAAGGGATATGACAGATATTAAACTACAATGGTTTGCTTAAAAATAACAGCGTGCTTCAGAGATGATGAGTATGCCACAGAAGTATTTGAGAGTCTGGGGACCAATTCTTGTAGCTTCATCTGACAAAACCCGCAGTGGCAGGCAGCTCAGCAGCCAGAAAGTCGGTGTGTGCACAGGGCTGGGTGTTTTCTACCTTCACCTGCGACAAGTTTTGGATCCCCAAAGTCCCCAGGTGTGCCCAGGAGCAGCTTGGGCCAGTGTGGTTGAGCATTCAGGGGCTTTGGCTCGGTTCCCACCTGGTTTCAGTTCTGGGCTCCCTCTGTGAGTGGTCAGTGAAAGGCCTGATCCAGCACACTCAGGGAGGAAAGCAGGGTGGCACCTCTTGGTGGCAAATTGGAATGGCACAAAAACAAAGCGTTGGCTTTCTGGAGACTCCTGCAGGTCTCATAACTGCACTTTGAAGGCAGCTGCCTCCACCAGAACGACTCCGTGCTTGCTACAGCTCACGGGGGTCTTTGCCTGGTGTAAAAAGTGCAGCCATGGGTTACGGGGACATGGGTGAGACTCCTGGAGTACGTCACATCAAGTTTACATACTCATTTGGAGTGATCATTTGTAGTCTCTTGGTAATAAATGCCTTAGGTCTTAGTGTTCGTTTTCTCATGTCCTTCCCAGTTCAGTCCTAGGATAAACAGATTCTGCAGAAGTTTCCTTCTGAGAAAGCCTACAAGATCCATTTTTATGTACGCTGAACTGGAATTAGTTTTCATCACTAAGGGAAACTATTTTATTTAATTGTTTCAGTGCTGGTTCACATTTGTTTTGAGGAATAGAAAACCCTCTATAAATGAACCTCTTTGGAGAAATCGTAAATGCAGTAATTGTCAACAGCCAGCATGGCCTGGAGACCCCCAGTACTGTGTACAAGCAAGTTCTTGTCTTCTAGAAGTATTGATCACATTTAATGAATTATGAAATCTTGGTGTACATAATGCTAAGTTAGAACCCTGTGGTCATCTAACAGCTCGACAAAGTTTACACAAAGGCTTCCCTTGCTCGTCCTGATGTGGAGAAGCCCCTTCAGGACGCCTTGAGGCCTGCAGGTTGGGGTGACACCAGCAAGCACCGGGACCCCAAGGCTCCCCCGCCCGACGCTCTCCAGTACCTAAGGCAATTAATAGAGTGCCTTTGGCAGGCTAGCAAACCCAAAAGTATTATTCATTCACTTGATACCCAGCGAGCAACATGCTTTAGAAGTGCATATAAGAAGCAGAGTGATTTCAGAGAGGGTTGTCATGATGTGTTTGAATTTCTTGCTGCCTTCTCATCTGGCAGTAATGATATAAACCGAATTGCATTAGGACAGGGTGAAATACTTCAGCAAGTTTAATATTTCAAACCCAATTCTTTTAGACGTAACTTTGTGGAAAATCCTGACTTTTTGTTCCAAAGAAGAAGGCGAATACAATTTGAGATACTGGACGTTTCCCTGGAATAGAAATAGCACATCGACTTTTCTGATTTGCAAGGATCAGTGCCTTGTCTCTACCTGTATTCATCCTCAACACATGTGCGATGGGGTACCTGCAGTTTTGTAAACTGACTGAAGTAAAAGAAAATCGGAATTCAAAATAATTGCCTCTTCTGGGCCATCTGCTCAACATTAAAAGAATATCAATTCATTATCCGATACACATTATCAAAGATAATGTTAGCATTTTTATTTTTTATTTTATGCTTCTTTTCAAATGCAGCTTAAATTCCCAAGCTCTCTGAAATGGTGAGTCATTAGGAATGTCATTTCGAAGACTGTTTTTAATCTCTTTATCTTTTCCCACAACTGATTTACCCAAGGGCACAAGTAAAGCACATGTAACAGATTCCCCAAGGTCCAAAAATCATCATTTCTTTCCTATCTAGCCTGATTTTATTCTCACTTTATTTAAAACTGCTCTAAAAAGACTCATCGAGAAATTTTAACTATGAGGTAATGGGTGGCTTTTTATCACCACACAGAAGTAAGACGATAACTGGATCTGAATTTTGTCTCCTCTGCTTCTCGTTTCAAACATCTGACCCACAGCCTGGTCTTCTGGCTAGTTCTGCTGGCTTTGGAGTACAGGCACATAAAGCTCTTTTCTCTTCTGGCATTATATTATTTTGTAAAGCCTTCTCCCTGTGAAACCACTGGCTAAGTCTAGGCAATGTGAGGTAAGGTAGTAACTCACTGAAAATGATTTCATTCCAAACAGTTATCGGAGCTGATGCTGGATTTCAGGCATAAAAATTATATACATGAATCAAAGACTTAACTGATTTCTACTCCTCGTTTTAAAGTCGCGTGTAAGAACGTCAAGGATGCTCTGCGTAAACTACTCAGAAATAACAAGAAAAGGGCAAACTTCTGTATTTCCAAGATGTGGTTAGAACGATGGTCACTCTTGCACCGTAGTCGAAACACATCGTTTCATCACCACGTGAAAACTCTGATTAGCCTCCTTCATGGCTGCGGCTGGAACGCCAACAGAAACCTTCCAAGGGCAACCAGGCTCCAGTTGTCCTTCTCGCAGCTCCTGCTGGGCAGGGCTATCTCCCATCAGTGTCAATGGTGGGAGAAAAACCTCCTTGGCCTTCCCTGCAGGCACCCAGTGCCTCTCTTTGCTCTGGCGGGGATGGAAAGAAAGCCACCTCCCAGCCACCTGGGAGCCTGGGGGCTCTGCCACCCCCGTGCTTGTACCTACATGGCCAAACGCCTGGCCACGAGCACGTCCTAAAGATATGCTGAAGAGGAGAGGCAAGCCTTCTGTACTAAAAAGCCGGAGAAAGAAGGCAACTGTAACCCAGAAAAAGTATCTTATTAATACGTCCATCAAGGGAAGATTTATCCGTATTTATAGCACCCATCGTTTCCACCCGGATGGACACATACAGGAACGCAAACTGACCCCCAAGGCTGCAGGCAAAGCACAGGCTAGAGAGACAAGGAATTCTGGGGAAAATGCTTTACATTTTGGGCTTTATCCAATTCAATTGTTCCATGTGGGCATGGAGCAGTGCTGGCCCATCTTCCACTGAGTGGATCTTTGGTCTTCCTTCTGCATTGTCTTGCTCCTTCCCTTGGCTGTTGTTTTCATACAGAAAACACCCCCGTAAATGTTCCGCTCGCGCTGTGCTGGGACAGCACAGTGAATCAGTTCAGACCGAGCCGTCTTTCTGCACTTAGACATGGAAGAGAAAGGTACCGTTAGCTCTTTCTTCCCAATTTTCCCCAGTTGATCTGTTTAAACTCAGCAGAGCCCTTTTTTTGAGCATCGGGGCTGACGAGATCAAATTGGCTTTAGAGGGATTTCTAAAAAAAAAAATGATACCCCAGGATGCATCAACAAGAGCCGCACCAACCTCTTCTCCATCTGCTCTTCCTCCACCTGTATTTTGCTCTCTTAATGTTGTTTTTTGACAGGATTCCTCATTAATCTGCAGACAGACACTGCCTTCCTCCTGCTTCATTAGGGCTAAGCCATTCATCCTTTCTGTCTGAGAACAGCAAAGTTCAGAAGCGCAACTAATTAAAAGCAACTAATGACCGGGATGGCCTTGCAGGCAATGAAAGGAACAGTTTGCCTGTGGACATTTTAACGGTCTGACTTCTGTGCTCCAAGCAGCCCAAGAAACACTTTATGATCAAAAGCTAACTTTTTTTGGGCTCTCTCTTAGTGGATGGGGCAGATAGCGTTTCGGATGCACTGAAGTCAGCCATTTGCTATCTTTATGTTTTTTGGGAACGGCCTTGGGCCACTGGCTGGAAAACTGCACCACTGTCGGGCCCGTGGAAGTGTCTTAACATCGCAGATGTGAATCTATGCTGGCAGTTCCTAACAACACCCGAATCCCAAGACGCTGTCACACACAACATGAGGAAACCACACAGTAGCTGCGGCTGTCCTGGTAAGGATGGTGCGGGTATGGCCCAACAGGCACTGCTATCCCAACATTCCCACTTGAAGAAAACCCCAGACCCCTTTTTCTTCCATTTCCTCTGGGCAAAAAATATACATTATAAGGTAAGCTACAACTAGAAATTAATACTAGAATTTACTGCAAATAGAAAACTGTAACTCAGTTTCTAACATTTGTCATTTTTAGTTGTCATTTTTGGTACACAGAAGTCGCTCAGACTTCTGGTATTTCTTCAGGAAATTTTCTCTTTGAAGGGGAAACCATAGCATATCTCTGCTGTTGTTTCTATTTTTACTTCTAGACAATTTTTTAATTATCTGATCTCATCAAGATGAAACTTTGTCTCAGTAGTAAACATTGTTTTTTCTAGCATAACTGCAGATGGACAAGAGATTAAATTTTTAGGGCAACCGAGCTCTTAAAACATTGGTTAACTAGAATGGAAAGGGTTGTTCTTACTCTTTCACATGTAAAAGCAGTTCCTTACTGTCCTCTAGTGGAGCAGTACTATCCTCATGAACACCGATGGGCTTTCAAAACAAAAGTATTGATAAAATATTAATTTCACTGAGTGTTGTTCACTCTTCCGCACCCACAACCTCTGCAAGCTGCTTTTTATATTTTAGTCGAAATGCTAGTGACCTTTGAAGTAAGTAAAAGTTATTATCAAATGGCAGAGCCTAAATAATGGGTAATTTCTACAAGCTTTAC
This sequence comes from Heteronetta atricapilla, assembly GCA_011075105.1. Lineage (NCBI taxonomy): Eukaryota > Metazoa > Chordata > Aves > Anseriformes > Anatidae > Heteronetta > Heteronetta atricapilla. The sequence goes on from JAACYQ010025495.1 coordinate 22,193, forward strand.
GTCTATAGATCTGTGGATACAGGGGACACGATGCATGTTTAGCAGTGTAACTCTTAGGCTATTGCTCAGGTGGCAGACACAGACCGAAGGATGGGGTACATCACATTTTCAAGGGGAAATGGCATGTCAGATAGCAAGCTTCTCTAGTATATACTCTATGGAATTTTGGCAGTATCAGAAGTGTAACATGAACCTCACAGCAGCTATACTGAGGGACACACACGCAGACAGATACCTCCCCTAGGATACTCTCCCAGTTTCCTGTAACCCAAACTTCAGGAATGCCTGAGGCAGCAGCAGTATCTTTAACACGTTGCATCCTTGATGACTTTTTTCCACTTATGTTCTCTTTTTAGCCTGCCCAAACTTTCTGTATCCATAGTATCCTGCAGTGGCTCCATAGCCTAATCCGAAATTCAGCTGGATACGTAGGGAAACGATCCCTTTTGCTTGGAAGCGAACCTGCTACCTGATGCCCCTGCTGAGCAACGCTTCCTGTTTACAGATTCCACCCTTCATGACTTCATTGGCATCTATCGTAGTGCTCATTATGTATTTCCTTCTCAGATTAAGTCTTACCTTCTGCTTTGCCAAGTGTACCCTTGCCCTTGTTTTTCTATCCCAGTTCTATTGGTGTCCTCTTTCACAGTAAATAATTTAGTCAACTTTCTACTCTGCCTTCTCAAAACACAATTAGGATGCATGCAGGAGGTCCTAGAACTCTTACAACCTCCTCCTCCCTCTGTGGAGATTTGATGCACCTTTAAACAGGTACAATCTATGAGGTAACCTCTTTTATACCTGCTATGAGCAGAACCCTGTTTTGACACCTTCAGAGACAAGACAGGTCATCTCTTCACATTGTATTTATCCGTAGGTCTGCAAATCTTGCTCGTTATACCTTTTCAGTTAGCTCACTGTTTCCAATGGACCATTAAACTATTCATGCTGCGGGCTCCACTGATCTCGGAGTCTTCTTTAAAATCTGGAGGCAGAACTGTCACTTTGTACTCCTTGAACAGCAAAGCTGCTTTTACGCTACAAATTCCGTGCTACAGCTAAGGGGTAAGCGGTTTCCTCCCTTTTGAATCCACAGGAGCACTCCCCAGTGCCGTCGACTTGCTGACACTCACTTCACTGCCATTTTCTGCCACTTCACTTTACAGCAGCTCCTCTTACCTTTGCTGCGAAGAAAGTTCCTCAAGCACTTCTGTAATGAACATCGGTCAAAAAAAGGAACATCCCTGCAAAAATACCTAGCTTTTCTTTTTTCCTTACCTTTTAAATGTTCACATGACAGTGTGATCATTTACTGACTCACTGTAAACTTCCCTCTGTCTGACAATTACTTATAAGCATTGTTTTAAAGAAGAAACTTTTTTCACATAGCCTATTTTACAATGAATTTTAGGATTTGCTGCGTTATAAGAGTCTCCACTTCTGTTGTGGCCATAACTTCTTTGTAAAGGCTCTCTCTAGTTAACAGCAGCCTCCTACCTTACCTTGTCAAAAGCTTTTTTTTTTTTTTTTAATGGCTGAGCATTTATTGTCTTATTAGAATTTTCAAGATACCTGCAAGATTTCCAATTTTGGCTGCACCTGTCAATTTTCTTCAAGTGTTCAGGAAACTAGGCTTCCCTCGCATGGATTCTTTGACCAACTGCTCCAAGAAATGAGTACTGTTTACAGTTGTGTAAACATCTACTGTCAGCCTGTGTTAGTAAACAGGGAAGTGACTAATGATTCTTGTTATTTGGCTTTCTGCCTTTGCCACATACTAGGACATTCTCATGTGATGCTAAGGCAACAAATCAAGGCAACAAATCAATCAACCAAGCAGGCAGGACGGTGACAGTGCCTGCTGATACAACAGTCTATTTTTCTGCAAGGCCTACGATGTCAACCTAAGAGGATCCTGTGCTTCTTTGTGCAGCCTAGATTTTGTTGTCTTTTTAGGGATATGCCATAACCTCTCCACCAGCAGCACCTACAGCCACTCCGGTAATGACTGCATGAGGAATTACATGGTCCCATCCATCAAATATTTAAATACATCTTTTTTATAAACACACAAACGTCTAAAACTAAATACATGAATAAGAAGATACATTTATATATATACACACTACACCCACTATACTTTATATAGTATATATGTATACATATAAATGTATCTTCACTTTATACGACTATATAAAGTCTATCTATACTTCCTATTCTTTTATTTTGGATTAAGGTATATAAATACTTGCTTATTTTATGATCTCCTTTTAAAAGGTATTCTCTTTGGTTAGCCTACCCCTGGCTGCATACTGCTTGAACATTTCATTCTTCTCTATCCCAGAACATTATTTTATTCCTAAGCATCCTATAGTGATCTTTGGCCTGTCTGCCTGTGTAAAAGTCTCTGTGCCTCTTGTGACCGCCTTGCCTCTGTGATGCTGTATGTTCTTAGATGTAGAGCTTAGGGATATGGTTTAGTGGGGATTGTCAGTGTTAGGTCAGAGGTTGGACTCGATGATCTTGAGGTCTCTTCCAACCTAGAAATTCCGTGATTCTGTGATTCTTACTCTCCCATAAAACACCTCCAGAGAATCCTTCATGACCTAGTGGACAGCAGTCGTCATTGCCTAGGAGAAGTCTGTGCACAGCTGTCAACCACATTTAAAAGTAACAATGCTTACCTCCCTATCAATAAAGCACAGAACTGAGTACAAACAGACGCAAATTAAAAAGAGATAAAAATTGGATATTCTAATTTAAACAATGCAGAAACATGGTTCTGTACATTTTGCCCCAACATTTTAAGGAAAACGCTTAGACTCTATGGATTTCTATACTTCCGAACTATTAACAGTAGATACCTTTCATATTTCGTACAGTTTTATTACAAGTAGATAAAACTATTATTGCAATAAGAAAAAGGTTATATAAAAAAATCCAGTGCAAAATAAAAGCACCCTACGAAATCCGCATTTCTGTTCCCATTGACAGGCATTTAAGACCTTGCAAGAACAACTGTGATCTCAGTGACTTCAAAGAAGTTACTTAATAATACAAAGATTAGACAGGATTTGCTGAAGTTGTAACTGTTGACTTCAAAGAAAAAAAGAGACGCTTTGTTTGACAGGTGCAAAAATTAATACAAAATGTATTAACACAATATGAAACAAACGTACATTAAATAGCTTTGTTTCCTGGTACAGATTTTCAAATGAATTCTATAAAATTTACATATGTAACGAAATGATTTATCGTTGTGGAAAACACAGTTCTCTAGTTCAAGTTTATATTAGCTATAAATATCTAAGGACAGGAAAGATGCTCTTCAAGCTGCCCTACTTCCCCATCATTTATGTCTTCTGCTCTTTGCCTTTCGGAGAGAACATTACCGCGTAAGGCTGCCGCCTTTTTGGACGTTGACAGGGAGCAAGATCCTCTTTAATATATCCTTAAAAGAATAAGAACAAAAACGAGGCAATAAATACAGTGTATTAACATGCATAGCTTGAGTTTCATTTTTTGTTTACCTTTAAAAATACCTTCTGATTATGCCTCCCCCTACCCTCTCTTATAACTAGTTCTCACTTGAGAGCAAGTTGGAGATCCCAGGGTGCAGTATCATTAATGAAAGCACTCAGCTGCTTTCTGGTAGGTGACTGCACAGTAATGTAATACCAACAAGCAAGACTGAAGAATGGAGGTTTTGAACTGTTCATCTAGCTGCAAAACCACATTTTAAATTTTCTTCTGAAAAAGATTTTATATAACGTAGCACATCAGTACTGCAAATTCTGTTGGATTAAAAAAAAAAAAACACTTTAAAATGTATTCCCTAGGCGCAAAGAGGAAACTTTAGACACATGCATTTCGTGGGTCTGAAGGGTTATGTGTGTCTGTTTTGAGAGCATTCTTTTTTATTAAAGACTTGTCAGTCTGGAAGAAGCCAAACAGTAACCTACAGATCAAACACCCTTTGAACGGCTCTCCGATAAGAAAAGTGTATAGAAAATTTCTGTAACGTGCTCAACTTAGCTAACGCTGACAGTAAGCAGACACTTTATGCAGATCAGTTACAGCATCTGGCTTTTGTCAAACCCTTGCTGTTTATCAGCAATAACATCCGCTGAAGTGAGAGTAGCAGATTCTGACTTCATAGTTGGAAAATACTTTTACAACCCTCACTTATTTTTAAAAATCCAATTGGTTCAAGAAACCACTAAGAAACAGAAAAGACACCCTACGTACTCCCCTACTTCTGAATGACAACTGTAATTGTTTGGTAGCCTCTCTAGTGTCCCTGCTGCACTCTTGTATAACATGGCTTTATGAAGAAAGGGCAGATGTAAAGTCTGCCTTTAATACGCTGTTGAGGACCATTAACAACTAAATAGCTCTTATCCTAGCAGAACAAGAAAATTGCTAAGAATCTAATTTTAACAAGCATGCAAGCAGATTCCAAATGGGTAGTAAAAGACAGCTTCGCTAACATGGTATCTCGATTGCCTGATGTTATAAATGGACATGGCTTAGTGTTTAGACCAGCTTTCCCATCGGCTGAAACAGGTACAAGGCAATCAAGAGCGGAAGAGATGGACTATGATTTGTTCATCTTAAAAGATAATGATCAAGAACCCATGAAGGCTCTACAATGAAAATTCTATCTCATTACCTAAGGCAAAAGAGGAACGGCCCAGCCACAGCCAAGCCCTACCTAGCTGGACGCAGAGGGAGGAAAGAGACAACGCACAAAGGAAGCGGTGAATCAGCCGTGTTCCTGCTGGACTGACAGATTCACTGTCAGTATCTGATCCCAGAAACGGATTTATGGGCAAGGGGAAACTTTCCTAACCAAGCCCAAGGAAGCCTAATGGCCTGCCAATTTGGTAGCTACCTTAACCCCTCACAATGGATATTTAGGAAGGGGGAACTTGACTTCCACAGGAAATCTCACATTGATTCCCACAGTGCTCGGAGGCTGAGTTCTGAACACCATGTTTGAAACGCACACGTTCCTTGGAAATCCAGGTTCAAATTGAAGCAAACTCAACTCCGCACATCTTGATTAAGCAGTATGACTTGCACTATGAAAGTTATATAAGTATCTACAAATCAAGGCTCTCTGTTCTGAAAGATTATGAGAAGTACTATACTGTAATGCTACCACAGAAGAACACATCCGTACCCTTGGCTACATTTTCCTTCACCTGACCTGAAACTGTTAAGAGAACGGGTGAAGATAAGTGAAGAATCATGTTTTGCAACCAGTATGAATAAAGTAACTCACAGATGGTTCATACAGGACTCCGTATCTCAGACTTTAACCATTTCTGAGGAAATATACATATACTACAGTACAAATGCACTATGTTTAACACCATTAATAAAAACTAATTTTGATACCAAACTCCAGGATTTAACAAAATATTTAGAAAAGAACAATCTTCCTTGAGAAGTTAAAGAAAAAAAATTCAAAAGCCAAAAAAAAAGCCACCCAGCTTTTGAGTTTCACTAATAACCAGGATATAAGCTTCTAATCACACCTGGCCCTCAGCTTTTCAGTTTTCATTTTGTGCTAAGGAGCCCACAAGGTACAGACAAAGGAGATCGGTGGTGCTGCCTGTCTCTCCTCAGTAAGTACAGTCTCTCAGCCTTTGCCTCTGAAAATGTTGACCCTGTTCTTGCTTTCCTTCAAAGACAAGCAGAGCTTTAATTATTTTCTTTAACAATTCCAATTATTTCTGCCTTCTCTATCTAGGTTCTGAGAAAGCTTCTCTATATTCCCTTCTTCCTAGTAGTATAGGTGCTGCTAAACAAAGACAATATTCTTTCAAAATTATGGTTGCTGGTAGGTAAACAGAGCTCAGAAAGACTGGGTGAGAAAGGCAGCTGCATGAACTAGACACAAATCCAGAAAACCATTTAAAAATCAGCTTTAAAAAGTGCTTTGAAAGCCATTTTTCACACAAACCTCTTTCCACACAGGTTTGGGTGGAAGGAAATCCAACCTCCCAGAAATTTTCAGGTGTGTTTGGAGGAATGTAGCGAAATCTGTGTCTTGAACAGGCAGCTAGTTTCTTCTCTCTCTCTTCTTCTGGAATATCTGCATAATACTGTGCGTTAGAAAAAGAAAAATCCAAGTTAAGGCATTTATACATACACAGCAACTGCTTTACACAAAGATGCTGTCAATCATTGTTTATCAACACAGTTATCTAAAAATAAGGGTGAGGATAGCCAAGAGTAAAGATTTGTTATCCACATGACAAACATCTGGCCATTATCCTAAAAGTTTACAGAATTTACAGATTACACATAACCTTACAGTGGCACGTTTGTTAACTTTGTATCTTTTAACATACCACAGGTACAAGGTTTTGCAATGTGTTTAATTACTTATGTCAACAGTTTTACTGGCTGATTTTGTGAAGCTGTGAAACAGGTGTTGAATTAGACAGGAATTCTCTAATAAACTAAGTTTCAGTTTACAGTTTCAAATAAAACAGAAATAAATGAAATACCACGCTAAAAATTCATGCTGCAAAATTATTTGCAGTTATCTAAACTTACTGAGCTTACAGCAGACAAGTCAAAATGCTTCCTGCTTTATTATCCTCAAGTTAGAAGTGCATAAAGAGCTAGTTTAACATATGGTGACCGACCACTGGGATTCCAGAAGCTACCTGGACGTTCTCTAGAGTATACAGTAAATTGACTAGCTACTTGTCCCCAAACATTCCCTTTCCTTTTATAAAAAAATGTGTCAGCTGAAAAGAGAAAAAGTTTATATACCATCCTCCAAGCTTCTTTGCTGTGTGTTCCCTTAAGTAGCATCTTGAAAAAACAGATTTTTTGGTGCAGTTCTTTAACTTGGGATTTCAGCTTAGCATCTCCTAAAAGAGGAACCTGTCACTGATATACCACAGGGTACACCATGGTATTTTCAAAGCTGAAAGCTTTGAGAACAAGAAACCTGGCCCTCATAGAAGTGGTGAAACAATTCCACCAAAATGATAATGTTAAGATTCAAAAATGAAGAATTAAAACCTCATTCAGTCAGCTGGGAAGTGATCTAGAGTGGGAAACAGGAAAGGAACAGAATATTTCCGTCAACAGAGTTTACTTCCTGTCTCCATCTACTGGTAGTATTTCAGAAAACCTACTTATTTTAAATAGAAAAAAAAACCAACAGGGATTTATTAGTGTACTTTACTAACAGATAGCAGGTAAAGTAAAAAATATTATTTTGGGGAAGAGGATTTTTATTCCTGAGATGTAAATATTGATGATTATGTAGGTAAGAGAGTAACCACAGGTCTGAAAATGTCAGTGACTACTGCACGATCTGGAAAAAGTAGCCTTGCTTCATCTAGGATTCTGTAGTCTGTGGGAATTGCAGCTTTCCCCCCAGTATCAGTTCAGATTTCTCACCTTTCTACAAAGAGTGACACCAGAACGTATTCTGCTCTAATAGCCCTCATTAGTACAGGAAGCTAATCTAGTAACATGTGGGTTTCCTGGTCAAGATCAGAGAGATTCAGGTCATTAATAGGTTGTACCCCAAATTTCAGATTACTGTTCTGTCTCCTACAAAATCCTTGTATGTAGGATAGGATGGACTGCTACTGCCATAGGAAATACTCAGGAGTGGTGATGAGACCATAGTAAAAATTTCTTCAAAGCGCATCATGCACTAAACCTTGCTTGCTCCAACACTTCCAACAGCAGAGCCCTTTTTAGTCCCTGAATTTGGAGAAACTGAGTCTGCCACCATCTCATACAAGGTCTCCTTAACAACAAAAAGCCTACGGCCAAGACCAGAACTAAAACAGGTATCAACAGTTCAGGAATGGAGTCAGATGAAGTGAGGCCATGGTTACTTAGCTGGACTTCAGAGACCCAGATGGAAGAATGCCTGCCACTCACTTAAAGATCTAGACACTAATGAAAAAAGAGGAATAGGCAATCATCATCTAATACACATCAATATTCACTGATGAAAAGTTAAGAAACAAGGTGATAGGGACAACAAAATTAATTGTGACAATTCTACAGTATCTGTGCAAACCAAATAGGTTATTAGCTGAGTCTTATTGAAGGATAATTAGCAGTACTCCTTGTGTTTGTCCTTTAAACAGCTGGAATTTCAGAGAACAGCCTACTAAAAATCTGCAGCGTACTGCACTGGGGAAGGGAGGGGTTAAAAGTCTATGATTACAATGAAATATTCGCGGATGAAACAATGAAAAATACAGCAGAGATTTTGAAGAAAAGAAAATGAAAATAACATAATCAAGCTAGGTGTGCATTCAAAAGAAATTTGAAAGCAACTTTTTTTTTTTTACTTTAGTTTGTATTGGGGTTGGCAAAGAATGAAAGTTACATGTGTGTTTGCTCTACAGAGAACAAGAAGTCTCTCCTGTTTTCCAGATTGAGAGCACTATCTACGGCATCTGCAGTCATCACAGAACATTTAAGCTACATTTTTCTACATGTGAGTAGTCTCATCCTGCAGTACCTTCACCATGAGAGTTCTTTACAGAGCTCCACCTTTATTTGCAGTCTCAAAAAGAGAACAAATCCTTCAAATGCTAGTCATTAGTTTAGTAGTTACTTAGTCATTTCTGTAACTTAAAAACATCTGACTGATTCTCCTGCTTAAAAGCATAGCTAGACTTAATCACTTACAAATACTACTTTTACAAGCAGCGACTTCTCCACACAATCTTTCTCTGATCTCATCACAACAAGGCAAGACATTGAGTCACATGTTTAACACTGCAAAGTGAATGAGATGCTTCTACCATGTTTTGTGATGACTTAGAAGTGCTTTGCCAAGGCACAAACGGAACTCCAATCTCTCACATCAGCTCAGAAGGACAGGTAATCCTCCCACTCTCATCCTGCTTGTAGCACACAGCCGGAACAATTTACTGATTTTTACCCATTCCCTAAATATTTCCTTGGACTTCACAAACTTTTCAAAACCTTACCACTAATAAGTCTAGACTTTTTTAAAGCATCATGTATGCTTTGTCTAATACTCCTTTTTTTTATAGGCATTTAATTCCAAGGTAGTTTTATTACTGTGCAGTGATACAGCCAAGCATTACGCGTGTTCTAAGACATTCATCTTGAATGACCTAGACTAAAAAAATATTTTCTGAAGTTTAATGTAGAAACCTAATATTGTAAAAGTCAAAGCTGTTTGCAAAGTCAGCATTCTAATTAATATGCCAGGAAGTAACAAGAACTGGATAGACTGATCTATAGCTTACAGATACAGGAAACTGAAACGGTTAACAGGTGTCTCTAAGCCCCCAGAATAGGCTAAAGTTGCTGTTGTTGTTTTGTGGGTTCTTTGTTTTGTGTTTTTTTTTTTTTTTTTTTTTTTTTTCCCCATCCCTTCAACATCCTGTTTTCTTTCAAGCTATCTAAATTAAAACACTTTTTTTGGAAATGGTATTTATTAGTTGACTGTAAAATTTTATTATTTGTATTTAATGAGTTTTACCAAAGATATTTTTCAGGAATGTATTTTTGTCCCAAATGCACTCTAATAAATTTCTTCAGCTAAGTAAATGTTACTATAAGGTGAACAGCAGGAGAACCTATGAAAAATGTTGGTTCAATACAGGTATGGAAATTATCTGAAAAGACTCCGGGTGTAATTCACACTTGCAGAATGTTTACTTATTAGATCATTGCCTAATTAACTCCAGTGTGAAAGCCTACTGTAACCAAATACGTTACCAAATAACCTTACTCTACATGTAACTATGTCAACGTTTTATCTTTATACAAAGTATTTGAAAGCAGTTCAGTAATTTTAAAGGAAGGGAAAAGTTATTATGGAGAAACCTAAAATCCTCACACTTTTTCCCTGCTGAGGCAAATATTTTTTTAAACATTTGTACGTATATTTACATTGGCACCTAAGCTGGTTTAACTGTCTGAAAACACAGACCCCTCAGAAAACAAGAAATAAAACAGAAATCAAGACACATAGGTACAACAGGAAACAGAACATACTTATTCCAGTACCTGAGAGTTTCAGTAGATTTTTTTGAACTACAGAAACAGAGTCATTCTTGACTAGCTAATGTATCTTATTAACAAAAACTGGTTACACAGTATGGAACTACACTGTGAGAAGTTTCTAGCTTCATAGATGCAGAGAGTAAGTTATATGCGGTTACTACAGTTAAAAACAACAACAACAACAACATAAACAGCTTTGGTAGACAATTCTTTGCTCAGTTATGTGTTGAAGATGAGACAAGCAGACTCATAATTTCAATAGCACTTCCTAACTTTGATAGCAGAAGAGCTGGAAGACCAGAATTCAGAGCAGTACTTACTATTTCACATTCCTTACAAGTATGGCCATGCAATTTTCTTCTTTCTTCTTTCTTACGAATAACCTCAATATGAGGAAAATCTAACATAGTGTTCTTTCTGAAAAGCAAAGATGTTTTCATATGATTGTGCATTCGTCCCCTCTGCATGTCTGAGAAATTTCCCCTTTTTTAGAATACAACAATGGATAGTTTCAAGAAAAGAAAAAAAAAAATCACAAAATATCTACAAACCCAATCACATTGCATTTCATACCTGAATAAAATTACTTTTTAGGTAAAATAGTCCAAAGGTTTTTAAAATGAATCATGATCCTTAACATAGCCCCAGGTGTGTCTCAGTTTTTTATGGCTTTTCATCATGTGAAAGTAAGTAACTTGACCTAAATTACTCAAAAAATACTTCTGGGACACAGAAGTTCTTACTCTGATTTCTAAAGGAAGAATATATGTTCTGGTTCAAGCACTGAACAGATTTACTTATGTTTTTAACCAATGTGCTCTTTTTCAAAACCAGAAAACAGTAAACAAACCTTTCCCTACAAATAAGACACACTGAGGTGTTTAAAAAAAAGCCAATAACTATATAACTGAAAGACATAATATCATTAGGAAATGAAGATTTCAGACTACCAATGATTAGGCAGAAAGGCAACAGAGGAAGCACTAGGAGGTACAGTTGCTTACAATTCCTCATTTATTGCTTAGAGGGAGGGGAAAAAATGCCAGAGATAAGGAAAAGTTTTTATTTGTACAAGCAACCCCAGCCTCTTTGATGATAAACTCGTGCATGGCTACTTGCATATAAGAAACTCCATGGATTACAAAATGATTCTTTCAACAGGGTTATAAAAAGCAGAAATATCATTCCTTTCACTTCAGCAATTAGGATAGAAATGCTTCTCAATGTGTTTAGTTGTACCCCCCTCAGCTTTTATCTAATGCTTTCATCTAATTTACTGTGTTTTACCTGTGCATCTTCAGCTGCTAGTAAACTACATACAAACAGGACTGTTTTATGGAAGAACAAGTTCTCTATAGGGAGGAAATAAAGAGCCTTAAAATGCCTGTATTAAACAAGCTACTTCTATTTCTATTTTTATTAGGCAAATTACCTTTCATCACTTTTGAAATACGGCTCCACAAAAGCTTTCTGTTTGGCTTTATCTTGTTTATCCTCATGTTCTGTAAATATACATGAAGAAAAAAAACACTACACGTCACATAAGGTTAGCAGGCTGCCTATAGAAATGTCTGCAAAATGATAAGCAGGAAATTATGAAGAAATATAAAAACACCATGTGCATGCTGCTCTGAGGCAGCAGATTCAAAGAAAAAAATTAGAAATAATATAGAATTGAACCAGTGATCAAAAAAGCATTACTGGAGGAGAAGGAAAAGAGCAATGGACAAGCAAAGATGAGCAGAATAGCAAAGGAAAGGTTGCTTAAAATACAAAATATTGAGAAATCTCAATATAGGCAGGGGAACAAAGGAAGCAAGCAATTACAATCATAATCTACAGCCAAAAACTGGTGATTCCTTTAAGAGTCACCTCACCGTACAGCTTCTATGTCAGCTTCCGTTAGATCTCCCACATTTGTGTACGTGCAATATAAACCAACCAACAAAATAATTTTCAGGTCAGTTTGTTATGCCATTACAATCCTCCATGAACTTATGAAAATGAACTCAGAGTTTAGTTGGCATATTTGTTCCCACAAAACAAAGCCTGGTTTCAAATCAACTCTTGTAGTTTGATCAGTCTAATAAAGACAAAAAAAATTATATCCCACTCTTTAGTTTCTTGCTTGCTACTGTTATTCCTTTATCCTGTTCTTCTTCAAGAAGAGTTTCTTTTTCATCGCATGCAGAAAGACCATCTTCTGGTAGGCATGATTCATATTCTTCATCATTTGTCCGATCAAACATTTCTGTTATGGTATCATTCATTTTTTTTTCTCCTCCTATTATAAAAAAACAAACGATAATGAATGTCCAAATCAGTCTCTCAACAATTTAAGAAAGCATATTTTGACTGAATGGATATCAAGAATCAGCATCCACTTGCAACTCCAGTCGTGATTAACTTAACAATACTGACACATTTATTCTTTTTGCAACCTTTCCATGAGTCATTTAAATGTGTACAAAACTCAAATTTTTCATGAAGATATCTTGACTTCATTTCTAAACTTTGATTAATTGCTGAATCTCTTTGCTATACCTTTAACCTTACAAGTACACAGATGAGATTTTTGTTGTAGTAATTCCGGCTTAATCCAAGCAGAAGGAAATATTTTCTTTAGGTAGGAAATAGACTACATAAATGTGATCAAGTTGCAACAGCTTAAAATAGAAACAAAGAAAGAAAAAAGAAAACCCACCCCCAAAAAACAACTTAAAACAATGTGCCCCCCCATAAAAAAATCCACGACGACTGTTGAAAGTCACTGCCCTGCAGCCATGATTCACCACTTACCATACATTAAATGTGATATAAATACACCTGGATTTATTTTAAATGCACTAGGTCTGCTTGTATACTATTAAAAATGAAACCGGTCTTAGAAATTGGTCATAGAAATCCTGATATGATTCCATGGCAAACTTTCAAAGCTCTTAGTTGTAAGCCTGTTCATTACAGGTCAGAACATGGAAAGTATTTAACATCTTAAACAATATAAAAGCACGCTACTAGCTTTGTCTCAGAACAAACCTTATTTACACAATGTAAGTTAAAAAGAACAGACACCACCAGTTCTGTAAGGAACCAGACTGATCTTTGTGAACTGAAAAATAAATCTTTTTCAGTCTTTTACTGTACCATTTCTTACAATCTAATCACACATGGGGAAAAATAATCCTTTATTCTTTACTGCTTCACAAAAGCGAACCAAAGAAGAAAAAAAAAGTCTTACTTGGACTGCTTTCCTGGTTTTGCTCTTGATTTTTCATTTTTATTAGTACACTGTCACTAACATATGTATAATCCATATTAACTTCCCCTCCAATTCTTGACTGAGAACCATCCTGAATAAAAAAAAATAAGGAAACAAGGTAATTGGACTCAGAAGCAACTGGTATAGTCATTATCATTGCTCTGTATATAAAATCCTTTCATAACCATTGCTGAAAGCTTTTGGACACTGTGGTATTTATTTCTGCAGTAATGTATTCAACATAAAGATGTAAAACCTAGATAATAACTTGTTTTGAAGTTGAAACGGGAAGTATACATTGGGTGAATAACATTACTTGATAGACAAGAAATTCCTTAAATTTTTCATGTTACAATTCTACAAAGAAAAAAAAGGGAGCAATGAAATACTATTTTCAAAATAGACAATCTCAATTCAAAACACTTTATGATAGCTCTTAAGCTAGACAAAGCAAACGAAATTCAGGAAGATTCTCAGTTATTAATTCTAATAACCAACATGCCCCCAAATCAAAGGATAGTAGTCGTGATCTATATATCTTCCATTACTTAACGTAAAGATATGCCACCATGAGTTCTTTCAGTGGAAAAATTATGAGATTTTAAACATTTTTTGTCTTAAAATAAACACCTAAATACCCTCAAGACCATCAATTTCATACTGAATACCACATGGCAAAGTTTATCAACTACAAGACAGCTGTACTGTTTTAGGATAACCGTACTGTTTTAGGATAAACAAACATTTTAGGAGTGCAAACAAGTATCAAAGGAGCGAAGGATTTTTGTTAGGAAGTGGTTTTGGACTGCCCAGAATACAGTTCATGATATTACAGAATCACAGAATTGCTGAGATTGGAAGGGACCTCTGGAGATCACCTGGTCCAACCCCCCTGCCAAGCAGGGTCTCCTGGAGCACATTGAACAGGATCCCATCCAGGCAGGTTTTGAGTATCTCCACAGAAGGAGACTGGGCAAGCAGTGCCAGAGCTCTGTCACCCTCAGAGTAAAGAAGTATTATCTCATATTCAGCTGGAATTTCCTATGTTTTCATTTGTGCCCGTTACCTCTTGTCCTATTGCTGGGCACCACTGAAGAGTATGGCCCCATCCTCTTGACATCCTCCCTCCAGATATTTATACACATTGATAAGATCCCCTCCGTTGTGATCCCCTCTGTTGTCTTTTCTCCAGGCTAAACAGGCCCAGCTCTCTCCACCTGTCCTTGTATGACAGGTACTCCAGTTCCCTAATCATCTTCGTAGCCCTCTTCTGGACTCGCTCCAGTAGCTTCATGTCCCTCTTGTACTGGGGAGCCCAGAACTGGACACAATGCTCCAGGTGTGGCCTTAACGGTGCTGAGCAGAGGAGCAGGATCCCCTCCCTTGACCTGCTGGCAACACTCCTCCAAATGCACCCCAGGACACTGTTGGCCTTCTTGGACACAAGGGCACAGTGCTGGCTCATGGTTAACCTGCTGTCTACCAGGACACCCAGGTCCTTCTCTGCAGAGCTGCTTTCCAGCAGGTCAGCCCCGAGCCTGTAGTGGTGCTTGGGGTTCTCCCTAAGTGCAGGAACCCTGCACTTGCCTTTGTTGAATTTCATGAGGTTCCTCACTGCCCAGCTCTCCAGAACCCTCTGAATGGCTGCACAGCACTGTGGTGCATCAGCTACTCCTCCCAGTTTTGTGTCATCATTACTTCTAGAGGCTTTTTTTTCCCAGTATTATGGAACATGCTGACTTGGTGCAAAAGAGATAATTTACCTTTGTATCAATCACAGTAACGTCCATTTTGTACTGCGAAAGGTCAGCTCCTGGGTCTATGCTCCACTGCAGGTTTTCTAAGGAAGTTTTATCTTTCGCGTCTGGACACAGAATAAGGCAAAAAAGACAAATGATCAGAATTAAGCTCTGGAAACAGAATCTGGTAGTATCTAAAACACGAGCTGGCTTTCTCTTCATCAATTCATCTTTGGGTTTAGGGAGTGATTTTTCTCAAATAGCAAACAAATTATTTATACCAAATCAGTATGATCTGAAGATTCAGAAATACATCTTATTTTTTTTGTCACATTCAGGGAGGAAACCACACCTCTGTGTCTGTACATTGTATGTAAGACACAACAAGCACTCTTGCAGGTAAAATCTCAGTACCGTGCAAATCAAGTGATATTAAAATTGGACAGAGAACATTACACCACCAAGAATACAGAAATTGAGTCTTAGACTACAAATGTACAGAAGCGTCTGAAACAATGGTTCCAGAGCTGGCTCCTCCTGATTTGTGAGCTAGAGGTCTAGATTACAAGATACATAACAATACCAACCACTCAAAGATTTTTAAACTTATAATGCAAGTATTTCTACATAAAGTACGCAGCATAACATCTTAGCTAAGGAGCACTGATACAATCCCAGTTATAAAAATACAAATTTTAGGACTGGGATCATTTATAGGAAATAAGTTAACTTCTAAATATCTGTCAGAAATCTGTTCATTATTAAGGGACTAATAGGTCGTTGGGAATCTTGAAAGACATGATGGCTCAGTGCTATACTTAAGGACAGTTTTCAAATATTTGATGTAGATAGTTCGAACTCAAACTTCCTGAGATTTAGTTTCAGTATCTGTTATTCACGTGCTGCAGTAATAACAATACTAAATAACTGAAGAAAAAAGGTTTCCTAACTTGTTGAGTTTACAGCTGAATCACAACGATATATTCATTATACAGGGGTGGAAGAAGAAAAACTTTATGAAATACAGTGAATTATGATACAGGTTGAAAAGCTGAAGGTGAACTTGAGAAGTGCTGAATAGAATGAGACTAAACTGGAGGCAGAACAGAGAAAGTTGTTAATGGGAGAGAAAAGAAGATACAAAGAATTGTATTTAACCGCAGCATAGGCTGGTGGGGTTAGGGAATAAAAGGAACATTTTTGTTAAGTTACCTTGCTCGTTTTGCAGTGCTATGTTTTTTGATAGTCTACAAGGGTTTGGTTGAAGCACAGATGCTGGTTCAGATTCTCCATGTCCTGTTCTTGGTTTCTTTCTGTTTGGTACATGGCCACTGGGAACCTAACAACATACTGCAATTTTACTATTTCCTAAAACTTCAACAAAGCATTTCTCAAAGGAGAAGGAAAGAAAAGTCAAAAAACGTACCTTTATATCATCAAAAAGTTGCTCTGTGTCTACAGTACTTGGCATTGGTGCAATTTTGAAGGGAGGGATTTCTTCTTTCATTTGGATCTGGCTTTTCTTATCTGGGAATGTTTTTCCCAGCATTGCCTCTTGTACGTAGGGTTCCTCTTGTAAATCTCTGCCAAACGAACAGCTCTCATTGTTGGTATTCTGAACAGGTGGTGGACCCTCAGGAAGGGGCTTCCTTAGGTGCAAAAACACATCATGCAGAGTCACCTGTTTCAGTCTATTTTTACAGGTCTCCTCACTCCCTTGTTTTTTCTCTTGACAACGAACTGCAGAGAAGCGATCAGACAGATCCAAGGGCTTATCAACCATATGTTCCCCATTAACAGGCTGAATATCTGACTGAAAGGGAACAGAGTTCTCTTTGTTGAAGGATGTTTTTTCACAGCTAAATGCATGCTCATCTTCAACTTTCTTTCTCTTAGCACACCTGCCTTCTTGCTGCTTCTGGTGTACGAGAAGGAAATCACTCTTGATCACCTCGTTTTTAGCTGCACAAGTGTTTCCAACACAAGTTACAGCCTCATTAGTATTCTTTTTCACAACCATTTGCCTGTTGATAGAAGCCTGGCTGATAACTGAGCTGATTTCAGTTCCAAGATTCAGTGGTGCAACAAAAGCAACATCTTCAGATTTTGATCTGCTTTTATGAGATCTAGAACTGGAAGGATTGTTGAAAAGATTGATTTTGACATTAGGCTTCAATCCTGAATCTAAAATACAAGGGGTATGACATGTACTTGAGTTGTTCTTCATGTTGCTAGAAGCTCCAAAAACAGGAGAAGCTACCTGAGAGTCCCAGTCAACGCGTGGTGGGGTATTCTGAGATGCATCTAAAAAACTGAAGACAGTGAGAAATTAAATAATTTTCTGGTGTACACATGGGGCTGGGGGAAGAAAGAGGGACATACAAAAACTATACATTTCCTATCAATGTTCTGCACTAAAGCTGTTAGAGTATTAACTGAAATTATTAACTAGCATTAACTGAAAACAGAAGGAAAAAAAGGGAAATTTTTGGTCTAGGAAGTACATGTTGTTGAACTTAACGATGTAAAAGGCAAGTAAAACACAGACCTTGTCCTTCATTTTAGCACGATGAGAAATTCTGTTCCACATTCAACTGAGAACCAAGGACAGAATTAAGTCTACTCAGGAATCTCTCCTGTCAAAGGGCTGCCTACCTTTCAGTGCAGTGAAACGGAAGAAAGTGGGAATGGTTGTGAAAGCAGTTTATCTAAGTTCTTGTACAGATCTTATAACCATGACAACAAATTCTCAAAGCTTCTGCAAGTGAAGGAAAAGTCTGCAAGATTTTTAAAGTACTCTTTTTTTTACTTGTGAACAATAAAACATAAAAGAAATCATTCAGGGAGGATGTGCATACATAGAAAGCCTGTATCAGAAGTTTGAGAGAAAAGTCCACAGTTTTGTATCTTATCAGTTCCAAATTACAACTTACTTACTTGAAAGAAACCCACATAATATGAAAATACTTAGTTCTGTGTCTGTAGCTTAAAAGCAAACTGCTGTTTAAAACAACATTACTATTAACGAGTGGAAACACACCCCAAACTGTTGTCATCATTTCTTGATTCAGAAGCTGGATGTTGTTTTAAGTCTTCAGACTGCATGCTCTCTGGAGCTTGGTTCACAACAGTATTAGCGCGGGGAGAATTCAGTACAGACTGGGTCTCCTTACAAGTGGTGAAGGGAAACAAAGAACAGAAACGTGAAAAGTTATTTGAGTTAAAATTTATACGTATGCTAGATTTTCCCATAAATACTCCCAAGTCCCATTCAAACAGAAATGCTCCAAACTTTGAAAAAGTAGCAAATTAAAAGAGAGAAAATTGTCACCAGTAGCTTTTAAAGAAATTTTATGGAAATTCAAAAATTCACTTATGCAAATGTGCGAAGACATATTTTGTCTAAGAAAAAAAATATCTGTATACCATCATCTTCACCATACTTACCAAGCAAAAATTGTTAAGCAGTATCACCTGAGTCACCAGTCTCATCACCAAGTAAACTTTTTTAGTGTGCTAGACTTCATTGCTACACAGAGGTGGGCAGACCCAAGGATTTACTCCACTGTCCTTGTCAAATTTAAAAGATGTGAACATGGCAGGAACCGTGACCCTCCCACTTCCCCAGCCGCCAGACTGGTCAGCGCAGTTACTTCTGCTCTTGCTCCAGAAATTATTTGGTAAGTAAGCAAAAGCAAACTAGAGTGAACTTACTGAAACTTTGAATATTTTTTGCAGAGTTTTAATGCAAAAGAAAAAACGATTGTTTTCAAACAACTGGCAACAAAGCTGATTACATGAGAAATTTGGGAATATTACTTACAGAATCATCCTGAACAGCAAGTCCAATTGTTTCTGCAACAACTGCAGCTAAGTTAAAAGATGGCTTTGGAACAGGATAGCCTCCCATCCTGGATTTACCTTTGTAAGTAGAAAGAAGCTCACTTAATGAGTTACATACATGTTATATGATCTTACTCCACTTACACAGGTGGTACAAACTCAGAACTAAAAAGATCACAAATTAAAATCTGATCAGTATGGAAGTAGTTTGACCTGTATTAGATAAAGTCTTATCTGGAAGTGGCGAGTGGAGCAGAGGGGCAAAAAAAGAATTCATGCCGAGGGCAAACTGCTGCCTTATTACAGAGAAATATACTTCCTATTTGGGTACAGTACACCAAAATTAAAATTATAGTAATTCACAATTATAGGAAAGGGAATAATTAACAGAAGCACTTCTAGATGTTATATACTCACTTTGGACTAAGTGCAATTCTCAGAGTATTTTATCTTACTTTATAATTTAAAAATCTGACATAAGACAGTTGGATGAGTTGACCAAAACAAAAGAAATCAGCAGTAAGAGCTGCACTGAGCTTTTTATTTCTTGACTCTAAGCCCTAACACTATGCCACCAGATCACGTATCTAGTGGCACAGAGATAGGCATTACAGGATAGGCAACTCAGCAGCAGTTGTGATTAAACATAACTTCCTTTTTTTGGATCCTTTGTTTAAAGAGAAGGACCGTGAACTTAATCTCAGTTGTTGATGACCCCTCAATTTTACAACATTTTCTCCTTATTTTGAGTAGAATTAGAACAAAATCTGTTAATACACTTACTTGGTATAGGGGACAGTTGTGGATCACAGGTGTCTGCCACTAGTATCTCTTCTCCGGGGTGACTGTTCATTTGTGTGGAATAGAGCGGAATTCTTCCAAACTCTAGGCAAAGTTGTATAAACATTATCACATGGTGAAATTAGTCTGTCCTGAAGGTTGTGTGTAGACACAGACCATGACCCCGATCTTAACAGCACTTAAACTTTAACTTTGGTATGTAAGCAGGTCCATTCATCTAAGCACATCTGATTATTTTTATTTTAAGATGACCAATTTATCATAGCGATACAAATATTTCATATTAAAACTTTGTCTCACAGATATGTCCCCAGTCAGTCAGCTATAACATAATGCTGACACAATTACATCACTGTCTACACAAACTGCATGAGCACTAGGTATTCAATCTGTATTTCACCTGTTAACACAGCATCAAACTATTGAAGAGTAAATTGTCCAAGATGATAAATTTTTGCATCAGCTAAGGTAATGAAGAAGTCAAAAACATGAGATTTGAATCATGAACAATCTTGTTTTTGCCATGTCGTCCTTTCCATCTGGACACCAATAGTTTTCCTGAGCTGTTCATTAACTGATAAAGGTATTTACAACATTTCACACATATGTTTCAATTTAGTAGCTCAAGTGTTTTTTTTTGTGTGTTTTGTTTTTTACTCAAAAAGTACAGAAGTATGTTTAGAAAGGATAAGCTTCACAGCAGCAAACTTAGATCCCTAAAAGAAAAGGCACTAATAACCAATCCACTCTCTTCACCTCATAGTTGTACTACTTCTATTCTTGCAAAGCTTTTAGATCTAAATATAAGCCTTGACTAATCACATATTTTAAAAAACACTATTATTATTATTCCAGAAGATAAATTAATACATTAAAAGCACATGGATTGCTTATTGTATTTCCTGTATATCATTAGAATACAAGCCATTCATTAAAATACTTGTTATGGTTAAAATACATTAAAGCTACTTCTATGACATTAGAGAAGCAAGTCTGGAAATGAAATGTGCACAATACCTCTGGACTTAGATATAAAACAAATGCAAACAGTGTATCAGCACCAGAAAGAGAAAGATCACGTAGCAACTAGAATTAAGTATCTGTCAGTTTCAGTAATATTTAATTGCAGGATAATTGCTGAACATGGCAAAACATTTATTTCACTCTCCACTAGGTGGTGATGTAGCTGTACACACAAACCAAGCCCTAAGAGATTTTTCGGTCAGTTTGGAGTTAAAAGAGTTATGGGTTGAAAATCTCTGTTGTATTTGCATGTGGATGAAGAATAGTAGGAGGTTAAGACACGCTCTGAGTATATTGCTGCTAAAACAGTTGCTGCTAAAACCATTCTTCCACTGTCTCATACATTACTGCATAAATGGAAAAAAAACAAACCAGAATACATGCAAAAGAATTACTGCGACTTTAAATTTTTTTTTTTTACCCTTTGCAATCAAATGTAGGTGTCTTTTTCTTAAAAATATTTTTAAGCAATAAAATGTATTAAAGAACTAATAATATTCTCTTACCACTGTTGCTCTCCTTAAGTTCCAAATCTGGATGCGTATGTTCTGTGTATCGGATATGCCTGTTGTCTTTTTTCCTTCTCATACGATTAGCCATAGAAAATGAAGAAGTCAGAACTGGAGAACCTGGAATGACTCCTTCTTCTAATTCCAATGCTTGTTGCTTTTGCTCCCTGGAGACAAAATCAGGAGGTCAACCAAAACCCGAGTCAGCAAGATGAAGAGCTTTAGCAAGCAGGACAATCATTTCGTTTAAGAAAGCAACAATTTAGATGATACAGCCATCCCAATACCATCTGTGCATAAAAAGTAATACTACAAGAGAGCTTTTAACAACAAATTCAAAATTGCTCCATCAAAACCAAGAATGGCATACAACTCTAGCTCATCACGTTTGAGGTCAACATCCAACTACTGCACAAAGAAAACTTATTCCCCGAAAAAAAACCACAAACCAAGAACTTTGGAGCTTCTAGGTCGTACCTCTGAAGCATATTCTACTTTGATGAAAAATACTGGGGTGGGTAGACTAGTATGTCCCTCAGTATGGAAGTTCCTTCATAAACCCAGAATACTAATTGTCTTTCAATACAAAAGAAAAGCTTTCAGACAATTTTAAATAGCAATGAACAGCACTACGCTAAAAAACAATCCCTTTCCAGACCATTTGATGTTACCTCTAATTCACCTTACAGAGGTCTTCACAGAGGAGTACAAAAAGCAACATAAATCTTGTGTTACCAGCAATGCAAGCAGTGCAAAACATGGTGAGTTAAGAACTTTTTCCTCTCACAGTCAGCTCTAACACAGTTGCAAAGTCAGTATAGAAAAATTAGCTTAACTACGTGTTTTCTTTCCAAAATCTCTATCTAGGCATAGCAAGAAAGCAAGAAAAAAAATCATTTCAGTTTTTATATAAACTTTTAAAATAGAGTTTGTTTAGTATTTAATGAGGGTGTTGCTCCCTATCACATGGTGGTGGTTGTGGAGAATGGAACAGGCAGCAAAAGAAGCTTGAGGAAATCCAACTGTGCCTGCTTGGTCATCTTTGGCAGCACTTTTCCTTATGACTCCCAAGAGAAAACATGGGCCAAAGACAATTTGCTAACTATAAAGAGAAGGATGTAAGGCTTTCATCTAAGGGAAGAGGAGGCAACATGGGTATTTCTGTTTGCATTAAAATGAACCATGGTATCTTATGTAAAATAAGTTAATCATGGGACAGATAACTGTCAAAAGGCGTATGGCTTGAGAAAAGGAGAAAAGGTTTTACAAAGCTAGGCTTTTACCGTGACTAACTGTGGATGTTAGTTAAACAAACATTGATGCGTTTATTTGCTTCTCTGACATTTTGATGTATTCTATTGTGCAATTTTGTAATTCCTCTTTTCTAGCACATTTACACAGAAAATACCGTAACTGGAAGCTGTGCCATCTATTGAAAGTATCTTAAGGAACAGATCAAAACACGCAGGAAAACAATGAATTAATCCAGTTACTTCACAAATTTAAGTTAGCTGACAGAGTTCTCTTTAAATTTACTGGCACAGTCTTGTATGACAAATTAGCCTGCCTAAATATTTTTCTGTACCTTAGTTTCATGCAAGCCAAGAGATAGTTCTTAAATGCCACCACAAAACAAAAAGGTGCCATACACACATCAGAAATATGCATTAAATCATTTCTGAATTAAGGAAGCATTCATTTGAGATTACAGAAAACGTTTTTGTAGAACTCTCCTTGCTCTTTCCATCCATAGATAATGAAATTCTAATCTGATAAAGGAGCAGATAATGCAGTTCTTCTGAAAGTTCACTTTTGTACAGGATTCTTAGATTTTCTTTTAAAATATTAAGCCTTGGGAACAGAATACATAGGATTACAATGATTTTGTGTCATGCGCTAGAAACAACCTACTACCTTGCACCTATTTGATGGTGTTGTGTTGATCTAAGTTGTTCATTCTAAACAAAGCAACAGGCCTATAGTTCCATTGAAAAAAACAAATGCAGTGGCTACATTACAAACAGCAGAACCATCCTTGCTAAATCAGTTAATCTACATAACTCTGTACTCATTTAGATACCCACTTAACATGTTGACCAAATAATTTGGTGTTATGTTGATCATTCTCAACTTTCCTACAGTGGCCAGAGATTTTTACTGGAAGCTAAATGGCAAGACTAGGGATCAACCTAATAAACTTGGATGGACCTGTCTGGCATCAATTAACGTTTATAATGCCTGTTCCTAACTGCTGTCAAGATACTTAGACCCATTACTGAAAAGGAATTATATAGTGAAAGCATATAGAAATTTGTTACTACTTGGTCTTGAAGAGGAATACTTCCAGTGCTATCAAGTATGTTCTGAAAAGATGAAATGCATACAGAAAAAAATAGGATGATTAAGGTGTGAGAGATGAGAGACAGAGAAATACAAAAGGAATAGAACCACAGGCCTTTCAAACTGTCCTCTAAGTTGTTTTACTCTGACAAGAAGATTACTTTCTAATGAACATAAGAAAAAATGATACGCTGAAAAAACCTTGCATATCAAGCCCATACATCCCATTGCACTCCCCCTGCCCACACATGTGACTTCTTCACAGAGAGCCAACACTGAGATAAATTTCAGATGATGTCAGACTGCAGCTACCCAAGGAAAGAATACTACCTCTGTGCCTTAGAGAGTGTACAATACTTGCTTACTAACTACAACATTATACAGTACATTCCTGGTAGCATACCAGAGAACAACCTAACAGTCAACTTGTAGCTATTTTTATGTCTTTCTTTCAAAGTTTTTTTTTTTTTTTTAATTGTAAGATTATCAGAAGTTTATTTCAAAAAAAAATATTGAAAAATCCTGGGACTCTGACTACTAGAGAAACTACTTTTGTAGAGCCTTACCTAAAGGAAACAACTGTTAAAGGGTCTATAGAAAAATAAAAGTATGAGAGGTACGGTTTTCCTATGCACTGTGAACAAACAGAATCATTTTGAGCAATCATGAAGTCAAACAGAGTTTCTATGACAGATTTATCTACCTCTTTCCATTTACAAAAAACACCTCTTTGCATTTACACAGTTAGAAAGCAAACAATTCTGCAATACAAAGATGCTAGTTTTACACTGTTAATATGAAATGGCATTAGGCTATTTGTTCCTAGTCACTTAGAAAAGAGCAAAACGAAGTTTTAAAGACTCAAAAGCCACTATTTATATCCCCAGACATTACTAGCAAGATTAAAAACAAAACAAATCTCAAAACTTACTCCAATTCCTTCTGCAACTGCTGGAACTGTTCAGCTATCTTTTTATTTTCATCCTGCAAGTTGTTTTTTTCATTCACTGCAATTAATGTGTAACAAAATCAATTCAGACACGGTAACATCGTATCAGATCTCATTTTGTTTTATCTTCTAAGGAAATTGAATCAGTTCTAAAACCCTAATACCACCTATCTTCTGCAGCTTAACAAAATGAGTTTTCAAGTTCATCACTAAAAACATATAAAATGAATTGTTAGAAAAGGCAAAGGTGTCACAGCTACTAGATCCCAACATTAGTTCCACACAATCACTAATTACTTTTGTCCATGTGCATGCAAGTATTGTAAAGATGAATGAATTGTTCACTCAGCTCCATTGACAAAATTGCTACAGGACAAGCTTGACCCAGGTAACTTGCTTGAACTTATTTTGTGATCACCGGTTACTTCTGAAGCCAGAGTTTCCTTAGAAAACCTAGCTATCAGTCATTTTGTGCCTTGACTCTGGGAATAAACAGAAGCAGCCACATTTTAGCTCTAGTGACTACCTTACAGAGTAAGATTTTCCATGTCAATCCAATTTCAGTATTAGCACTTCAATCTGAGTTAAGAAAAATGGTTCAAATGACTAGTAATTGGTATGTGTTATGTTATTTTCAAACTGTAGAATTAAGTACCCCCAACTGAAATTCTTGGACTTACAAAAGCATACCGTGTATAAATTCTCTCAAGTTACAAGAATTCATGAGGACGAGTTCACAAAAGATACTGTTTTGTCTTCAGACTTGTGGACAAAACTTACTAAGCTCAGTGATGAGTTTAAGATTCTGCTGCCGGATATTTTCAAACTCTTGCTGTTTCTTTCTCATATGTTCTTCAGTTACAGCACAACGATCACATAATCCTGCTCTTAATCTACAATAAAATTAAGACAAAAAAGCTTTATAAAAATACCGCCATATGCAAAACAGATAATCCACACTTCACTGGTCTTTTGAGCAGTGGAAACTTGAAAATTTCTAACAACTCTGCAGAACACTATCTTAGCAGTAAGTACTGCAGATTTATATGGGGACACAGCTGTATCTACACATACTCTCATTTGCATACATGGCTATAGGTACTAGTTACATCTAAAACAACACATTTGTGATACTTTTGTGAAGTTGAGCATCCTACATCTTGCTGCTGAAAGACTGTCAGGTAGGCTAATACAAATTCTGTCAGATATAAATTAACATTTATTACAGAAGTTAATTTACGCAAATACAAACAAGCAATTGTTTCAGTAACTCTGATTACTCTTTTGCCTAAGAATTATGCACAAGAAGAATGTATCACTGCCATTAAGCAAAGAAATTAAATAAAAAGGACCAATTCACAGTTCAGTCTGTAACAAATACCAAGCAAATGTGAAGTCCTTTATCTAGACACCAATACTTAGAACTGGATCCAACAGGCTTCATTGAGGCATTGCCTCCACTGTCTCTGCTGGTCTAGAACAGTTGTTTAAAGCTCATCTGTGGTCAGAAAAGGACTTGTAGTAATCAGTATATCTTACTTGACACATTCATTCATGCTGTGAAACGTGTTCATTTTACAGATGATAGCTAAACAGTATTTATTTGTGGTACACAGCAAGAAGTAATAGCATTGCCAAAGTGAAAACCAGATAATTTTGCCTGCTAAGGCAAGATTCCAGTCGGTTAAGAGTTCTGCTTTGCTGCTGTTAGCACATGAAACAAAAAATAGCTAAATTTCCAAATATGCAGTTTAATATTGGAAATAAAAGCCATCTTGATTTACGAGTCTTTTAATATTGTGGAATTAGAGAAAAGGTAAAATACTGAGATGCCTCTTCATGCTAGCTTCTCTCATTGCATAATAAACACATTATTATCATCTCCATGAATTAAGCAATTTTAAATACTTTTGTTTTGTTTTCCAGTACGTATTTCATCTGCTAAGGGATTAGAAAATTCCATCCACCGTGCAAATGTCTCTACCTGTTCGTTGTGAAAGCTTATTACCTCCCTGGCTACAAGTTTATACCTAGTGCCTTTTACAGGCAATCAGTGCTAAAAGCAAGTTTTGAGTATCGCAGCTCTGATGTTTGTGGTAATGCAGGAATGTGAGAAAATAATTTCATATGAGATGATCTCCAGTTCCCAGAAAGTCTAAGAGCCTAGTAGAGGCAAATGTAACAAGTGTTCCAAAACAAGTATCATTTTTTTGGAAGATGGAAAAACACACTGTAATTTCATGTCATTTGGTTTTGGTTTGCTATACCACATTAAACAGCAGCAGATAAGGGAAAGGCAGAACAGGTCAAAAGGTGATCAGAATGGCTGAGGCAGAGCGGCAAGAGACAGAACCAATGATTAAATTTAATGTAAAACAGACAACTGGGATAATACCCCAAAACTGGAAGATTTCTTAGTGAATTATTTCATTTGTTTCAAAATACATTGTATCATTTACCTTTGGGTTTTGTATTTCTTGACTGATACCAAATTAACCTCTAAAAAATGAATGAAAAAGAACGTGTCTGTCTGCCTGCCAGGCTGATCTGTTTCACTTCCATTCATCTTTACTGAACTAAATGCTAAGCAGTTGGAAAATAGCAAAATAACAATTTAATTCAGTCAGAAGAATTCAAATTCTACACTTTTCTTTGAAATACACTATTTGGAGTATTAGAAAATGACTGATTTACAAAAACCAAACATTCAAACCTGCAAAGTATACAGAGCTACTCCGAAAGGACAAAACATGACAAATCCCAAAGCTAAAAAACACTGGTTCACCTGTCTTCTAGAACCTTGATAGTGTCATGAAGCGCCTTTTGCTGTTCTCTGAGCTGTTGGTTCTTGGTGTAAAACTCTTCCAGCCTCTCTGCATCCCTAAAATCAGAGAAAAAGCGTTACCTCTAAATTTAGGTCACAGCTTCAATTTTTTGCAATACAGAATTCTCTCTGGTATGTTTCTTTCATATTCATGGGTAATTCAATTGATCATCAGCAAAAAATAGTAAGTTGAAGATAAATGAAGCAAATATTTCTGATGAATAGTAATTTAGAGACGTCCGAGTTACAAAGTAGCACCTAGTTTCTAATTCTACAACTAGAGCTGACCTTCTATAAATCTGATTTTTGCTCAGGACAAAAATTCAGTTGATGATAGCCAAGGCATAAAAGCTAATAGCATTCAAGTAACAATTTCAGGGAATGTAAGCTCAACTGCTTCTCAAGTCAATCTTGCTGAGCTGTCTGGGAGCTAACTGGGGGCTTTTAAACCCCGGTCATTTTGCTCTTTTTTCAAGCAGCGAGTGCAACTTGTAGCACGGCAAACCACATCAAGTTTGTAAAGCTCTAACAAATCTCAAGAGCCATTAAGTGTTTAATTCCTCAGGCAGCAATTCCCAGCCTACAGAACATGGATTCCCAGAACATCAATGGGAAGCAAACTCTCTTCCCAAACATCTCAAAAATAGAACTTGGGTAAAATTTCTTCTCTACAAGATAGGACTGTTTAGTTTATGAAGAACATCTCCTCCTCAGAATCGTTAAGAAAAACTAGTAACATTAACTTCTCAGCTGTAGCTCCCCTTGACATTTATTATCTGACCACAATATCTCTTCAGGATACAAACAAGGTATAAGCAACAATCACATGATATTTTTCTACAAATTAACTTTCAGAAGCTCAGCAGCTGAACCTATGCAACATGACAGTACCTAAGTTCTGAGAATTCATTCCTAGCTCTTCTTTTTACTATGGAAACCTTTGTATATTCCAAGAAAGCATGTGTTTTCATCATGTCTGAGATGAATTATTTAAGAAAGCCATGAAATTGGCTGACAAAAAGCAGCCAAGGATAAACACAAGTAAAGAAAACATATTTACTAACTTTTTTTCTTTTACAAAGATTTACTTTCAAAACAGCACTTCCTTTAAAATATATTAACCAAACAGATTTGCGTATTGCTGGTATTCCATGATTATTATAGCAATACAGAAAAGTAATAATCATGGGCCATAACGTGAATGGGACAGCCAGGAGGATCTGTAGTATACAATCCAGATGTATTTTGTTAATTCTGAAATTTAAGAGTGGGTATTTCTTCTGCACTACCACCCAGACCACTATTATCCTTTTCAACCGCCTATATAACATATAAAATGGTTAAATGTTAACAGCGTGCTGGACCATTTAAGACTTACACTTTCACTGTGTAAGTGCTCAAGTTCTGTTATTTCAGTTCATTAACCTTATAAAGTCAGGCCATGGAAAAATGTTAAGTCTGAAAAAAGCAGTCTGTATTTTTCTGATGCTTCTGGCAAACCAAAATCTCACGTCTTTCAGTTTACAAAAATTACAGAAGTCAACACTATTCAACGCTAATACTGCTACTCAATTTTAAAATCTTTTCTCAAGCTGCCTTTAAGACATACCTTATTCCATGGCATTGATTTATTTGTACAAAATACATAATATACACTAATACTCCATTCTTTCCACTTAAATCCTGTAAAATGTCACATTAAGATTTTAAGATGACAGGAGAAACAAGGTGCTTTTTTTTTTTTTTTTTTTACTTTTTTCTTTTTTTAAAAAAATGTCAGTGCAGCCAATAAACCTAACAGACATTTTAGACTATGAGGCACTCTTCTTAATGAAGAGTCTCGGACCTAGCATTTACAAGTCATTAGCTGAAGTGGGGTACAATATAAGGCACTCATTGTCAGCTGATTACAAAGTCTGAAACTTTAAACCTTAGGCATTCAGATGCATCCAGGAGAACAAGACCTACTACATAAGAGTATTGTATCGACAGTGCGGTAATTGGAGAAAGATTCCAACAAACAATAATTAAAACATTTGCTATGTGTTCAGTCACATCACTGATAACAGTCAGCATCTAGAAAATTAATCAAGTAATTTAAGATTTTCAGGCTACAGAAGCACCTCATGACATAGCAGCTCAAGTTAACAGTAACAGCAAGAGATCTTTTCACCCTTTCAGATTAGAAATGAAATAACTACTTGATTAGTGAATTGTACATAAAAAATAACAAGATAAAAATAATAACCTTGATCTTTAGGAGCAGGTGCATACTGGGGGGAGCTGGGAGTTAGCAACACAACCAACTCTGGATGGTGAACCCTGCTGTGGCGATTTGCTACATAAATGCAGGTACCACTCATGGTACCACAGCAAGATGGATGCTGTTGTGGAAGTGATTAATCAACACTTCCTTTTGTGATCCTGTCCTGAACTGTTCCTTCAGCTGTCACTGCTATCCTCTAGCAGCTTCTCTGCAGCATTTAGTCCCCAGAAAGTGCAGAGAAAACATTGTAGCATCTGCTTAAAGCATCAAGTGACACCACGTGGACAAGTCAAAACCATAGGCTGGAAATCTACAGCCTTCACAGATTAGATCTGTACGAAAGCAGCTGAAATGTGAGAAGATGTGACACTACAGCCTCAAAGTACTACTGTGGATTACCAAACACCAGCAGGATTGGCACCATTTTACTGAAGCAAGCAAAACACACAAGCCTTGAGGAGGTTCAAACCTAGGGGAGACTTTATTTGTCACTTACACAAGTTGAGAAACTAAAACAAACAAACAAAAACCAGACAACTTAGAAACCTAACAGGAATTAATAAGTGATATGACAATATAAAGGTTACTTCTGTAAAAGAACAAATTGAACACTGCAAGACAAGCTTTCTGTCTCAAAACTGAGATTGCATATCTTACTGCTTTAAACAGCAATGCTGGGACTGCAAATAGATAGTATATTTTGCTTATTTTAAGAAGAGTTACATTTTATTTCTTTAATACATCTAATACAATGATGCTGTTTTCCAAAGTGGAAAGATGCTGTTTTCCAAAGTGGAAAGACAATAAGGGATTTATTTTTATTCCTCTCATGCAGCACTTTCAATTGCAATTCATCATACAGGATTTACATAATAATGCAGTTAAAACTGAAGTAAACATCTGAACGGGATATCACATTAACAGGCCATTTATAATTTAATTAAACATGGCTCTAAATCATATTTCTCTTTTGCTAACACTGTAAATATGGACTTGGGTTCCACTGTATATATAAATCTTGTAACCCAGATTTTTTCCCCAAATTGCTTCTATTGAACAGAACAGGATTAGTAGTAACTATTTACTGCAAAAGAAGTCACATTTGTCTTAAAAGTATAGGAAGGGGCTGAAAATTAGCATTTTTTTTTAAAAAAAAAAAAACAGAATCCTAACTGAATGACTAAAAGCTGGGTTAGGGCACTACAGCTGATATTAAAGGCAAACATCCAATGAAGAGAAATATATTTAAAAAGTTATCTGTAAGGAGATGTAAGTGGCAAGACAAGACTTGACCTCAATTTTAAAACATCTCCCTGATAGTCTTTTGTTTTAGAATTGTCAACATTGTTGATGGGCATCCTGGAAATAGCATAGACAGGAAAACCTTACCAGCCATTTTTTTAAGCAAGACAAACCTAGCATTCAGGTGACACATCCTACAAAGAGTTATCTACATCTTTAGATCACTTCAGCTGAATTACTAAAATGAGCAGAACTTCCTACATGTCTGAAAGGAGACATCCACAAAAAAAAAGATTTTACAGGAATCACCACTCATTAATTGTACTTAGACTCTCCTTTAATAAATCAGATCATAAGAGTGAGTACTCACAAGCATCTTTCCTTCTTTAACTTGGATATTTTCAGTTGTAAGCCTAAAAAGTGGAAAGAAAAAAGATATATTTGTTATACGATTCTGATTTAACAAAATCAGGGGATACAATAAATTCTCCTTTTGATAATGATATCTCCAACAGAGCTGGATATTCCTATTCTGAAAAAAATGGTTGGAAATAATCAGTGTCCAACTGTGTAACCTTTTTAAATTACATATGCGATGGTAATTTTAAGAAATAAAAAGAGATGTGACATTCCCAACACCATATTTTCTTCGAACGGTGAAAAGTAGCGAGCAACCTGTGTCTGAGCACAAGGTGTCTCGTGAGTTTTTGCAAAAGCATTAGTCTTTTTGGAGGACATAAACTTATGGCACCACAACGCTTTTAGGAAAACTTCTGACCATTTTAAATTTAAACCAAAACACATATCCAATACTAATGTTTTTAATAGAAAATGCTGGTTAAGGCAGCTAGTAGACTTCTTTTTCCTCTCACCTACCACACTTAACTGGGATCAGCTCAAAGGGCAAACCACTTGCTTGAGAAGGTTCACTGCTCAGGACACTTAAAATGCAACGTTCAGGTCAGCCAGAGAGTCACTGAAACCATGCCACCGATGGCTACGAGATGCCAGTGAGACAATTAAATAAGAATGTAATGACTGCTTAAAACAAATGAAAGGGTTATTGGGAAATACAGCAAGACTTCTTTCATCTCTAGGTGTTCAACACCTGTGAGATGTTATGTTCTATAATGCAAATCAGCACAGAAAGAGGGTTTATTTTTTTTTTAAGTAGTTGCTATTCATCAAGTCAATTAGGCATCTGCAATTAGAACCCCTATAAAGCATGCTTTAATGCTGCTCCACGCCCATCAGAAGGAATGAAGCTGCACAACAATGCATCTCCTGTATGAACAGGTAGTCTGTTCAGCAAGGATTCAGGATTGTAACACTGGCAACCCGAGCCACAAATTGGAGAGGTAGCGCTCAAAAGGCTCGGTACTGTGCTGCAGGTAACACTATCTCCCCTCTCACCTGAATGCAGGAGGAACCTAACTGGTTACTTACAGGTTGCGTTTTTTTCTTAATTCAAATGACTGCAATGAGAAGGCAGGAATCCAGTTTGTTACATTTATCCAAGAGCGTTGAATTACTACATTAGGTGTAATCTCTTCCTTTTGCTTTTCCAGAGCATGGGCAGACTTTAACCAAACTAATTAAGACAACTTTGTTTTCTTTTAAACAACGTGTATGAGTTTTCAGATTTCCCCATTTAAGGATCTAGTAAACATATACACATGTGCAACTACACTGTGTACATTCCCAATTCAACTTCCTCTCTTACACAGTATTTCTACGAAATAGGCAAGCTACAAACTCTACCAATCTACATTATGTAAAGCTCGTAAGTGTTCTAGTAAGTGACACTGCCTCTATTAAGATGATGGAGGCTTTCTTTAAACTATCATCAGGCAGATTAAACACACAACACTATCTTAGGAAAACTGCAAGTTGATTAAACTATGTCCTTGTAATATTTCAGTTAATAGATGTGACAACTACTGTTCTGGTGAATTTTCAAATGCAGTAATTCTACCTTCTGCAAATTCACAGCAGAAACACTGCAAATTCACAGCAGAAACACTGAAGTTTTCTAGGAATTGGTTGGACAAGCTTCTGTCAGCAGTGAGACAGATGAAATCCTACCTCGAAGGCACAGAAGTGGATAGGATGACCTCCTCACTTCCCTTCCAGCCCTGTTTCCTATGTTTATTTACTTTTGAAGAGTTTCCAACCATTTCCTTTCCTACAATAATAAAGAGATTGCTTTCCTAACAGTTTTCACTGTTTCTAGGACTACAGACTGTTTCACCCCTTTACCCTAATTGCCCCAGTACCATTTTCAGAATCATGGAATAATTGAAAAGAATTAAAGCTGTTTCTTGTACACAGAATTCTCTTCTTGCATTTCTACACTGCGATATAGTTCTTTTTAGTTCTTTGAATTTGAATTCATCATCAGGAACCACAATGATACGACACACAGGCGGGAAGTATTCATACAATTATTTTGAGCTGGATTTAAGTGTTAACACCTGCAAAAATTAGTCACTTTATAAAACAGGTTTAGTAAATTCCTTTTATGATCTGTGTGAGCTAAGTGTTTCACACATTTTACATGTAGGAAATGGAAGCAAGTGTATTTTTTGTAACCATTAATCTGAGTTGCTAATCATGCTTGAATTCCATGAAAAGTCAGCCAACACTGACCACGTCCACTATCTTTGGAAACTGGGTTGTAGATTGTCACAATGAATTTGAGAGAAGTGCTAGGCTAGCTATTATGTCTGAAGAGATCCAAAATCTGGAGCTTCTGTATCTTTTGCAAATGATCACTTGAAAAGAATAAAAAGCTTTCACTCTCTAATGAAGTCACAGGACTGGGTGTGTTTAGATAACGCGAGGAAAAAACCACTCTTGACAATACAGTGGTACAAAAATTCAATGCAACTCATTTTGAAATATGAGTTTATATATTTACAGAATATAGACTACAGAATACTTCAACTATTGTAACTTGTGTGATATATCTGGTTGTTTCAAGCTTGTTCTTTGTAAGTTCTGCTTTTCATGGACTTTCAATCAGTACGAAGAATTCCACGATGGTAGAGCCCTGTGCATTGCAGATGCAAAAGGTTTTTCCTCCAACTACTAACTTTCCCCTAATCCAACTTCCACCATCTTTAAAATAATTTTTTGCTGACATTTAGATTGGAAACTCATGAGTCAATTTTAATTCTTATTTATAGACTGCAGAAACAAGCAAAGTCCAGGCAAGCCTGTGTTTGATGTTGCTAAAATATCTTCCAGTGCCATTTTCTATAAGAGGATCCCCACCTTTTGAAAAAATTAACTATCCTTCAGGCATGTCTTTGATGTTATCACGGAAGACCTAATTTTACCTAACACGGTGCGGGACATACTGACAAAGGGCTAGGCATGAAAAAGTCTGCCTAGTGGCAAAATTATCTGGCCCCACCCAGCGTGCGTTCTGAAGAGTATCTTTACATGCATAAAGAAAACCAAAATGTTAAATCACGTGCTGCACATCCCGAGAAACTAGAGAAGGGGTCACTTAACATTACCCTCTACATTACAGATTTTTGGTTTTCAAGTTTTTGTTGTTCAGACATGCCATAGACTGCCAGATCCCATTCTGTCAGTAATTCTGCACTTTATCTGTAGCTGACATCACACCCACTCTGAAAAGAAACATCAAGATTAAAAAAATAAACCCTCATGAAAATCATGAATGTAGTTTTTTTGGTGTCTTTTGAACACGATATAAAATTGTGTATCATATGGTTACACATTTCATTTCTTTAACGTAACAATATCTTACTAACTGGTACATCTCTCCTTTCAGCTACCAAACCGATGCAAGGTTTTTTTTTTTTTTTTTTTTTTTTAAGTTACTAACACAAAGAATTAAGGACTGGCATTGCAAATTGTTGAACCACGACTTCTATGGCTTTTAGCATGAGGTAAGAAACATTTCTACAGCTCTTAACTCACAACAAAAATCACCTGCTTTTATTCCAGATAAATAAAAATACTTTTTCCATGCATAATAATGTGCTCGTTGAAGATGCTGTCAAATATTATTCTAATCCATTCAAAAAAAAAAAGGATTGTGTGACTTAAGAAAACACAGCAGTTTACTTCCAAAGTATTTTTAGCAAAATATGTTATGAATACTACTTCTGAAACAGTATTGTAAGAACATAAATATTCAGTGCAATAATTCATCTTTGAGTGTTATTAGTTTCCTACACCACTAAAGAATGGAAAGACACTAACAGCGAACCATAGTAAAATGAATAACGTGCAGATCATAAAGTATAGCATAAAAATAAACAACATTATTATAAATCCTGCTGAGAATTGTTGAACACTAAAAGTTGAAGAAATATTTTTCACTTAAGTAATATGAATCTGCAGTGGGATTTGGCATAAGTCAGGGGACGTAATGCAAATGCTTGTCCTGGCCTCCATTTTAATATATCCAAAGTGACTAAACCCAAAGGAAAAAAATGCATTTAATAACTTGATTTGGAAACTTTTAACCACAACCATTAAAACTAAGCCAATCTTCGAGTATTTCCTAAGCAAACACAGATCCCATGTAACGTTATTTGTCTCTCAAGTGACCTAGCAAATCATTTATACTTGTTGGTAATTTAAATCTGATCCTGTTAAGCCAGGCTTAGGTGGTCAGTCTGTAAGGATCATTTGTAATCATTCAGTCCCTCATCTTGGCGTAACATAGAATTTTAAAAATGTAATTAGTTCCACACAGACAGTCTGGTATTGTGGTTCAAAGTTCTACTGTGCCAAGAGACAGCTTTCTGTGAAATCAGACTTCACTTTTTACCTTGTACTTCTTTATCGTGACATTCTTTCAGCTTGGACCACAGCTCCTTGAAGAAATCTCCAGAAGATTCTGCAGAATTAGGGCTCCCACAAGTTCCTCCAGACGCATTCATCTTGTTTCTTCTGTTCTCAACTTATTTGCAGAACCGGCTCGCTCTCACACATTAAGTTTTAAATAACATAGTTATGAAGCTGTTCCCGAAGACAGGTGTATGCCTGCAATGACAGATCGACACCACTTAGGTTTGCATTTATCAGAACATAACTTGCAGCCAGAGATGAAACACAAAGCTCACTCATATTCTTGTCAGGTTGTACTTATTTACTGACAGCCACCCTGAAAGTAGGGAAGATGGCAAGGATTTTGCTGCAAGTAATAAAATAACAGGAATTTGTCCACTCCTACCGTTTCCCCACCCCTTAAACAGCTATCAACTTAAAAATAGATAAAAATACTTAGCAGTCTTTAATCTTTCTCCCTGTAAACTACTGTTAAATAGAACTTGTTTTCTAAAGTAACACGTGCTTCCAAAATTTTGCCATCAGAAAAACTGTTTGTGAGAAGTTTTATCAAAGATACATTTGTGTACATGCATTCTTTACATAGATGTGAATAAAAATGGTAGATTCTGCAAAGAGCTTGGGTATCCTTGTATTCTTCCTGATTCTACATTGAATTTATTCCTGCTCCTCGACGTAAAGGAACTAAATTTCATAATTCCTAAGTCCCCAAAACATCATTATTTTAGGAAAACTATCACACAGCTCTGCCTTAAAAGTCAGACCGCCTATACAGTTCAGATAGAACAACCTTACCTGTAATTCCTCTTTCTTTTGAGAGGTTTCTTAGCACAGATGATGCCCTCAGGTGATCTACAGGGGAAGCATGGTACTCAGATCTGGGTCTGAGCCAAGATGATTCAACTTCAAGTGGTGCACGGGGTGTCCAATATGGAAATACTCATGTAATCTCTGCCCTTTGGCTCCCTGGGTACGTAGCTACTGGTTTAACTGGTCACCACCATAAAATGTTTAGGCCACTGGTCCATGACCTTGTCTAGGACCTGGAGGCCTTGGTTCCTGCCTCCTTTCTCATATCTCTGTGTATAGTCATAAGCAAGTCACTTTTATTTCAGAATGCCCATCTTTAAAATGTAGTAAGAAAAAGGGAATTAAGCATTGTTTTCAACAACATCAGAATACACAAACTGTATGCTTTTTACTGTGTGAGGACACTCTGACGCTATAGTAAAGATAGCTGATGGAACCATTGGTAATCATTAGGTACCTCAAATTTTGCTTTAATATGCTATGTCTCTAGAAAACTCAGTGCACATGTCAGTACCTGGTTCCAATCTAGTTTATGTTCTTATTCTGAGAATAGTCCTTAACAGGAAAACAAATTACCTTTCCAAATAGGAATGCCTACAGTTCTTCAGCTGAAGTTGAATGGCACTCTGCTTGCATCTTCAGAGCTGAAATGCTTCGCTTTGTGTGCTGTCACATTAAGCCATCTTACAATACTTCCTTGTGGAACCGATTGCCTAGTGACATTAGGAAGGTCTTTTAAACTCTTATTTTTCTACCTTCAGCCACACACAGATACCTCAGAAAACATCTTTTTCTCTGTTGAGCGCTAGGGCCGTGAAATCAATTCACTTGCTCAGGTTTGAACATCTCCAATCAATCATTTTCAAAAAAAGTGCACCTGACTCCAGAATTAATAAGAATTAATCTCCAACTGTTTTGCTGTGCTTTCCCCTCCCCCCCAAAAAAAATATCGTAAGGAAAAAAAAGGGAAAAGGTGGCTGGAAACTCTCAGTACTTCTACAAACAGGAAAAAAATCAATGGGTTTTCCCAAGCTTCACTTGCCTCAAGATCCCAAAGTGATGCATTGCTTTCTACAGGTGTTCAACCTGTCTTCACAGAGAGGGCCCCCAACAAGTGTTCAAAGAGACCCTCCGACACGCCTGGGTGGCTGCTCAGGTGCAAAAGGCACTCAGCGACGGCAGCTTCTTAGCTGACTTCCCAGGTGCGGGGAAAGCAAAGCGCCTGAGCTGGGTGCACAGCCAGGGAAGGCAGCACATAGCCACCCCTACTGAGCCTCCCTCCTGCTGGCAGGGAGCGTGGTGGCCCTGGGACCCTTGGGGGTGCCCCTTCGTAGAATAATTAAGGTTGGAAGGGACCTCCAAGATCATCTGGTCCAACCATTCCCCTACCAGTGAACCATGCCCCTCAGCACCACGTCCAGCCTTTCCTTGAACACCCCCAGGGACAGTGATGCCACCACCTGCCTGGGCAACCTGTCCCAATGCCTGACTGCTCTTTCTGAGGGGAAATGTCTCCTCATTTCCAACCTGAGCCTCCCCTGGCACAACCTGAGGCCATTCCCTCTAGCCCTATTCACCTGTGAGAAGAGGCCGACCCCCAGCTCCCCACAGCTTCCTTTCAGGGAGTTGTAGAGAGCAGTAAGGTATCCCCTGAGCCTCCTCTTCTCCAGACTAAACACCCCCAGCTCCCTCAGCCGCTCCTCACAGGAATTATGCTCCAGACCCCTCACCAGCTCCGCAGCCCCTCTCGGGACACGCTCCAGCACCAGAGCGGAGCACAGGGGGACGATCCCCTCCCTGCTCGCCACGCTACCCCTGACACAAGCCAGGTTGCCGTTGGCCTTGTCGGCCACCCGGGCACCCTGCCGGCTCATGTCCAGGCAAGCATCGCCCAGCTCCGCCACCCCGTGCCCCCTGCCCATCCTCCTGCGGCTCGGTGTCGCCACAGCCCCGCGGCCGGACCGGCGGGGGGGGGGGGGAGAGGGGGGAGGAGCGCCGTTACCTGGTTGGCTCCCGGCAGCTCCGCGCGAAACGGCGGGAAAAGGGAACGCCGCCGGCCGCGGCCCCGGCGGCAGATATCGCGGCAGGTCTCGCGAGAGCGGCGCCGTGAGGGGACGGGAGCCGCCCCCCGCCGTCCCCGGACGTTGAGGGGCCGTTGTGGCCGTTGGGCTGGCCGGTGAGGGCGGCCTGAGGGAGCAGAGGGCCGCGGGGCGGGTGTGGGCAAGCGTTAAACGTTAAGCCCGCGGAAAAGCCAGCGTTACCGTGCTGCCTCGACTGCTGGAGCCTGTTTTTTTGTGTCACTTGAGATTTTTGCCTTTTTTTTTTTTTTTTTTTTTTTTTTTTTACCCAAATTGCAGATCAACGTTTTTTTATACGTTGGGACCAACCCTGCTGTCTGCCATGAAGTACGCCTCCTCATCTTTAGTTTGTAGCTTGCCTCAGTCATGAAGTAGAAACACAACACTGCTTTCCAGAAATATACTATTCTGCCTCCACACGATTCCACTTTACCATTAAAACACATACGCAGCTTGGTGGCATCCTGAGAGAACATATCGGTTGGTCATTGCAAGGGCCATTGCTGCAAGCATGCACTTTATTAAATGCAGTGTTAAAAAGATAGGCGTTCTGGTATTTAAAGATGTTAGTAGCTGCTTCATCTTATTGTTACATTTCTCAGATCACTCAAATCTCCAGAAAGTAGCAAATACAGAGGTACAGCATAGATAAAATTGGATCTGAAATTGCAATATTTCTGAAATATTTTGAAATTCTGCCAGAATTTAGAGTCCTAAACGACCCGTGATTAAGCAGGCTTAAAATCTGTTCAGCT
Source organism: Heteronetta atricapilla (assembly GCA_011075105.1). Lineage (NCBI taxonomy): Eukaryota > Metazoa > Chordata > Aves > Anseriformes > Anatidae > Heteronetta > Heteronetta atricapilla. The sequence continues at coordinate 61,505 of JAACYQ010025495.1, forward strand.
TTGTCAAATATACTCTTGAGTTTCCCATCAACTGTATACCTTGAATTTTGAAGTATTTCAAAAATCTCTGTTGTGGAAGAAGTTCACTTTTCCGCTAATTCCTTACCACTGTTTAACCGCTATTTTTCAACTAAAAATAACTCAGCAGCATATTACTTAGGCTGATAGTCTGGTATACCATAGCATCAGTATACATACAGTAGAACTAAAAGTAGATGCATCTTATGGAAGAGACTGTCATCACAGGTTGCAATAGGCACTCCACTATTCTTAAATAACCACTTCAAGAACCGTCTCATTGACAGCTTTTGTTCTACTTTTGAAGCTTCTATCATCTAAAATGTAGTGATGTAGGGAAGTAGTTATTTCCTTGGGGTTAAGAGAAACAAATGTTTTAAATATATGCATAGAGCTGCTAAGTAGCAATAAAATAGCCTTCTTCTTTATTGTTCAGGTGTTTACCACAAGCCAGGCTTTTCTTTCTGTTTATAGGAAGCACTCTAGAAAATAATAATGTCACCACTTTTATTTGCCAGTAAACTGCATGAGCAGCTTATTCTTGTATTTGCTCATGCTGAACTGTACAGCAATGTAATTCCATTGAGTTCTGCGGTGCTATCCTTATCTTCTTAACAGTAAGTGATAATGGATTAAGACCAGCAGTGGAACTTTGCCTTTATCTCCTTTACAGATTTATTTGATTTTATGTATTCCATAATCACATATTTGATCACCAATTAACTGCGGGGATCCTTGGCTCATTAAACATACCAGAAAACTACCAAAGAGTCTTATATTCCACATCCACTTAATACGTCTTAAGCTGACTAGTCTAACTGGAACTCATCTCATTCATCTCTTAAGAGTAAATGCCACACCTAGACAATAAAACTGTGGGAAAAAAAAAACCCTCACCACTGTTCAGCTTGAACAGAGGCAATACTTTTTGTAGTCATGGCTCATGTCCAGTTTTCAAAGTAGCCCTTAATATGACATACTAAGCTAGGTGACAGACTACTTATCCATGAACAGCTCTGAAGAAGGAAATCTAGTTGAGTCCCAGCCCGTTTTAGACCTGGCTGGTCTGAAATGTTTATCTTTACTAATAACATGTGAAGCTCTTGATTTTCAACCCATTTAGTAGTAATGCCTTCTTGTTGACTGGCCATCAGCATGTCAACTAATGACTGAATTTCTATTTTAAGAGTACTGCAGTGTTGCAATGCAGATAAAACAAAAATTAAGAAAAGCCTTTATGCCTCACCCACTTCTTTTTTTTTTTTTTTTTTTTTTAGGTGATAGAGACTGCATCAGTGTTTCTAACCATTCAGATAGCAGGAGGTGACCTAGCCCGCTGCATATGCATACAAAATAAGATTAAAAGAGATTAGCAGGTAGCTTACTTTTTTTTTTTTTTTCTCCCATTACTTCAAATTTAGATACAAAGATTAAAACCAGCTTTGAATTAGACTGGGAGCTCTAATTTAAATATTTTAATTGCTTTAAACACAATGATAAATGTATCACTCTCTTCCTGTGTATATAAATATATATATACAATGGTTAAGTCCTTATTTATTTACGTAAGATTTAGCAGATTGCACACATACGCACGGGGCCAGTGTGCTCACAGCCTCCCTGACTGGCAGATCTGCACCGAGGGATAAATATATTGCTCAATTTCTAGGCATGTTCATTTCGTGAGCTTTATGTTGCAGTAAGGGCATCAAAGGCATGCAGCTTCAGATGCAGCGAATAGGAGCATGTGGCGGTTCAGCTGCTGCCTCAACGGGGTTTAAACCTTGCAGGAGCCGGCAGTCCTCTGGATGGTAGGTTTCTTACATGTGGGAATGCGCACAGAGCATGCCATTGCTGTCTGGCACTGGTATTTGCTTTTTCTGCCGCTCCATCACCCCCCACTAGTTGAATTTCATTCTTATCGAGCTGCTTGCTTAGCCACTTTTGAAACCGAGCCAAGATCAAATTCCCTGATGCCAGCAACAATGTTCACTTTAAGAGACCCTCTTCTTTGAAGTGCTTTCACTGCTCCTCATCTGTAGTCAGAAACAGCCAGGATTTGTTCAACTGAAACTCTCAGGTCTTTTAGAGATCCTTGATGGAGGAAAAAAAAATGTAACCTGAGGGATGCTGTCTCAGGACTCCAGTGCAGTGTTGCTGGTCCTTGGACTCTAAGGAGCAGCACCTGTATGTGTTATCTGCATGCGGAGATGTTTTGCTCTTGCAGATGTTTCTCAGGTTGACATGAATAGTCTTGAGTACTTTTGCATATATATATATCAGCCTTGGAAGGTTATTTCAGCTTGGAAGGCTGAAGTAAATGTTTACATGTCTGCGTACAAAATCATGCCACCTACCTTTTGGCGTAGTGAATGACAAGAATTCAGGACAGGAAAACAAGTGAAAGAGAAATAACAAACGGGAAACAGTATTTTACTTAACCTTTGGAGGAAAAAAAATCCCCAAACAATAGCCCCTGCCTGCCACCTCCCCACCCTTCCCCCCAAAAAAAAAAGCAGCAAAGGAAAATACAAATAAAACAACAAATTGCAGAAGCAGAAGATGGCAAGGAGTGTTTTGAAAAGCTAATGTATTTGGATATTTTTTTCTTTTTTAAATGTACTGTGTTCCCATCTATAGCTTTAGAAATCAAAGCTCCCTTGTAGCATTTTATAGGTTCTACACAGTCTCTGCTCAAACCACACAGTTCAGCCAGTCACAATTTTGGCTTTTGAGAATAGTTTATTCCTTAGCAATTTTTCATTCCTTATTTGATAGAGAAATTAACTGTGATGATAAATACTATATATGTATTTTTTTCTGATGAACATTTGTAGCTTCTGTGGGAGTGCAAATCTTTCTCTATGTTCTTTTCTGTATGCCCACACCTTGAAGAACAATTTTAACGCACAGGTGCAATGCTGCTAATGAGAAGGTCATTTCGATTTGCTGTTCATTTATTTTTTTAGCTGCTCAGGAGGCCTTTTTATTGGCACTCTACGCGAGGATAATGTTCATTTTCACATCAACCTGGAAACAGCAAGCAGTAAACACTTCCATAACTGAACCTTCCTGTTATGTGACTACTGTAAACTCTTACTTAATCCCATATAAATCTTTTTGTATCTAGTGGTTTATGTCCACCGGGGACGCTGATTTATTTATTTTTAACATCATGAAAGAGAACTTGTAATTGTTTCACTTCAAGACAGACTAAATTAAGATTTCCAGGGAGATGTAAGTACCTACGCAAGGGTTTTCAAAAACGTAGTTACACGGATGGTGAGAAGATGCACATTTACTTAAGTTAAAGAGTTATTTTGTCCTAACAGGCATGACAAAACCTGTCTTCATTCCTTTCTATTCAGCTCAGCAAGTACTTCTGTGCTCCAGTAGTTAATCAGTTACCAGATTCCACAGCTTTTGTTTTCACACTGTTTAATTTTTCTTGTTTGACACCATACCTGTGAATGGATTCAGTTGCAGATACAGGTACAACCTTCAGGTCTGCCTGCTCTTTATGACTAGGACTGCTTTTCGTTACCATTGCCACCACCGTTACTCATTATTTTCTAAAGAGGAATATTTCTGAGAAGTATGCAGAAAGAAAGCAGTAAGAATGACAAGCGCATTTCCTATCTTACCAAGAAGCCAATTCTGAGCATGTAAATCCAGGTTTAATTAACTAACTTCATTAAACTGAACGATTAAAAAAAGCCTAGGAAGAATTAGTAACTGCACATCTTACTGCAATGGCACTCTGCCTTGTCACGACAAGTGTCACTCTGAGGCAGGGATTACAGAAACGCTGTATAAAAGAGAAGACCAAGAGGCAACACTTCAGTGACATGCTCAATACACCAAGTCATTGGCAGTGAAGCTCCTCTCATTCCTGTGCTTAGTTCCTTAGCTGTCTCTCCAGTAAATACTCCTGCAGCCAGATGTTGAGCTGCACGCAGCGGGGTCGGAAAGCCGCTCTCGCAAAAATGCTGGCAGCGAGCACCACAGAGACTGGCAGTACCCGGGCACGTTAAGGAGATAGCCATTATACCACTTCAAGCACAAGATAAATTTTTGCTTAAGGTTATCTTAAATGAATTTTAAAGAAAGACTTTCAAAACTCACCCTTCTGTTTGAATTGTGAAAAGTTCAGTTCTTGATCGGGGTGATAAATATTTACTATTGACTTCCCCTCCAGCTATAAACCTCAAGTGTAAGTGAGATGAGGAAGCCACCGTGGACCACACTAGAGAGTGCCGAGAGGAGATCTGCTGCGCCTAAGATATATACAATGTGCAATGGATAACCTAATATGCCTTTCATTTAACTGGCCGGGCAGGTTTCTGCATTCTGGAGCGCGTGGAATCATACCAGAATTTGTTGGCATAACAGGCCCGTCTGACCGGTTCCCGGGGCGCCCAGGAACCCGCACAACCAGTTCGCATCAAAGGCCGGGCCCAACATGCTGCGGCTCAGCTCGCCGGGGAGGCTTCGTGCACCGGGAATTATTCACGCCTCTGTCAACTCCCCGCGCACCCGCTCCGAGAGAATGATGTAGCCTCCAGCAAAATAATTTACTGAGGGGTGGGGGAGTGAGACATCCTCGGTAAATGTAGCAAGATCGTATTGTTGGACGGTTTCTTTCATTTTAGATGCTGATGCACTGGGCTAGAGGTCTTGCTCAGCAGAAGTGCAGAGGGAAACGGGAGAGAAAATACCACTTTTAGAGTAATAACCTTACAGACTTCTTATACTCAAATAACACCGAATCTCGGGTGTGACAGCAAAGAAAACAACAACAACCAAACACACAAGCAAACAAACAAACAAAATTAGGCTCTAATTTCTCCTAATTTCCAGACCTGCTCTGTGTATGAGTATACCTACTGCATGTGTAGGGCTCAGCACGGCTTTGTTACGTGCGGGCAACAGGAGCCTGGGAGCTTGCGCGTGGAATGCGCACCTCGTGCCTTCGGTGGAGCTCTGGGTCAGTGGAAGCTCGCCCTGAATTACCGCACATGATATTTCAAGGTGAAACAGGTCAGAGAACATGAAGTGTCTGGGACATGCTTCCATAACCATGAGGAACTACTTGTGAGGCAACACCCTTTTCTGAAGGATACAGCAGCTGCCCTGTTACAATAGCATGCGGGCTGTAAGCAGCAGCTGCGCTGCTTCGTATTCATGGCTGGGGGGCAAGAATACTTGCACATCAGTCCTGCATATAGCATATTTATTCAAGCTGTAGGCAGGATATGCCCCAACAGAACCCTGCATCTGTGCAAACTTACTACTTTCTTTCAAATACAAATATAGACCATAATTTTCAGATCTCCTGCTGTGATTGTCGGAGATGTTGACTAAAATCAGTAGGAGCCATAGAAGTTTAGCACTTTTTGGAAATGCGATAATGGGTACATACAATCAGTCTGATAAACCTAAGTTTGGGCAAATTTCTTAATCTTCTATTCAAGCACTTAAATTTAAATGCTCTATCTTGACATTTTTTTCTCTATTTAATATTGTCAGAGACTCTGAGTGACTTTTGAAACCTATGTTTGTTCCTAAAATGATCCCACAGTGGTACAATTTATCATTTTTTAGGTCTTCATTTCTTACTTACCCATTTCAGTAATAGTTACCAGACAACTAGTAAGTAGTCACAACAGGAAGTTACCATCAAATTCTACTGGTGTTGTGCAACATGGGCAGCTCTTTCATCATTGACCAGGATAGGTAAAAGAAAAAATGCTGATATTTATATACACTCTATTCAGATTATTGCACTACTATTGCACTATAGTTACCCTTCTTCTAAGACTGCATTTTTTCTGACAGCCTTGAAAAGGCTTAATTCTGAAGAAAGCAACTGGATTACTAACGGAGCTGAAATGACAGATGTACACTGTTTGTGCTTGCAGTCACACCACCTTAGGGTATGATTTCATACAACTAAGCAGGGCTGGGCTTGGTCAGTATTGGAGAAGTGATTTACAGGAAAGTCCGCTGCAGGAAGTGGTTTTGGTGATTCAGTGGGCTGTACTGAATAACTGGGCATCAATGCCAGCTGTGATGGAGATACTGGTTTCTAGATGTGTGGTATTTTTGGTGCCATATGAAACTGAAGTTATTGAAGACTCCAAGCCCTTTTCATAGCCACTACATTTGGAACTGTAAATTCATGTCCAGTGTGGAAGTACTATGTCTGAAAACACTGCCTTCAATTTGTTTTAATGGGTGTCATGTAATTGGATAAACTGCCCAGCTGATTAACATAGGTAAATTACAACCCCAAATAGCTGTTAGACTATACAATGTGGAAAAGGTTCTCCTTGCCCAGTAGACTAAAGAAAAGCTGTTGTGCTTCAAAGTTGGTCTACTCCTTCCAGCTCTGTCAGCTAGCCTCATAAAAGATGCCATCAGAATTTTTTCTTCTCGCATCCTGAGTTCATCATGGCAACAGCAGGACCGAGGGAAGAACATCTGGACCATTTTTAAGTGGATATAGTAAATGCCAGCTTTCTCAATGCCTTTTCTGTAGATTAAACCTGGTGCCTTACAGCAGATCCGATAATGGGCCTTTAAAACACATTGGGCATGCGATGTAACCGCTTATTAGAGTCTGAAGGGTATAGGGACAAAAGAGATGTTTATTATTTGATTTGATTATTTGATCTCGTTACCTTAAAGAAGAGTTAGAACACCTTTTCTCCTTCCTAAACCTAAACCACCATGTACACACTTTACACATTCAGTGGGGTCTTCTCATGTATGGTTGTGGGCAGGGTTGAGGCCCTAAATTATGCTTTTATGGCCTCACTTCCACAATTTGCAAAAAAAATATTTTTTCAGAATTAAAAAGCAGAAGTATTAGAGACAAAGGCTACCATATGTATCAGTACAGATTTGGATAAGCATCACTTGACTATTTTTCTCAGCCTTGTAAGTCATAACAGTTCTAAAAATACATATACCATGGAGATAAATATTGCACCATGAGATTTGCTCAGAGTTGTCTGTGAGAGAGATTTCTTTTCCTCCTAAAGAAGTAATGAAATCCAAATCGTTTCTTATTTCTAATATAATTTACCATAAGGGGATTTTTTTTTTCTTTTTTTTTCTTTTTTTCAAATAAATCTTATTATTAAATGGTTTTCCATTTGAGAATAAATTATATATTTTTTTCTCCTCTGCAACTTCATCCGAGAAAAGTCACATAATGCTTGTCTGTAAATTCCTCCAACTTATACAATGATCACATAAAATCTTCTTTGGGAGAAGAGACTCAGAGAGATGCAATTCTGAAAAGTAAGACAATCTAAATGGTGCAGGCTCGAACTTGTTCTTATAGTAAAGGTATGCACAAACATTCATGTCTACAAGTATTCATTACAGAAAGTTTACAACATACCTCCCTGTAGCTATCAAAAGCTGCTCAGTGCTTTCACAAACAAATTCAGATAACACATATGCCCCCACACCCTATCAGAGTTAGGTAATACCTCTCTTGACTGGTCGTGTAGCAGTGTAAGGACAGTGAGACCTTTGGTTCATAAAGAGCAACCTGAAAAATAGACCAAGTCCTACCTTGGAAGGAGCAGGCAGGCAGGTAGGTAGCAGTTAACTGCCTCTAAGTGGGCCAAAGGATGCAAATAAAAGTATTTTCTGATGCTTTTCTGAGCAAGAACAGTTTTAAAAATTGTTACTACTGATTTGCTAATGACACAAATTTCTTATTTCCCTCAGCTGAGACAGCAGCACCGTGCATTGGCAGTATATATATAATATATATACACACACATACATATATACACCTGTGTATTACTAGAGAACGATTATTATTCTTAATACAAGAGTAGGCCTGATGCAAAAGCTTGGCTATTTTTCTCTGAGAGGAAAAAGCCTCAAAATATTCCTCTTCTAGGTGTCAGTCAGCCTCTTTCTCCCCAGTTCTGAAGACTCTCTTTAACAGTTGGTCCATTTCAGTAATTCAATAAGGAAAATCAGTTTTGTCAACTTTTGGCTGTATAGAGGTCTTCCGGTAGGCATGCTGTCAGGGAATGTTGTAAAAACCCTCAAAAATGGAACCTCTATTTTTGCCCAATTCAAAGAAGCCATCTATACAAGTGGCCCTTTCCAGCACTCTCTATGTCAGAGTAACTGGTTATTACATTTTTGAAAAAAGGAAAAAAGAAAGGACTGCTACAAACTATCAACATCCCCTCTAACTGTTTTTCTTTCTTGTCTATTATCTTTATTATTACCAAGCATTGCATTTTATAGATGTTTAACTTTGCCCCCCCTTTTTGTTAGGAAGTGAGTCTTTACAGAAGAGTGAATATTTGTTATAAAGATGATCAATGTTGAGAATTATAAAGGATGGAACACAAGTGGGATTGCTGTATTTTTATTTCTTATTTTTTGGCCTAATTAGTAAATATCTTTCTGTTATTTTTTTTCTTTTTCAGATGATACTGTCTTAAGCAACAGGCTTCCTATGTGGAAGCATGGGCTATCAGGGAGTTCAGAGTTAGCCTGTGACTTGAACCATAGATGTGCTTGGATCAGTTCATGTGTCAGACCTGTCCTTTTGCCTTGACAAGCGTTGAGGTACTGTGTTGCATGTCAGAAAAGAGGAATCATAGGAACATTTGTAAGGAAATGCACTTCATCATCTTCAGTGGTTTTGCTTCTTTACTGGCTGCTCTTCTAAGGTTAAATGGCAGTAATTTGTCTAGAGCTATGACTGTATATATCATAGAATCATAGAATCATAGAATATCCTGAGTTGGAAGGGACCCTTAAGGATCATCAAGTCCAACTCTTGACACCGCACAGGTCTACCCAGAAGTTCAGACCATGTGACTAAGTGCACAGTCCAATCGCTTCTTAAACTCAGTCAGGCTCGGTGCAGTGACCACTTCCCTGGGGAGCCTGTTCCAGTGTGCAACCACTCTCTCTGTGAAGAACCCCCTCCTGATGTCAAGCCTAAACTTCCCCTGCCTCAGCTTAACCCCGTTCCCGCAGGTCCTGTATATCAAATACACAGAATAAAACCAGTCTTCCTTCATCAGTCTATCTCCAGGGTAGCTAATCTGCTTTTTCATCCACTTCACAAGCTACAGCATAGTTAAATTAAAAGACACTATGAAAAGGGGTGCTGAATCTGGTTATCCGTTGTTGTTTCAATAGCAGTCACTCTCAGATCAAATGAGTAACCTGTAGAAAACCAATGGAAACTGGTGTTTATGTAGCTCCTATGTCTGATTCCTTAAAAATGTCCTGTTTCCCATGGATATCCATAATAAAAAATAAATGTGTTCTGTTCTCATATATATATTTTTTGAAAAATATAAGAAGAAAGAACCTCTGACTTTTGATAGCCTTTTTTTGGTCCTACTTGTCATTGTTTCTTATATTAAGTTCAGTACCTCTAACAGGTATCCACTGTCCCCAGCTGTCTGAGCAGTTCATTAAGTCTTGGCTTAATCACACTGAACTAAACTAATTTCTGTAAAAGTTAATGGAACCAACAGGGAGATGAATTGGGTCTATTTGTATCATCCAATCTCCTCTCCTCCCTCTGTCGGTTCCTCAGCTTCTGTCATCTATGGCCAGTTGTTTCTATTCAGCAACTACAAGGGAACTGTGTCACAAAATCAGAAGATAGCTGCAGTACTGGCAAACCTGGGCAGGGCAGGCAAAAGTGATGGGCCCACTGTTAAACAAAGTCTGCTTCGTTTTAAAACAAAACCATCAGTGGTAGCATGTCAGAGGGGCAAGTGCTCAGCCCTTTTCAATACATAAAAAGGATCGAAATTCTGGGAAGCTGGCACATGCACGGTACCTTAAACCTTATTCCTATAATACTAATGTTGTTCAAGTCTTAATTTCATGTAGAAACTGTATACTGAGTTACAGCTACCATGCTAGTGCACGGCTGGGCTAACTCTGGAAATGAAACAATACATTTTCTTCATTCCTAAATTGTTTATTGCTGAAGAGGTGGGATCAACTAAACAAACAAACAAACATAGACGAGGTAATTGTGATTTAACAATGTCTTCTGTGTTAGATTTTCCTCCCTCAGGAGAGCTGTATGGCTCAAACACAAACTCTTCACCTGCACAGGAAAGATTTTTGCTTTGAAAGTGATTCTTCGTTACACGATGCCGGTCAAGTTTATTTTTTGCACTGTGGTTATGGTGCTGTGCATAACACCACTGTATTTTCTATGCTCTAGTGATCAAAAAAAAAAAAAAAAAGAAAAAAGAAAGAAAAAAATAAAAGACAGACACAATGCAAAGTATTTTTGTTTCCCTAAGTACTTTGAGCTTCTGAAAATTCCAAAGGAAGTGGGAATTTACCTTAAAGAAAGTGTATTTTTTTTTTTTTTTCTGGTTCTACCATGAGCTCCTGCAAGAAGACAGTTGGGTCAGGACTAGCCACTCATATAGCCTTTGTCCAAGTCTCCACCTGAAGCAAGACCAGGGTCTGGCTCATAGTTCTTCAGGACTCTGAGCTGTGCTGAGAAAACAGATACCACAGTATTTCATTACAGAACAGCTTTTTGAATGATCCAGTTAAGCTAAACTAACTTCATCTGCAGCCACTTGTGTTGATTTCCGTTGCTAGTCAGCTCAGCTAAGCTAGGAAGTCCAGTCTGAATGCAAGCTTTAGTGATCAGACAACTTTTTGGGTTTGTTTAGGGCTATCAGTTTAAAATCTCATCTTCAACAGTTTGTCTGACAGGAAAATTAGAGGGAAGTAAGCTAAGGTGTGAATTTACAGCTTTCTAGCTACTTTGCCCTAGTTCCTTCTGAACTAACACTTGTAATAAGCATAGTTTATCCTGCTTTCAACATGGACTGACTAGTGATCCTCGTGGCATTCCCTAGTCCACTTTGCAGGGATTGCCTTGTATAGCTGAGACCTGAGTTACCTACTGAAACTCGCTCATATCCCATGTGTGGGATTCATTTGTATTCTTCCTTGGTTAGCACTACGCGGGCAGAAATGTCCTGAAGGCTGACCTGGAGCACCTAGTATTGGTTCTTATAAAGTATGTGAGTTAGGTGCCATGTAATTGAGTTATCTAAAAAGGACTTTCCTACCATGCCTTATGCAAATTCTCCCAGTATTTTCATCTGAAGGAACCAAATCACATTTTAACAAATATTTTTCAGAAAGTAAAATGATTGGAATTTGATTAGGAGTTATAGAAATGGACCCACCTGTACGGTTCGCAGCCATATGGTTTTCTTCTTATGTAAGCATCTAGAAATGCAAAATCCAAACATGCTGGTGAAGCCATTCTGTGTTTGGCCCAACATTGAGAAAAGTAATTTGGATGCACCTTCTAGAATTAACATAACCACATCTGTGAGGGGAAAAAACACCACCCTGACAATCTATTTCTAGCCAAAACTAACTGAGTAACCATCTCTCTCCTGAGCTGGCCCAAACACAGACTCTCCACCTACCTTCTTATAACTGGGCTGACTCATACACAGGCAGGACTAGACAGTATGCTGCATAAAATGGTGGCAAATAGGAACCTAAAAGACAGCAAAGAATATTGCCTAACAAACTATTGAGCTAAGTAAATGAAAATGTGTAAGCTAAGTAAAAATATGAGAGAATACCTTCCCCCACCCCAGGCAATTCAAAATATATAGGGAATAGTGAACAAACAGTGTATATGTACTGCCTGTCATATTTTCTTCTGATATTCATGTTCAAGCAAATATAGAAATATGATTAATTCTAAGAACAAATATCAGAGACTACATATTTCAGTTATGCTTTAAACAGCACAGGAAAAAAAAAGCATAAGGTATTAAACCACATCTGAGGTAGGATATAGG
>JAACYQ010025496.1:0-87125 GCA_011075105.1 Heteronetta atricapilla
CACTGGACCTCTCTAGTTGGGGTTTAGCCAGGGGAGAGCCAGGCCCCTGGGTGTTCTTTCATGTACTCAGCTGTCCCGGTCAATGCCTTGTTCGTCTGCTTCTGCGACTGCTGAGTCAAAAAGCCCTTGCTAAGATGCAGAGGAGTTGCCCCTCTGGCCACTTTTGGTTGCCTTAAATTGGAATGTAGCAAGGTAGAGGAGAGCTCGATGGAGATGGCTTCTACCCCAGCTGAAATGAAGGATGTATGGAAACGAGGAGGAATGGTGTCCATAGCTCAGAAGACGTGAGTGTTAGAATAGAGACGGTAACATAAGATTAACTGCTCCTTTTTTCCTGTTCTGAAGATATTTTTTGCTAGCTCTCCTGACCTCACGTAGTGTTTCGTATGTGTGCATATGTACACATGCTTATTCTCGAGTAAATGAATATGCAAAAGAGATGTAACAATAACATTTGATAAATTATTTCAGTGGCTGGCCCTCAAGAAACAAAAGAAGGTGTTGTTGCTGATTCTTGCCCACTGTAATTTCTGCCTTCTTCATGTTAATGTGTTATCTTGATGTAGCTGTTTTCAGCAGCACTAAGAGCGATCCATTTCCCTGGCGATTTTTGACAATGATCTTAGCAGCTGGTTAAAACATGCAGAAGAGGGACAAAACAAATATTATGTCTATAAAAAGCTTGACATTGCTTTAATTCCACCAGTAGAATGAAAACAAAGGTTACGCACATCAGAAGCTTTTCCCTGATGTTTTGAGAAGATGACCTGATGATAAATAGGAAGATTTATTTTGAACAGTGAGTGAACTTGATGAGCCATTTCAAAACACTGTCTTTGGAAGAAAAAAAATATGCATTTTTGTAAGGACAGAGGTTTTGGCAGTTTGGAGAAGTGAGGTTACGAGGATTGGCTCTGTGTACACAAAGTAAGAAAAACTTTTATAAAGCATTCTGTGTTCGCTTACAGCAAGCACTGTGTGACATTTAACTTTGCAGTAGAGCAGTGAATCAGAGGAAACGTACTTTTTATATGGTATGTGCAGATATAGTTGTACTATTAACAAATCGTGTTCGTGTCTGGACTAAATCCCCCGTATCTTTCAATTCCAGATAGGAAGATTAAATCAGAATCTAAATTCTGAAAATGGCCTCATCTGTGTTCTTGGCTACATAAACAACGTGTTCCTGAACACCTCAGAAATGTTAGACACCCAGAGCCAGCTTTTGCAGCTTGAAAATCTTTCGCTAAGGTACTGGTGAGGTCATGGACGGAAGGGATCAATGATTGCTTGCTCAGGAATGACACATTTATCTAGCCAGCGCTGGCTGGTTTGACCTGTTCAAGAACTGACGCCGCCAAGTCTGGGAGACAACCACAGCTGCTCAGTGGAGAATGTGAGGCAGCGAAGAACGTGTAGTCCCACATTTCTGTATCCCCCACGCTCCAGGTGTCTGCTTTGTGAAGAACTAGGAACCTTTAGGATGCCACTGTCATCTCCTGTCTCCTGTCAGACTTACCAGAATTGTGGTCAAGAAGCAGATCTCGTTACAGCTGGACCACCTGTAATCTCACCTGTTCTTAAGGCTCCTCTGCAAAGAACTTTCCATACAGTCTATCTATTCTTTTTGGTTATCTATAAAACCTTTTCTGCCTTTTTTTTTCTAATAATGATTTTAAAATGTTTTTTTTTTTTTTTTACTAAGTTTTTAAAACAACATTTATTAAACAATTTTTTCCTTCTCTTCTGACCATGTTTTCTCATCAGACCGTGATTAGGAGACAGGAGGGGGTCACTCACATCACGAGTTGTGTAGCAGCCTATCAGAGTTCTTTGGGAACTTCTTAAAGTTTGTGGTAATCGTGCTTCCGTCCATTGGTGAATCACTGAAGCACATTCGCAAATGCAGGTGCATGAGAGCACGTTCTTTGCAGTGCCTCCTCTTTGCCTGTGGAAGGTTGACTTCTGCATGTTGGATGTGCTCCTACTGTGCAACGAGTTCTTCCACAGAGTAGGGTATTCGGGCTTTATGCATCTTAAACTGCTCCCCTGCTTCAACGATGCCGTTGTCCCTGGTGCCCGTAGTTCAGCCTGGTGTGGGGCAAAGGCTGGACCTGTGGAATTGACTCCTACATGATTCCTCACTGTCGAAGGACTGTGAGGAATCATGTAGGAGTCAATTCCACAGGCCCAAGGTTTCACCACAGTTCATGCCTTACCAGCTTCTGCTCAGTTTTGACTGAGACAGCAAATGTACTCTGCAATACCAACACGTTTGTTCGCTTACTAAGTTACTTGCAAACAAATCAGGGATTAGAACCATAGAAATAGTTGAGGTCAAGGTAAATAGGTGTTAATCAAATGTTCCCTTCAAACGCATGTTGTTTCCATGGCACAGCAGAGAGACACGGTAGAATTAAAACTGTTTATTTTAAGAAGCAATTTTTTTTTGCTTTTTTGTTTCCTTTTTGAGCAAGGAAGGCTCTGAAATGATTCCTTAGGAGCAGCTTCAGCTCACATGGAAATGTTTTGTTAAATGATGCTACGCTCGGGTTTTTTTCCTAATCGCTGAAAGCTGTGTCAGATTTTTGTACAGATGTTTGCAGTGTAAATGCTTTAACATGGCACCGCACGGTCACAGTTCCTACAAGCACGTAGGTAGCCCGAGTTCGTGGAGCTGTTCGTGTTTCTAACATCGCTGGGGCTGAAGCATCCAGCCTGTAGCATTTGGTAGAATTAGTATCCGTCTCATCAGGTGGAATTTGGACTGTATGTCAGATCCTGGGGACCTTGGCTTTGAACAGGCTGGCGGCGCCTCATTAAAATTTTCCTTTCCATCTCCATTTTAATGATTCAGCAGGTAGATTTGGAAATCACTGATTTAATTTGCCCTTTACTTGGTTTCCTTTGTCTTGCAAGCTCATTCCTTTTCCTAGGGCATCTCAGTGCCTACGAGGACAACTGTGACCTTTCAAGTGAAGCAAGAGATGACCGCGCTTTGCGTGATTTTTATTGTAAAGGACATTCGGGACATCAGTGGAGGTGTGTTTTTTTAACTAAGTACATGCGCACTCAGAACACTTCAGGAAATGCTGAAATGCAGTAAAAGGAAAATAAGCTTCTGAACTGTATGTCTAGATTGTAGAGACTTCCCCTGGAACCAACTTATCTGGTTAACTTCTTTAAAAACTTGTTTCTCATTTTTGCTTTACACAAACAATCAAAGGTGGACGTTTTTAGCAGCGTGTTTTCCTTTTGTTTCGTTCCTTTTTTTTTTTCTTTTTTTTCCTCGCGCATGCTTATTTCATGTGCTATCCCAACCCACGTTTTGTTTCTCTTTGGCACGGAGGCACTCTTACATAATTTTTCAGAACTACAAGAGTGTTCTGCAGCACTAGTCCAAAAGGCTACAGCCTGCAGCAGCGTTCCTGCAGAGTTTGGGGAGGATCGCAGTAGAATGGGGTATTGTTTTTGATAAGGCCTGTTCTCACAGGGTTCTTAAATGCCTTTTTCTCGGCTCTTGGCCTCCTCTCAAGTTTCTGATAAACATGACTCCACAGTGGAGTGGGTGACACAGCTTTAGCTTGTGTCACTTCTCAAACGCAGCACTTGAGTTTCTTTCAGGAGAACTTGAAGAAAAGAACGTTGTGTAAATGTCACAGCTGCCATTCTTCGTTAATTCCTGTTCACATGCACGATAACGGATGTTGTGCATCTTTACGTAACAAACTCGCCTTAGCCTGAGATAAGATGAATTTAATGAATGCTGCAGTCATTCACACTGATGTGAGAAGTTGGTCAATGGGGGTCAGAGAGGCTGCAAGGTGTGTGAGGGAGAATCCAGCCCCCAAATCAAGGTGTGGATGCATTTTGGGGTGCTGCATTTGGACTGCCAGACATCCAGCCTAGAAGCCCTGTTAGGGAAAGCGCGTGAAAGATTCACCTTCTGAGCTTTGTGTTCTCTCTTCCACGGTTACCTTCAAGCTTTGTAGCGCTGCCTAACGTTCCCGTATGCTACTCTGATAGTACAGAGCTACGCAGGTCAGATGAAGGAGTGGTTTGCATCAGGAGAAGCGACGTGCCAGCCTCTCTTCTGCTGCTGCCTGCGATCTGCGGATTCAGAAACCTGTCTTTGGAAATGCAGCCGTGGCGAATGTAGCGGGTATTGGCCAACAAAGCGTTGGCTCAGGCTCCGGCGCGCGGAGTTTACTACAAAGAAGCATTTACTTCCCTGCTGGACGCGTATTAGCGTTATAACAAGTCTTTAGTAGATGAGGGAATGAGGTTTGTGCTGTATCCCCCGGGAGTCAACTAGACAAACAACTGTTAGGAAATCTTAGCTGATAATTATTTAAATGTTTGGTTTCTTAATTTCATCATTTTACTTGGGCAACTTTGTATTATCCTAAATAGTTCCCTTCATTCCTCAGTGCTTGTGTTTCCCAAGTGTTTGTAAATCACTACCAAGTCTTCCTTTCCCACAGGCATTGCTTATCCTAGCTGTTGACTGAAAATCAGTTCCTCCATCTAATGACTCTGTCACTGTTCTCTGAACTCTTTCCATTTTACATTATCCATCTGGCAACAAAATGTCCCGAACCGAGAGCAGACTGCAGATGTGGTAGCTCCGTAGCTGTTGAGACGGGGATCTGCTGCAAAGCACTGTACATCCGGAACCAGCTGTTTCTGGGATCGGTACCACGAAAATACAGTCATTTATCCCCATCTTTTCTGCCCAGGACACCTCGGTGTAAGGAAATACTTGAGATAGAAACACGTTGAAGCTACTTTGTTTCTATTCCCCCCCACTCCCTTTTTTTTTTTTCCTTTTTCCATCTTTTCTACACCCATAACACATTTCAAGCTCTCGTTCTCATCAGAAATACAAGGCTTTTGAAGCCCAGGACGTGACTGGTCTTCCCCAGTCCGGTTTGCTAACAAAAATATCATCAGCAAACAAAACCTAGCAGGTTTCCCCACCAGACCGAGTGGGATGTGCGGGAAGGGGACCTTCTGCTGTAGTTCCCTGCCCTGCCTCTGCTGCATCCCACGTTCTGTAGGAGTTCAAGTTCAACTGCAGCGTGTGATAGTTGTGTTATTTCCCCCATTACCTCCTAGCCTAATGAGCAGTATGTTTTCACTGAATGTTAGGATGGTTTGGGTTGGAAGGGGCCTTTAGAGGTCACCTAGACCACGCCCCTGCCACGGGCAGGACATCTTTCACTAGATTAGGTTGCTCAAAGCCCCGTCTAACCTGAGTTTGAAACGTGCTTCCCAGGGACACCTCGTGTTCTTGCTCTGAGCTGGTTGCACAACTCTCATGTCCCCACATGTTGGGTCGTCTTCTGGCCTGCCTCACTCAGGGCAGAGGAGAAAGGAGGTGCCTCTGCAGAGCCTGTGTACTCACGCAGGGGAGGGAGGTTGGGCAGGAATGGGAATTGCACCTTCAGCAAGGTTTGACTGCTTAGAATAGTCTCACTGCATTTTTCCTGTCATTGACTGTCTATTTTTGGACTCCAATAGTTACAAAAGCAAAGAAAAAAAAATGTGTCTGCATATATGGAAATTTAATTTCAGCAAAAAGCATTTCAGTTTTCATTCGTGTTATCACAAGGTCGCTTATCACGAGGTCGCTAAGTTGTTGGTTTTTTTCTCCTTTAATTGTACAGGTTATCACTGCCAGCTTGTCACCGCTCTTCTTTGTCATGACTGCTAACGTACTGACAATTTCTTGGTAAGTACCGATGCGAACATTTTTCTCAACAGTAACAATGAATTTCCACGCGGTGCTTCATGCGGAAATACTTTTCAGATGGCAAATTCTCTTAGCGCTAGTAATGCTTAGCATGCGAGGAGGGCCAGGTGTGATGGATTCGGTGCAGCAGGATGAATAGAAGAGCGTTTCTTCCCCTTCTGTGGGAGAACACGGAGCTTTCAGACGTTAAGCACCGCCACAATTCACTACTCAGCGTGTTTTACAGCTAGATAAATGGATGCAATAGGCAAATAAATGGCCTACTCAAAGTCAGACTATAAATCAGTGCCAGAACTGGACGTAAAGCGTAGGAGTCATGGTTTGGTAATAGAGTTAGCCAACAGAGCGCAGTCAAGCTGCTGAGCAGACCCTAGTGCTGTGTATACTGTGAATGCATAAATAGAGGTAGGAAAATAAACTACCGCTAATAAACTTTTTTTTTTCCAAATGTGTATCTGGATTTGTAACATTTGGCCATGCGCTACGAATCACCCAACCTGATGGTTTTAGGTAGCGATATAAAGGATCGGATTGCAAGCTCCTTTGGTCAAAGACAGCGGTTTTGATCTGGGTTTGAAAAGTGCCCAGCAAAAGGGAACCCCAGCCCAGGGCTGATGCTTTCCAGTGCTTTTGCCACGCACATAACAACTAAAGAAGGGGTTAGGCGTGTATCTCTGAGGATAGATTTGTTGTTGGAAGTAAGCCTGCTTGCTTTTGAACAGCTTGAGGCTCCCTTTTTTCCCCCTCGGAGTTTGATTGTCGTTCTGAGCATTCAGCCCGGCACTGAACGGAATTAGCATATTCCGTTCCCAGGTGGGATGAAGAAGTTAGGGAAAGGAGAATCTCAGTTTAAACCAGCCCCATTTAGGGATTTGTGAATGTGCACCCCTGTATCTATGATATGCATACATCATCTCAAATGCTGAGGTAAGACCTTTGTGGTTTTTGTTAGCTCCAGCTCACGCTCATGTGGCCTGTGTGTACAAGAGCCTGAACTAAGAGCAAGACGCTCGCAAGGCTCCTAGCACAGGCCATGACCTTGCTGTTCCTGACCTTGTTTTGCAGGCCTTGGCACAGCTCTGTCCTGCATGCTAGAGGCAGGCTTTTATAATGCATGTGTGTTCACTGACACGCATGGGGGAAAAAGGCAGCATCGCCATGAATGTGAGCGCATCCGACATGCCCTCCTGTTCGTGCTGAAAGCAATAGAAATAATGAGTGTATCTGGATCATTAAAAGAAACTTGGCTTTGCTGCCCTTAGGCCAGTATTAGGCTTTCATGGTTGCAATTAAAAAGTATCTTTATATATTTTCAAGTTCCCTTATTGTTTGTGCCTCGGTAGTGCCTTGGCTAAGCTCTGGAAATATTCTTAGATGATAGCAGCTGCAAAGCACTCATGAGATCATTAATCACTGAGGTTTTTAGCGTTGCTGCAGTTTTGTCATGGACGATATCATATGGTAATTTCTGAGTGATGGGCAAATGCAGTTAGCTGTCACTCCCACAATGAACAGAAGCCAAAGGATTTGCCAGATGGTAAACCGAAGGTAAATGAAGGGTTGGCGTTTAGCCATGGATTTTAGATCTGCTTCATCCCTCAGTTATAATGATGGTTTCTATTGGCCTGGTAATCTAGTTAAGTATGGATCGCATGGGCTTGTGAATACCTGAAACTTCCAGTCCTGCAGAAGGGGATTCTTCTTCTCCAGTGACGAAGGGCGTAAGATGATATAAACAATTCAAATGCAGGTGCATTTTTACAGGATAGTGTTGCACAGTTTAATCTTTTGTATAGGATTGCCAATCTAATTTTTAGAGTGCTACAGCAGTGATAGTTTTTTTTAAAGTCCCAGTCAAAAATGCTGTAGAGAACACGTAAAAAGGAGAAAGAAAAAGTCGTTTCTAAGACTCTGTTGGTTTTAGTTCTTCCTATATGCATCGGGTTTCTCTCCTTGGAATAAAAAAGAATACATCACCCAACCTTAGCTTCCAAAGGAATTAATGCAGAGACGTGTTTAGAACTGGTGCTGAAGATCTAGGCAAGACATGGGAGTTAACCCTCTCCAAGTGCTCCGGTGGTTGGTGATTTCAGGCACACACACTCGTGTGTTTTAGATCATTCTGACAAGCCTGCAGCCCTCGCAGCTCCTTGCTGGCAGCTCCGCTCGTGGAGGCATTCTGTCTCCACGGTAGGCTGTCAGCACCAGCCTCCCAGGGCTGCTCACTGTGTAAGCGTGAGGTATTGTGTCACGGCTGTACAATGTTTGTTCCTCTCAGGAACGAGGGGGATGATGTGATTTTTAAAGCAGCTCACCAGAACTAATCATACAAGTGAATGTAATGCTATTAAGGACCAGAGCCTTCAGCTTCACATGCATTTTTTTTTGTATCTGAGGGGGGGAAAAAAACCCTCTTGGAAATGAACTTCATAAAAGTTTGTTTTGTTTATGAAGTTCATTAAGGAGCTTTTCTGTTTCATAATCTCACTAAGCCATGAGGCTAAGATGAAAGGTCAATATGCTTAGCTTTGCACTGGTACAGACGTGGAGAAGAGTCTGTGTCCTACCATATTCCTCTCGGATATGACAGCAGGAAAGATTTTGGAGGTTCTAACTATTACACAAATGAAGCTGGGTTGATAGATGGTTTCAGTGAATGGTTTTGTTTGTAAAAAAAAAACATTCATCCTGATTTGGATTTATGTCATTCGTCCTGCTTCACGCCTGAGTCTTGGCAAGACGTGTTAGAGCTACCACTGTGCTGTGAGCAGCAGGGGAAGGAAGCGCCTGGGCACGTGTGCCGCTTCAGCCAGGGCACTTCTCTTCCGCCAGCTTCCTCGCAAAGAGCAGCAAGCACAAGGATTTCTGCGGGCCTCCCTAGGCCAGTGGGAACTCCCCAGCTTTCTCCAGATTTCCTCAGCTCACAAAAGCCAGGCTTTACGTCTCCTCCTGCCCTCCTTTCCTTTTCTTGCTGGCGTGTGGGCATATAGTTACTCTACTAACTACGTGCAATCTTCTCTACGTGGACTTGTGTTTTTCATGTCATTGCCATCAGCCCCAACGTACAGAAAGGGTAATTTCTGGTGAGATCTGCAAAATAAGACATTTCTTTTTTCAGTCTCTTATCAAGACAAATGGGAAAAAAAAAATCACCTGGGATACTGTCTCTAGGTTGAAATGTATTTAGGCAAATTAATGCCGTTCTCTTAATGCTGTGGTGTGTTTGGCATTGAACCAAATAAAGGGACTTGCCTGATGCTAAATTTGTGGTTTACTTTGCTTACAGCCTTGTGATCAGCGGAGTTGGAGAAGCGTTGCTTGTGTACGCCGAAAGGACAGGCACGTAAAGCGGAACCAGATCTCACCAGCTGGAAAAGAGCTGACTTGCAGCCCAGAGAGCCTATCATGAGTAAAATGCAGCAGCAAGAATGAAGAAGTGCAACCAAACACGGGGAAAAAGGCCTATGTTTTTTATTTTATTTTATTAAGAAGGAAAATCTGTGCTATTAATAGTGTTGGTAAGAGAGCAGCATGGTTGGTAGGAGCCTTTGCCTCAAAGCACAAGACAAACTATTTCTGATTGATGTGGCAAAGGAAAAACCGCGCTGTCTCTTGCCATTGGCTTTGTGCAAAAACCTCTCAGTAGCAGCTTTTTGCACAGGGAACTGAACTCAGGAAAAGCAGCATTCCCCACTGGATGCTCCCAGGTTTTTGTTGTTGTCGTAGGTTATACCAAACAATGTCAGAGCCCAAATCCTGCCTTCATTTCAGTATCGGGAAGGATGGACTTTGTTTCCAACTGTTCTGAAAGCAGCAAGCCGCTGCACACAGGTCTGTAGTCACGTCGTCCGAGCTGGCACAGCGACCGAGGCCACGGGGCTTCTGGAGATAATTCCCTCATGGAGCTGCGGTGGGTTGACAGCTTTGCCAAATGGGGAAATCAGCAATAAATCTCGGTGTCCGTAGTGCTTGCTGTTTGTGTATTTTTTTCGCCTCTCATTCCCCAAGATTTCTCTTGAAGTCTGTGAATTTTTGTCATCTGGAAGGGGTGGAGGGAATTGTACTGTTCCCAGCAGCGGTTTGTCTCTTGAATTGTTGCAAGAGGCAACAAAGATTATAAAACTCAAATGGATGTCAGAAAGAGTCTAAGGCAATTTATCTCAAGAGTTCTTAAAATTAATTTCTGGTTGCTTAATGGATGTTAGAAATTAGTCTCGATATATTAGCGCCTGGGAAAGCAATTTATGCGAAAGTGGTATTAAATGTTGACTTGATAATATTGTGAGGAAGGTCTCCACGGTAAAAAGGAGCTTGGTAACAGATCTTCAGTGAGGAGACGGACTTGTCTCACGTGGCATTAGATACCTAAACTGCAGTCCCTTAGTGTAAGTTGTCAAAAATTTCCTTCGTGGTCAGTGGAAGGAACGGGGTGGTGCCTTCACAGAGAGGACAACAACGGTGCCTCATGGAGTCCCCGAGGGATAGCCTACGTTTTGCAATTGTAGCTGGAACCTTTGCTGTGGGAAAAGCTCTCCGTGTACCTCTCAGTCTTGCATAATTTTCATGGGTAGGTTGCAGTCTGGATTGTGTTTTTCCCCCTGCTCTCTTGTTTGTCCTATTCATAGCAACACACCAAAGCCCAGAACACCCGTCTGCTTTCTTGCTGGTGGTCTCAGTGGAAAGAAACGGCCAGATCAGCAGCAGGGGTTCTGTAATTCCAGAGGGCACGCTCAGGGTGTTTGTGGGAAGGCTGTTTGGCTGAAGGAGGCATGACATTGCCTACGTTCTGGGGAATGGAGTCTCGGCAGCTGCCGAATTAGTATCTAAGCTACCCCCTTAGTGAGCCCGCTCCGTGTTTATTAACTTCAAGCACGTTAAACAACGCGGAGCTCTTTGCTTCTGTTTTTCATTTTTGTGCCTCACCACAACGTGCTTGCGTTCGTAAGACTCTGCTTGATGTAAATGGAAAAAAAAAAATGCAGGTTTCAGTCGATGGCTACGTGAGCCGTTCAGGAAAACAGTGTTGGGTGCCCCTGTTAAAGGCGGCTGGGCAGAGCAGCACGCTCCAAACCAACCTGACCTGCTGCAGACGGGGACGACCCCTGTGTTGGGTCCCAGACCCCCTGCCGCTGGTCTTGGGAGAGGGGCTCCTCCAGCAGCATCTCCCGGGAGAGAGCAGACCCAAGGAGCGTGTGGCTGGTGGGGATGGGACAGGACGACGTGGTAATTTCCCGAGGAAACAGTGGCCTGGTCTTTAGATCAGCCCTGCCTCAGGAGGAGAGAGGCTGCAAGGCTAAAAAACACACCTCAGGGTTGTTACAGTGATCTTTGAAGAAGGAAACCTCTGGAGTTCAAACGTGAGATTGCTTTCATGAGGCTTGCTAATGGTTATGTTCAGTAATTTAGAGGAAAAAAAAAAAGAGCATTTACATCTAATTGTTTTGTTTTCTAGACAAAGATACCAAGAAACAAAGATCTGAAGAAGGAGCAAA
Organism: Heteronetta atricapilla; assembly: GCA_011075105.1. Lineage (NCBI taxonomy): Eukaryota > Metazoa > Chordata > Aves > Anseriformes > Anatidae > Heteronetta > Heteronetta atricapilla. The sequence continues at coordinate 11,248 of JAACYQ010025496.1, forward strand.
GGCGTGAGGAGGTTAATTCCTAAATGCATAGCAGCGGTCCTGGAGCTGAGCTGGTGAAGAACCTCATTTTTTTCCAGTCTCTGTCACTTCAGGAACGTCCCATCTGAAGGCTCAGCCCCTCTTGGGCCATCGGCGTGTGGGACTAGAGAGAGATGGGGCTGTGCTGCTCGTCCCGGGGGCAAGCAGACCCCTGTAGCTGCCTCACCACGCTGCTTTCATGTCTGCTGCTTCCGATCAAACCACCCTGGCAGATCGTGCAGAGTGATGTGACGCCTTTTTGATCTTATCTGGCTCAGCTGGTTTGTGGCCAGGCTCGTATCACCTGCTGGGGAGGCGCGACTCGCGCGTCTCGCGGCTTTTCGGGATAAAGAGGCTCTTGAAGTCGAGCGCCACCCAGAGAAGCCTGAAACTGCAAAGCTGATGGGTACGGGCTACAGGTCAAAGACGTCTTCTAGACCTGGCTGCTGTGCCACGGCTTCCAGCAGAAGGCTTTATTAAATGAAATAAAACAGTCTGATGCTTACCACTGAAGCAATTCCGTTGTTACTTATTGCTACATGACTGTTGTGCTTAGTCACGTAGAGAACCTATGCCAATCTTTCACTACCTCTTGTTTTTTGTCTTGAAAAAGTAGTGGACCTATTAAGATAATTGATGAGAGAGAGAAATACTTGCTAAGGGATAGAGTTATAATTTACTGTTCTTTTTTTAACAGCTATGTCAGAGTTGTTGGATGAGTATTATGTACTTATGTTCCTGTTTCCCCTCCTCGAACAAAATCTGAAAAATTCAAGAAGCGGGTATGTGGACGTGGGTCACGTTTTGAAAAGGGCGCTGTTATTAAATGCTGTAGCAAAGTAATGTACTGGGAGCTGTGCTGAGGGAAGGCGGCCTTCTTCCTCATGTTCTATCTGAAGCCAACGGGAGCTCGAGGGTTGAAGGAAACCCCATAGCAAATTTGCGTTGCCCGGCGCAGAAGCTGAGTGAACGTTTTCCAGCCAGATGATCTGCTGCGTGAAGCAGGCAACAGACCCGCCTGAAACCTTAATCCTGCTCCAGGCAGCGGAGCAGGGGCAGGCTGCTTTTGTCTGCAGAGCCCGCGTGGGTCGGGGGAAGGAGACTGGGGGCAGGACTGGCAAAAGCACGGGTCGAAATAGCTTTGTGCCAGGAGATAAAACGGGAAGAGATTTTCTCCTGAAAATGTGTTGCTTATTTATTCCTTTTCTGATTAGGGCACATTACAAATAGATGGCTGTTTAGCCCCAGAAAGCGATTAAAGGAGCCCATGAGGGTTGTGTAACTATTTCCATAGCGATTGCCTTGTTTGAGAAGCTTAACCCTTCGGTAGCTCTGCTTGGACCTTGTGTAAGCTTCGTTTTCTGCTAGAAGAGTGACTCTGTGGGGAGAATACTGGTGAAAGAGATGTTTCTTGGTTGCTGGGGTGGGGAGCGTGCCCCTTCCTTGCTGCCTGGGATGGGGTGGCGTCAGGCACTGCTTTTCTACCCCTTCATAAATGCCTCTGCTTGCAGAGCAGGTGGGGGTAGCCAGCTGGCATCTTGACTTCTCGGTCTGAAAGATCTCTTTTTCTCTCCAAATGATGCCGACAGTGTGCTCGCTGTGTTGTGTTGTGGTTTGTGATTAAGGTTTAAAAACAGGCAGCTAAGGATGCTCAAGCTTCTCCTTCTGATGTTTGCCATCAGCAGTCCCAGACTTTTCGTGGCTCCCTTCTGCCCGAATAAAACAAACCTCCAGCACCACTCCTGCGAAACGGGTAAGGAGGAGGCATCGGTTGGGTCTGGGGGAAATGGGAATCGGGGTTGAGAAACCGGGTGGCTGGGGTTTACGCTCGTTAAGCTGTACGGCAATGAAGACGGCCAGGAAAGGGGGAGAGCTGGCAGTGCCACAGGAGCACGGCCAGAACCACGCAGCTTAACGAGAGGGCCGCGGTTCCTGCTGAGCACGAAGCTGTGAGCAGGCCGACAGCCACGTGCAGGGGACACAACGCTTCCTAGGGGCATCCGAGCTCCTCGCTTTGCCATCCCGCTCCTGCCTGTCCCACGGCCGGGGCTGAGGTCTGCAAACCCTCCCGGCCCCGGCCGCTCCCACGTGGCGCCCAACTTTCTGTCTCCCACCGCTGTGCTCCTTCGGGGCGGCGCTAGTTGTTTTCTCTCATGTAACGTCTCCGATTTTATTCACAGGCTTCGGGTGCCGGATAGACACAGAAGCGAGAAATTCCGTCACGGCAACTTGTATTTCCTTATCCCACTTGTCCCTTCAGCATGGGCGCTCCTTGGGTGAGTATCGGTGATGAGTAAGAACAGACCGTGTGGGGCTTAACACAGATGGCCGTAGCCTCAAGACTTGATGAGCTGTAACCGAAGGAAGTAAATCTCCTCTTCGAAGGAGAGCCTTACACAGCGCAGTTCCGTGTGCCTCAGCCGTGTTCAAAGCGGAACAGTGACACCGCTGAGCGGAGAGCTGCGTGGCTCGTGCTGGGAGCAGGCACGTCGCATGGGCAAGTCGCTTGCTGCAGCCTCTCGGATGGAAAAAACACATCTGTATTGTTTTCTGTTGGCTTAAAACAAACAGCCAGACCCATAAAACAAACCCTCTGTGGTTCAGAAACCTTCAGGGAGAAGTGGTCCGGCCCAGCAGAGCGGGCGCTGCGCGGCACGGCCGTGCCACTGGGAACGTGGACGGGGGAACCCTTAACCTCCCGCTACAGAAACCCGTGGAAAAGCTAGAAAGCTACTTCCCCTTGCCCTTCCAAACCTCTTTTTATTTTTCTTGTTTATGGAAGCGTGACCCAAGGGCACCGTTTCTGGTTCAAAGTCCTCGTTGAAATCACGGACAGTTGATTGTAGAGGAGCAAGCGCAGGGGATGGCAGCGGGGGTTGTTGTGTAACCCCTGGCTCCCAGCGTCTGGGGCTGTGAGCGCGGCTGCAGGCGGCTCTCATGGGGAAACGCGGCCAGTTTCCTCAACGAGAGGAAGCGCGAGCCTGTTGGGACGTGATTCAGTGAACCACGGCGAGGTAATAAACCACATCGCCTCCCGAAATGATGCGCATTCAATCCGCTTATTCATCGGTCACGGGACGCCGGGTGCCTCCCGCAGGTGTCAGGCTCCAGGCGGTGCCCTCAAGCCGATGGTGGTGTGGGTGGGAACCTCTCCTTTGCGGCTTCAGCAGAGACGGGGGAAATAATGGACTGCGGCATAGCACCAGCTGCCCTTCCCCTTAGTCCTTTCATCCAAAGGCAAAGACTGGAGGGGTTTATGGCTTTTAGGGAAAAGAGAGAAGGGAGCGCACTCCCAAAGAGCCAGTGGTGTCTTCGGTGCTGGCCTCTCTTCCTGAGACACTTCATGAAATCTCTTCACAAAGTACTCCGAAATATTTCTGACCACTCCAAAAATACATTCCTGCTATAGGATTCGGACATCGTTTTCCATGCAGTGGTTTAAAAACAAACAGTGGAGTGAGCCCATGGCACGCATGAGATCTCAGCTGTAAGATTCTCTCAAGTGTTGGGGTTGGGGGTGTTTTTCCCTTTTCCCTTTCCTTCATACTGGTTTCCTCTCTTCCTATTTTCTACAGTAGTCTTATGTAAATAAATATAGTTACAGTTACACTAAGAATAAATAGTTCTTAATCTTCTGTCCCATTGCTACCCAGTTAACTGAAAAAAAATGAAGACAATATAAAACCAAGAGTTGATTTAGGAATTCTGCCTTCTTTGCCAACTTTTTACTCAACTTTTTCCCCCTTAAAGATCCCGTTGGTAGGATCTGAGGTCATTTGCACTTTGAAAAGTCTGTGTGATGATTTTCTGGATGCGGCCCCAGGTAGGTGGGCTTCCAGGGCATCCACGTGCCTTGATGGGCGTCCCCAGTGCCTGCAAGGTTGCCTTCAGCACAGGTTGCCACTACGACTTCTTCCCTCTGCTCAGCTGCTTGGTTCAATGGGACTGCAGGATGATACTGCTTGGGACTCCTGCCACCTTCTGCTGAGTACAAAAGCAATGGGGATGCGCACGTGTCATCAGGTGTGTCTCAGATCTTGAAGAAATTGAGGAGAGAGGGAGAAGAACTAACTTGGATGGTTAGCGAACGTAATGGCACAGTGATAGCTGGCCTATCGTAAACCTTCGAAAGATCAACTCAGCACAGTGTCTGACCTTCCCGCTGGTAAGGAACATTTCAACTTCTCAGCCCCGTGGCCTTGCAGGCTTTCGTGCTGCCCTCCTTTATCTTTCCAACTAAGAATCTGCTGTGGGTCACAGACTGCCATTTCTTTAACGTTTGTCCACAATAATTGCGTTGCCACCATCAATTAAATTCACCAGATATTTTTCTTCCTGGCCTCCTGCAGCTTTAATCCGAAGCTTTCCGTTTTCCTGTCCACGGACACCATCGCAGCCTGAGCAGAGTCCAACTTTCCATTAATGGACGCAGCAGGCTTTTAAAATAAATCAGGCCGAGGGTGGGGACTGCAGCTCCGGATGCCCTGTGTGAAAGAGTCAGCCAGCCCCGGCTCCCTGCGCTGCACCAGCATCTTCCTGCTTATCTGTGGGCTTATTCAAACACAACAAGGTGAACCAAAAGGAAGGAAAAAATAATATAAAAAAAAGAGCACTTTACAGTCCTGGCTTCATCTTTGTGGGCATTGTAATCTTTGCCCTCAGAAATACGCCAGCTCCTACCTGGCTTCCAGTCTGCGCTCCTCACCAGAGCAGGGTGTTTCAGGATGGCTGGGAGGATGTTGCTCCAGGAGAAGGCCTTCAATATCGAGCTTCCAGAAGCACTCTGGATGTAGCTCTTCAACGATGTGCTTTTGAATGACGTGCATCTGAAGGATGTATATTTAAATGACTTGCTTTTGCTTGAATTGGCTAGAAAAATGCTCACAACAGAAGAGAGATCGGAAAAAACTACTGATGTTTAGAAATGTGCTGGACTTTGTCCATCTGAAATGAGTGCTTTGATGTTTCTTTAAGATGCTTGTGGTCTGCAAAGAGCTACAGAGCAGTTAGTTTGTGGGCTGCATCATGGGGGGTCAGAGCATGGACCTGGAGGTCTGTACAACCAGCTCACTTTTGGCCTAGAAAGCAGAAGGTAGGTTGCTAGTGACTGTAGTTCAGCCATGCTTCAGTACCCTTTTAGGAAGGAGATTGCTTTTTTTTTTTTTATGAGGAAATTAATGATGATGATGTGTGGGCAGTCATTGCTTCCGTTCACCTTTCTTTAGATGGGCCTGTCTTTAACACGCCTTGGTTCTCTCTTTTCCTCTAAGATTGCTCACGTGGACAAATGTGGCGATGGCCCCTTCCTCCCTGTCTTGTCAGTGCTGTGGGCTTCCTTTAAAGGGAAGCAGAAGGGGTGGTGGGCTGCTTGGTGCACACCAAGGCCTCCCCTCAACTTGAAACCAACACACAGCCCACGTGTACACCTGGGGGCCAGCCCCACCACGTGCTCCTGCCCTGTCCCGAAGACAGAGCTCAGCCCTTTCCCAACGAAAAGGCCTGCTCCTGGCAGGTGAATCAGACAGAGCTGACTGCCTCGCAAGCTGTGCTCTCACCCACAGAAGGGGGAGGACGTGGGGTAGGTGCCTGGGGTTCAGCCCTTCAGCTGGAGGCGCTCCCGCGGGCAGCGCGCTGCAGAGACACCCCGCTGGGAAGCGGGGCAGGACTGGGGAGGCAGCACGCTCCAGACGGGTAATCCAGCTTGGATGGCTACAACTCAGTCATTTTTGTCACCCCGTTCTGAGTGGGATGAGAGCAGCTTAGAAATAAAAACCCCTTTATCTGGCTTTTCAAAACTTTGTAGATACTGTGTTACTACACTTTTTTTAAAAAAAAACTTTTTAAACTAAAAATACGGTCGGTACAGTTGGGCTTCTTTGCTTGCCAGCAGAAAATATCAACAGAAACCACAGACTCCCATTGTTTTCTGCAGATTTGTAATTTTGTGAACCATTCCTTCCTCCCTCGAGCAGTTTCAGACCACTGAGCCCTGCAGTTTTTCTACATCTCTTCTTGGTGCTTTATCTCCTCTCCCCATCCAAAGCAGCTGTTTCTTCGAGACAACGTTGAGAATCTCCTAAATCAACGAACAGAACCCATTCCTGGTTAACCACTCTGTGATCACACAGGACGTAACAGTGACTTTTAAATAAACCAGGCTGTGTTTTCTCCCCTTCTGCCTCTTCACCCTCACTCTCTCCCAGTCAACCCCAGATGAAAACCCTCTGGGAAGCAGTGGGGAACAGGTAAACTCGTGATTCTTGGCTGTATACGTTGGGATGGAAGGGTGATTAGATTATAAAGGCTCTCTCAGGGATGCTGGTGAATTAAAAATGAGCGTGTTTAAGCCTAATGTCAGCGGTTCTGAAGGCCTGGCTTGCACAGCTTCTCCCTTGATGGCTGCACCCACTGATGACAGCGAAGGCAACACTTCGCTGGGCTCGGAGGCTTTTCTTTTAACTGTGAATAATCTCTTTGTGCTGCTTACTGATACTCTGAGTGGGTGTTTGCTGCCAGTTTATCCATGATCCCATCTGGAGAGTGTGCCAAAAAGGTAGAGGAGTCAAAGGAAGAGGAGAGAGAGACAGCAAGGGGCCTGGAGAAACTGGCAGCAACAGGGGCTTCAAGCCAAAGGCGACAGCTTCAGTGTGACTGGCAGCTCTCCACAGGAGGGAAGAGTTGCTTGGGTCTCCTCTCACATTTCATGGTTCTGCTGCTTCAAAGGAGGACTGTTTTCTTCTCGTGTCTCCGTTCTCCTTTTAGTATCTTGTCTAACTAAATACCCTCTGGTGCTGAGGAGCCGCTGATGCCATAGTCCCCATAGGTGGCAGATTTCCTTTTCAATTAGGTGAACTGCTGACAGGACTTCAAAAAGTTACAGACTAGTCACAAGTTAAATCAGACTGTGAGTCGGAAGGCTTCTCGTGGTTTGAGGCATTAAGTCCTGGAGCAGCTGTCTGAGCGGCCTAGCAGAGGCCAGGCCCTTGCCTGCTCTGAGGTAACGCTCAGCAGGACTGTGGGAAGGGTTGTGTGACAGGCCAGAGGAAGTCATAGAATGGCTGAATGTTCATCTGATGGTCACCAATATTTAGGTCTCTCTAAGGGAGGGAAGCTTTTGCCTCCCAAGCCAACAGCACCTCCTTGCCCTGCCTTGCTTTGAAGGCCCTTTCCCAGGACAATCCCTGCTCTCTGCCAGTAGCACACTACAACCGTAACTCCTGCGCTCACTATTGGTCCTGACACTTGCCACTGGGTTCTGGACAAGGTTATTTTATTTATTTTTTGGTTTATAGTGAATGGAAAGAGGCTTTTTGAGCTCACCCAGACCAGAAGTCCTGTAGGCTGAGGCACTGAGTCTCTGGCTATAGGATCTCGCTGTGCAGCCAGAGCCAGGTTCAGGCTTTCAGAAAGGCCTCTTCGTGTGCAAGCCCCGTTGAAAGGACACATCTCAAGTTTCTCTCTTCCCTTTACTTCTTTCCCCTTTACTACAGAGTTTAAAATGGCAGCCAGATGAACAAATTCAGTTCAGATCCTCCTCCCACCTTCCCCAAAGGCGCAACCTGGGACAGCTTTCAGTCTCGAGCAGTGATGTTGGCACTGCTGCTGTGATTGCTCAGTCTCTCACTTCTCTCAACAACTTTTACATTTTTTATTTTTTTTTTTTTAAATGTTGTTTCTGTGTTTTTTTACGTGGAGCCGGGTGCCAAAATCCGTTAACGTTGTGGGAAGGTGTTATCTTCTCCTAACAAACTGCTCACTCCTTCCAGGGAAGTTAGCCCGTGGGCTCCCTGCTGCGTGGCTGAAGCAATTAGATAAAAGATATTTCATTTAAACACACTATGGGCTATCCCAAAGAAGCTACTGCATGTTTGTGGGTTGTTCTGGAAGCTGGCTATCAAAGCGTTCTTCCGTGTATTTGCATGTTTTGGGGCCCACGTAAAGCCGGCTGCTGTTCCTCTCACCACAAACACCCATTTACAGCTGCGGGGCTCTAGGGAGCACAGTGGTGGCTAGGGGGTGGGAAGCCAAACCTTTGAAATCTTTATTAAAGTGGACGTGGAATGAAAGAGCACCATAAATGGGTGCTATCTGTCGAGGCCTTCTGGCCTATAGCGAGGCCTAGCTAGGTGCTGGATTTAGGGGGTGTCAAAGGTGGTGGAAAGCCAGCTTGAATAAGCTGCTGGCAGATAACGGGGTTCAGTGCTCAGAACTGCAGTTCTGGCAGCCTGCTGTTGGTGCTACGACTGGTGTGGGGCTGGCTGTGCATTTTAGTAACACCTGGCCTAAACATAAGTGGCATGCCCCAACTTCTCCAATTAACTAGGGTCATGAGACAGAAGCAATGCTTGGGAGCCTGGCTGTGCCTCGTGCTTCTGCACATGGCCATTGGGCCAGGCAAAACAGGCTCATGGCTTCAGGAGGAGCTGGTGCCTCCAAAAAACAAACCCAGCAACCTAACCCCTTCCCTCCCCCCAAAAAAACAACCAACAGCAAAAAAATACAAAAGAAAAACCTGTGGCCTTGGAAGAAGATGATCTGGGCTGGAGGAAGGACCCTGGAAGTGGGGGCACGTGCAGGGAGATGAATGTCAGGAGATGCCCTGGGCCCTTGGGCAGTCGTGCCGCTGGCTTATCATTAAGCAGCTTAATGCCCCAGAGGAAGACAAGAACCAAAACCACTCGACACATACAGATGAGAGTGCTGAATAATTTTACTTGCTGTCACTGGTGGAAAAGAGTGTTCTTTTCATTTTTTTTTTAAACCTTTTATTTTTATTTTTTTTTTAGAAAAAGGAAAAAACTCTGCATGGTAGAGTGTATGGTATATAATTTCAAAACAGAACAAGTGATATGGAATGGATCATTTCCCACACTATTTAAAGTTGAACCTAAAATCATCTGTAAATCAACACTCGTTACCATGTAAGACAAAGGCAAACAATCAACATTTTTTTTTTGTTTGGTACAGATTTCTTCTATCACTTCAGCCTGAATTCTCCAAGGGTTGGGGAGCAAAGGGGGGCAAATGCTGCCCGTTGTCCTAACCATAACTGAACTGACCAAGCTTTGTGCTTTGAGATCTAGCATCATATGGCTTTATATACGTTCCCTAAGTGAACAGTGCAACATCATCACCATCTTAAGCGTTTAGTCCACATTCAAACTGTAACTGAACAGCTCTCCCAAACCCCTTTCCCACCCCTAAAATGACAAAACCAAAAAGCAGAAAGTCTCCAGCAAGCAGATTTCCTCCCAGAAATCTGTGTAAACTGTAGCTCAGGGTTGGGTAGCAGCACAGAAGACAAAAGAGGTGACAGCATGATTCAACAGCGTCTCTAAAGACTACTTAAGACTGTCATTCTTTAGTCTGTATCTTGCAATCACAATTTTTTTTTCCCTGCAATACTATAAAGCAACATACAAAAATAATAATAAAAAAGAAATCAAGACTCAAAAGCAAAACGCAGAAGCCTTTACAGAAAGGTAAAGCTTCCACTTAGCTTCGAGTGGTCGCCCTTAGGAACAGGTCTCTGCCATCAGAAGCGAATCTCAAACGCATACACGTGATTTTGGTGGGGAGGGATGCAGCCAGGGATGGAAGGGCCTCTTAGCAGAGCCGCTGACAGTTTTGCTTTGCAGACCAGCCTGCTACACCACTGCCCGGGGGCTGAATCAGCCGGGGGGGCAGCTGTAGGCGCTGAGCACTCTGCAGGCTCCAGGCCCTTCTCCTCCAGGGCTGCCTGGGGACGGGAGGCAGCAGGGAGCCGGAGCGGCGCGGGGATTGCAGCGGCCTGGGGAGTTGCACCGGGGCGGGAAGTGCAAGCTTTTCTCTTTGCCCCCAATCCTGTTGGAATGTATCTGATCAGTCATTAGGCAAGTGTTAGCAATAACTGTAAGCCAGCCCAGTGGCCCTCCCCCTTAAAATGGAGGGAGAGCAACAGCATCAAGCGAATTCCCATTTGTCCTGACTTGTTTCATTCAACCTTTCCAGATCCTATAGAGTATTCATACGCAGGCGTTTTTCATACTAGAATTTAAAGGAGCCAAAGCTGGTAAAGAAACTGGATGTTTCCTGGCCTAACCGAAGGAAATAATAAAACCGGTTAAAGTAAAAGCGAAAGAAAGTAAGCATTAGTGTGTTTGCATCCTCTGGTATGTCCCACTTCTCTACGTTCTGCTCACAAGCCCTTTCCGTCCTCTGAGCTAGCACTCCCGAACTTAGAGAGAGGTAAGGCTTCAGCTAAAATCCCGTGGCTGAGATTTTTTTTTTATTTGAATACCATAAATGTAAGTATCTGCCTTTACTGGATCCGCGCGGGGCATGTTGAGGGCAAGGCTCGTCACTAAGTGAATCTGCACAAGAGAAGGTTGGGCGCGGGTGTGATCCCACAGCGTAACGACGACTGAGCAACGTCCGTAAGCACGGCGCTAGCACAGGGTGCACGTAGCATCGGGGAGCTCGGAGGAAGCTCCCCAGCTGTCTGGGTGTCCAGTCAGAGCCACGGAAGCTGCAAGAGGTTTTCCTGTAAAACTCCAGTATTGAAATGTCTGAAGGAACTGGACCTTTAACTTAAATGGGCACTGGTTTTTAAGTTTTGCACAGTCAATTCTCGTTAAAAACCAAACCTTGAACAGCTGATGCCCCTGCCGTTGGAGCCTTAAGACACCTGTTATACTGCTGAGCCCTACTTTTATTTTTTTCTTTAATAAAACACTGTTTTAAGATACAGCACAATAAATGTGCTTATTACGCACTCTAACATAGAGCACAGAAATACAACACTACAGAGTGCAAGTCTAACCATCTCCACAGTGGGAAAAGTGCGAAGGTTAAAAATATGCATGTGGCTTAACACAAGATATTTTTAAAAAACATGACATGGAAATCTCATACTAATGCTTTCATCTTTATCACAAACATGACTGAAAACGTATGGTCAGTTGCTGATCCTTCTCTTGTAATAGTAGTGTAATCCTTTCAAAGGTAAAATGTTGGAAAGATCAGAGAATCAAAACAACAACAAAACAACAGAAAACAAACAAAAAACCAAGTGTCCAAAAATGATCCCATTTACCACTTTTCCAGTAGTTATGTTTTTCAAGAAGTAAACACGTAAGGTCACCTTGATCTTCGCCATCAGTAACTGCTACACGCTGACACCGCCGAGCCAACCACCTGGACCGAGATCAGGTCAGTGCCACGCACGCACACACACATGGACACACACACAAACACCCCACAGGAAAAAGTGCACTTTCAATTGCTGATACAAAAATAGATTGGCACATTCTTTTTGACACAGTGAAGATATCCTCTTTTAAAAGCTTTTTCACAACGTCAGGGAGTCCTTTATAAGTTGCAGCAGGTCTGTAGAAAAAGCACTATGAGAATGCACTCACGTGGGCTTTCAGGGTTTGTGTGATTGAGAGAGGGGTGGTAATGAAGGACGCCCTTCGTATTTCTGTATGACTGATGACAGGTAACTTTTACGGCTGTAGTCCCCGCAGGCAGGGTCAGTTGCCACCCAGTTTCAGCACATGAGCCATGTACCAACATCTCAGTCTTTACCTGCTCTGAGAAAGTAACGATACGTAAATTTGCCAAAGCTGAGAGTCTTACGTCAACGCAGCGTTCCCTATCAGTCGCTGGAAAAACTGGTTTGGAAAGGGAGAGAGTAAAGTGTTAGGAGTCTGATTTTGCATTTCCAGTAGTAACTGCAGCTCAAGAGAGCCGAGTGGGAACAGTCCAGAGCCCCTTCCCAGGAGGGCAGCCAGTGCTAGGAGCTCTGGATCAAGCGTCTGTAGTGTGGCATCACTTCGTGCTCGGGAAGGTGGAGAGCAAACTCCAAGGCCACCAGCACTGGGAATTCAAAGGCGATCAGCTCTCTTCTGTTCAGCCGAAACTTCTCTTCCAGTTTCTGCAACGACAGGAAAAAGACAAAGACTTTGTGAATGAGGATTTGACTTTCTAGTGCCTTCTTACAAAAGACATTATTAAAAACATTTAAATAAGCATGTGTTGCTGTTGCTAAACATCTGCCTTGCTGGGCTTGCATGGCTCTAGACTTTGAAAATGATAATTGAGGATTTCTGCTCCGACCTCTGAGGTGAGCCTTCCTGGATGGGAAAAGCACTGGCATCAGTGTTGGCATGCTCTGCTTCTTATTCAGAACTGATTTTTCCTTACCACATTGCTCAGCAAGACTTTTAACTGACCTAAATGCGCTGAGCAGCAGCTTATGACAGTGTCATGTTGCTTCGTGTTCCCCCTTCCCTTACTGATTGGCAGGTGACAAACTACTGGGATGAATCAGATGCACCCATTTCTTACTGGGAAGGTTGTTTACAACATTCGGCCAGACGTGCTGTTCTTGGCGCTTGTCATTCCACTCATTCCATCTCCAGCAGATACAAATTCTAATGATCATAATGATTACGGATGCAGGAAGAGGAACGCCTAGCTTCACGCAGTCACTTGTGTGATGGAATAGATGCACCTTGGACCTGCCTACCAAATTCCTGCTCTGCTTGAAAACAAGGATTTTCTTTTCAGCGTGAGGCTGTGCTACAAGGCCCTGTTAGGACAATTATTTATGCTACAATTACGTGTATTTGATTGTAATACCTCAGAGGCTAAAGGTGCCATCTGCAACAACTCTAAGTACAGTAAGTATTAAAAATTACTGTCCTCAAGGGAGACGAGATGGGTTTCATAGTTGACTTTCTGCTGTAACATACTTAACCTCCCATCTGTTCTGCTGTTTTCACTGGATTTGGATGCTAGAAGAAGGCAGTCAGCTGTTCAGGGACATTCTCAGTACCACCCACTCGTCCCCCCCAGCTTCTTATGACCTCCCTGGCTTGCTGCATCTCTGCCCACTGGATCTAATGAAAAGCTCAATGTGACTTAAGGGTGGACCAATCTTTCACGACAGCATGAGGCCAGGTCTTCCAACTCCCACTCCGTTTATTTTTTCTCAGTTATTTGAGGGACATTCTAACAAACTGAGTGTCAAATCAGTTCTGTGGCTGTGGCAGAAGGATATGAGTTCAGTTCTGCCCCCAGCCAAGTCCCATGCCTCTTGAACTGAGGCTGGCTGCACTCAGCTACTTCACTGATTTTCCTTAGCATTAAACCAGATTGGTATCTCAGTTCTTGCAAATGGACTATGGAATAACACAACCCTCTGTCTCTTAACTCTTTAACATGGACTGGCTAGAAAACCAAACACCTTCCTCTACACAAAACAAGTTGGGATGAAATGTCTAATGGAAGCCATGTCCTCTTGCCCAAATTTTTAACTTGATAAAAAAAATACAAACTGGTAGTCAATTAGATGCCTTCTCCAGTTAGTATCTACATTTATCTTTCAAAGGAAAGTCTTTACTAACACTCTTAAAAATACAATTAAAAGCAAAATGAATTTCCACAAGGTTGACTTTTGACTTGTATTGACAGAATGGTGGTCAGATATCTCTCAGGCCTAACAATATCTGACAGTAGGGTCTTCAATCACATCAGAGTTTCTCAAGCCTCTGTTGTGACATTGACGTCTCCTACTTCCACACGAATGTAAAATAAAGGAATGTGTTTAGCTAGCTGTAGAGCTGGCAACCTAGAGGAGAGCATGACCACTGATGAGCAGGCTTGTGTACAACACACACTGGCACTTAATGTAGAAGGAACACTGGAAACGTATGGATACCTACATCTATAAGATGTTTGACTTCGTGTTTTCTGAGGTCACTGCCAATTTTGGCTGCTAGAAGAACACAGGCTCCCGCACAAAGCTTCCTATTCTGCTTGTTCAGCTTCCCCTTGAGAGCGAGCTTCTCAAAGTAGACAAAGGCCATGGCTACCGTGGGCTCCTCAAAACCACATTCTTCTTGAGCAAGCTTGCGCATTTCTCTCTTCAAGCTGAGTAAAGAGAGCAGACAAGTATGCTGTGAACTGCATGTTAAAGCATTTCTCATTTTACCATTAATAGTTGTATCAAAATTTAGAAGCAATTGTAAAGCTCTGACACTTCTAGTAAAAACATTTCATCAGAACTCTTCAGCTACATACAAATCATTCAGTAACAACAGATTGCGTGCTTGTGATCTACATGCAGCTTCGCAGTTGGCTATGGTTGGTCAAACCCAACCTTGCTGCGTACCGCAGAGTTCTCTACTTACAGAGCAAGGAGCATCAGTATCCTGGCCGCTGCAGTCAAATGAAATCATCGTTACTTCAGTGAAGCAGTATGTCTACCCTGCTACACTGGAAACTGTGATGAAATATTAAAACTTTGCTGTGAAACTGATCACTTGTTTTGCTTCTGGCCATGCTCTCTGGACCAGGCACAAAAATCAACATTTCTCCTATCTCATGCTCTTTTTAAACTAAGTGCCATAACCTCAGGAGTCTTTTTTATGTTATTTTTCCAGATCTGATAGTACAGTGCAAGCCCAGCTCATATCCTCATGCTCTTTGACGCCGAGTTTGACACCTCAGTGGTACACGTCTGTTCGTTCACCCGTCTTGTTCACCCAGCCCACTAATCAAAGCAACCGTCTGACTTATCCTGCACCTCTGCAGGCCACTGCTCCGGGAAGATCAATCCGTGCTGCGAGTCTCTCCACGTACAACAGTGATGGCACTGAAACGTGAGACAGCTGTGTCACGTGGCTGCCATACCAAGCTTTGCAACTTACCTTCTTATTTTACTGAGGGTTAACTTGATGTGAGGGAACTTCTCCTTAAAGGTCTCATTCATGTCCTTCTTGAGATCTGATGGCTTCACGTAGTCTATGACTGTGGTCTGTAACACACGGTCAAGAGAAAATCGTTCCGTTAGTGTGTAACAAACAAGATCACTCAGCCCCTGAAAGCAAGGGATACCAAACAAATTCCTAATGATTTCAGAGAGGGGGAAAATAAGTCTGAATTAAGGTAGCAATTTGTTTGTGACTGCGCCGTCAGAACAAGGGACCTGAAATCTGAGATGAGTGCTGAGCACAAACCCCAAACAACACATACCTCATTACTTCCAAATATTGCTGCAAATGAGCTAAAGCCAAATGTGGGCGGATAAAACCTAGCTGACAATCCTTGTTATGCCAAAACAAGTCATCACAATAACGTGATGACCAGATTTTGTGTGTGGCTCTGAAACATATTGCCAGTCTCAGACAGAATCCTCAAAGGATCTGCTGGTACAAATCCTTGACTGCTGTGCTATACATTGGTGATAAAATAGGTAATTAGCCTAAATTGTGGCTAAATCAGTAGAGTGCAAGACAGTAATGCTGTCATAGCTTACACACTAACCAGACAGAAATTCTGAGTTAGGACCATATTAGAAGTGCCCAGTTTGTTTACTTTACACTGAGATTCCTATTCCTTTTTGTCACAACCTGAAGAATTTCCCTGGATAGCACAGGGCCCTCCTGGCCCGTCCTGCAATGCCACCACCACCAGCAGCTGCAGGTGTGTAGGACTTCTCTCATTCCTTCAGTCTTCGTTCATGAAGCAATTTGCCAAAATCCTCTTTCACCACTCACCTGGCTTAAAACTATCAGCTGAGCAAGAGCTAAGCCCTCACTTGAAGGATGTGCCAGTTCCTTCCTGGCTCTGGCTGCTGTGCGCCTTGGACAGAAGCAGAGAAGAGCCCTGGCTTGGGCAGCCAGGGGACAACCTGGTCCCTGGGCATCAAGCTCCTGGCCAGCTTCAAGCGTGGGCAGTGGGAACAGTCTGAGGCACAGTGTGTTCACCTCTGTGTAGCGAGTCCCCATCTTAGATTTCCACACCCCAGCACACAGCAGGTGGGTGCATCCCACATGGATTACGTATCCTGCATTTTCCTCCCAG
This sequence comes from Heteronetta atricapilla, assembly GCA_011075105.1. Taxonomy (NCBI): domain Eukaryota; kingdom Metazoa; phylum Chordata; class Aves; order Anseriformes; family Anatidae; genus Heteronetta; species Heteronetta atricapilla. Next base: position 27,118 of record JAACYQ010025496.1, read on the forward strand.
TAAAATCATTACTCCCTTCTAATTTCTGTTTATGGTTCAGCTGTATCAGAGCAAAGGGCTGTTGACTCTGGACGGGAGAAGGAAAGAGGCATACAAAATGCTTGCCACGTTATGCCTTTGTAGAAGATGGAGCCTCACTGCATTTCATCCTCACGGGAATCTACATCAGCCCCAAATTTTCAATAATAAAACACGGAAGGGCTGTGGAGGATAGAGTGTAATGGCTCCGGAGAGCAACTGGACAACTCTTGTTACCCGATCACGTTCTTGGCTGGATTAGAAATGAGCACGGAGAGGAGCAAAAGGAATCTAGCTTTTCCTGCACTTTGTTTAAGAGCTGTGGTACTGAAATAATGGGTATTTACAAGAATTTTAAAGAAAGCAGAGCATGCTTCTTCCCTGAATAGCACACAGCAGTATCTGAGGTAAACATGCTGATACGAAGAGGAAAAAAAACAACTAGCCACAGGGAGTCGTCACAGTCATATACACATTTTAAAACGAGGGCTATTCTGCTGTCTGCCTTGCAGTGTGAAAAGCATCGTTTGTCCAGATAAACTGCTCCCCACGACATCCTGGCAGGTAATTCTGCTGGGCACGTCAAGCACAAGAGTTGCCTGCTGTTAAGTATAAACGCTTGCAAGCCCCCTCTGACACAGTTACATGTCAAGCACCAGTCCAAATTTTGCTCAATAAAGGGGATGATTTATTACAAAACTCTGCCCTATTCAGGAAAGCTGCCAGTTATAAGAAAACATTCAAAAGGAGAAGGCCATGTCAACCTTCTTCAGTGATCCCTGCTGCCCGGCACGTGTACGGATCAGCGACAGCACAGGTCTGGGAAGACACCAGAGCACTGTTAAGGGTAAAAATTCACATCCCGTCTTGATGCTGAAGCAGGCAGACTGCTATCAGGCCTGAATAAAGAGCAGAGAGGAAAGGACAGGCAGCAGAAACCTTACCCCACCTGGGGCAGAAGGGAAAGGCTTCAGCCGAACGCGTGGGTCTGCCTGTTTTCAGCCTTGCTGAAAGTGGAAGGAAGGGAGGATTTGGCTGAATGTACACAGAAGCCTTCACCTGGGTGTCTCAGAAAGTCACTTGCTTGTGGGAGGCTTTGCTTGCAGCCTGCAGGGCTCAGACCTCAAGAGCTGCAGAATAAAAATCTTACCAACTTCTCTCTCCTCTCATTCCTTTCCCTGGGATTTTGGTTCCTGCTTGGCTACTGTTTTGGTTGTTTGAGGTTATTTTCTGCCAGAGCAAGTTGTGTGCTTCCGACACTTACATGAATATGTTTTTGTGGAATTAAAAAGGATCCTCTTTAGTACTGCCCTAAGAGGACTGCTGACAAAAGCCATATGGCATACCTTAGGCCAGTGCTATTTGCTCCTCACAATACCGAAACATTGGTCCATGCCTCACTTACTTGCAGAGTCAAGAGCTGCTGAGCACATAAAGGTTACCCACTATTAAATCCAAAGATGGTTTTAGTTACTATCAGCACTTTTTGGTTGTCTTGGGCAATCCTAGAAAGAGAAGGCTTGGTGCTTCCGTGCAAAGCTGCGCTATACCTTATTTCATGCTTCATTGCAAACTTAACTGCCTGTTGTTTGCTCTCCATTACCACAGAGCTCCTTAGTTTTATCTTAATTATCTCCCACAAAGCCATCATGTTGTGTTTGGGTTTTTTTTTGGCAGACTCGCACTCGGCTCCTTCCAGGTAACCATTTCCCCTTGCACAGAGGAGAAACACGCACACAAAAAAACCACAACACGACTTGAGTGTGCAGGACAGAAACCACTTTGCAGCAGAAAGCCCACAGAGGAGGGAGGGCCCGAGCATCCTCCGCAGCCAGCTGAAGGGCTGCGCGTTGATTTTGCAGGACAGCAGGGTTGGGTTGCTTTCACCTCCAGCACGAACGTGCCCGAGTGGCTCCAGTGAGCCCTGGGCTCCTGCAGCAGCCTCCTGGGTGCCTGACGTGCTGCTCTGCAGGGAGCTTTGGTGTTACCTGGGACTCCTCCGGCTAAGCGGAGGAGATCTGCCAGCATTCAGCTAAAATCTTTTCAGAAGATGTTCCCCTTTTTTTTTTTTTTAATTTATTTAAAGCAAAGCATTCAGAGTCTTGAGAATAAGCAGACGGCTTAAAACTGCAAATGGTAATGAGGTACGGCTATTTTTAAACGCAGAGATTTGTCAATTTTGTCCCGGCGATAAGGATCTCCCCCCCTCCAACTCCGAATACTGCTGCTTCCTGCTAGACAACAGTCTCTGCGATATAAATCACAATAATGAAATCCAGATGAAAGCTGGTGTGTGCTGTTTTTGATTCATGTAACAGGCTAACAGCAGCATGTTTGAACACACTGGCAGCTGTCTCGTCTTGTCAGTGCCATGCTGGAGAGCTCAGCTAACTGCCCTTATTCTCAAGAAAAGGAATTGTGCAACGCGTCTTTTTTCCCCCGATTTATTTTTGGAGGCTGCAGCAGAATCCTGGCTTACCCCTGAGCAGCAGGACGCCCCTTTCTCAGCTGGTGCCTATAGGATACCTGCATCTGGGGCGCTGCTCAGCAGGGGGGCAGCCCTTTTGCTGCCATGCTGTGTACCTGTGAAGCCAAGGAGAAATCCCTCGTGCCCAAGCATCCTCTCTCCACCCTTTCCTGCTGGAGCTGCCTGCCTGCACCCCGTGAGTGGCCCAGCACCGAGCCTCTGCTGCTCCCTTTCCCGTGGAGAAGGAAGGAGAACGGGCTGGTGGAAACCTCAGTGCACGTGCGAGGCCACATGCACGGTCGGGGTGCCCCGGTGACCCACAAGGACCAGCCGGGATCTTCCTGCTGAAACGGGAGTGCCCTGACCCCACGTCATCTTTTGCCACCTTTTCTTCCGCTCAGCATTTACTCTTCCTCTGTTTTAGGCAATTTTATTTCTCTTGGGCTGTCTGTGGGTTAGAAACAAGCTCGCTGTGTCAAGGAAAAGGCATCACTGTCAGCAGAGTTTTGTCTGTCTGGAACAGTTCTGCTATTGCCTTGCCTGCACTGTTCAACACCAACGCTCCAAATTTTAGGATGGCGTTTTAAATAATCCCCTAAAAGGAGCATGGCGTTTTTCCATCCAAATATGCCTAATTGTGTACAATGTTATTCCCCAGAAGGCAGGCGTTTCGCACTTCCAGGGCTGTCAGCACGAGCAAGGCACTGGGAAGCAGCCGAGCATCTCTCTAGCACTCTGATCTCCGGTGTTTGCAGCTTCTGTCATCCAGCCTCGTCCGTCTTCCTTCTCGCAGCTTATTTGCACCAAGCACATTTCCCTGCGGTATTCAGAAACGCTCCTTCGCGAGCAGAAATGCTCCGTTCTCTGTACGCAGGTCTGTAAATGTGTGCTTTAGTTTGGCCATGGAGGTTGCACGAGACCAATGAAAAGCTCTGATGGATGGTAGCTGACAGATGCCCGGACAAGGTGGCGAATGCTCGGGCTGGAGCCTGTGCTCTGCGCGCTTTTTGCACGGCTGGCAGTTTTGAACTTGGAGGTTAGCTGGCGTGTTATTCACACGCATTTTCAAGCAGCTGCTTTCTCATAGGAAAGCTGTATATACGGTGTCATAAATGCGGGAGGAGGCAGGATGCCTGAAATGGTTGGAAAGACTGGCAGGATGAAATCTTGTTGAAAATAAACCCTACTTTGGCACGTTACCAGTACAAGATGACCTAGCCTTGGATGCCTCCATCTCCCCCTGCGAAGGGTAAAATCGGCATTAAATAGGTGAATAAAATGGAAGTTCCACGACAGGTTCTCTTCGGCTGACTTTACTGCAGCCCTCTGATCGATCTGCTCCACGGAGAGCAGACACGGTCGGTTTCAGAGACTTTCAGCAGCAGGATGGCAAGGTCTCCACCACATCACAGATGCAAGAAGTCGCCCACTGCGCGCTGCTGTAATGCGCACCACTAGCTGTCAGTAACCTAACATATGAGGGTTGAAGGTGCACGTATATGGGAAGTCCTGCTGGAGCAGAGGCTTGAAACAGTGATGGAAAATGGGAATGACTTCTCTATTATAAGCATTTTTTTAAAAAAGAAAAAGGACAACTAAAACATGTCTCGCTGTTAGAAGGTTACTGACATTGAAGGAACTTAACCTAAAATATTTAGAGTTTCACAAAGCAAATCGCCTCAAGGCTGCCCCTTTGCGTTAAGGCACGTGGAATGATGCCAGTTTATTTTATACAGTCAACACACTGAAAGCATTCGCAATTAACACAGTGTGTCACTGCTTCAAAATACCTATTTAATGGAGCCTCAGCCAAATATAGCATCAAATCCATCCAGCGCTGGCTTTAAATATGAATATATACCTCCGCTTTCATCCTCTGCTCCCTGAGACTTTGGGGTGCAAGGCCAGCAGCTGGTAAAAAAGCAACCTGGAGATGCTTCTTAATTTCCAGCTACGGAAGCAGCTCGCAATCTACAGCGACGACATCAAAGGACGCTTGCTGTAGTGGAGGACTTCTGACCTTGGTGAAAGACAGTAAGAGGGGGAGCGAGAAAGCAAATGTGCTCTATCATCATGCAGGGCTTTTGTCAGACCGAACGGATGGAGCAGCAAGCAGTTCTAATTTTAAAATCACACTGGAAGACTAATATTTAATAATGCAGCTTGGCTGTGCTTGACACGAGTGCTGCACTTGGCAAGTGCGGGCTGATGGTCAGCCTGCTGGAAGAGCCCTTCAGTCCTCTGCAACATGCTTTTTTATTAGCAGTGTATAGATGTCAATTTGTTTTGATATAATTAAAGCAATACACTGAAACTGTCGTTAAGGACCAAAAACCAATTTCCAAGCGTATCCCTCGGGCATGGATAGATGGATATTGCAGGGATGTTATTACACGAGGGTCATTCAAAGTCAAGATGCTACTGGTCGAGGCTTTTCTTCCTTTTCTGCAAGTTTTGGCAGCAGCCAGCAGCCAGCTGAACACGCTCCTGTGTTTTTGGGCTACCACCAAACCCCAGAGCTGTGGGGGTCGGCCTCACGCATGCTGCAGAGGGAGTTTTCTGCTCCCGTTTGTTTCTGCTTGCAGGAATGCAGGGAGACAGTGAAGATGTTGGCTGCATGCTGGGTGACGTGAAACGCTAGCGAAGTCACTGCTCTGCCTGGTAGCTGGTGGAAGTTCCCATTCCGGAGAGATTTAAGAATCTGCAAGAATTCCTGTTTTAGCAGTATCAGCCAGGAAGACATCTGTTAACCGTGACATGATGTTTCCCTCCCCCTGCCTCCTCCAGCATGAATTCTTCTACCTCTTTCTGTTTATATTGTGTCAGAGATTGCAGGCTCTCCTACAAAGCCAACATAAAGTGAAATAATTTCTCTGGGGTACACCAGAATTTGAATACGACGAATGCAATTAATGGAAGTGGCAGGGGTTGTGCTGGAAACAAAAAATGAGCTGCCTCTTCAGATTTGTTCCCTATCGGGCTGTTTGTGGGCATTACTTTTAGAAATGCTACAGGGAAGTGCATATCCTTTAAAGCTAGGAACTTCACTGCAAAAAAAAAAGACCAAAGCAAAAGCACTTCTTCCCCACAGCTATCTTCAAAGAGGAAGCTCACCTTTTCCTTGAAAACAAGGACTTGCAGTTCAAAATGCTCTGCAAGTCAGGACTAATTCAGCTCGGGAAAATTATAAGCCCATAAAGTCAATGCAAGTGATAATAACCTTGGGCTCCACATAAAAAGGAGGAGACTGCCTCTCTCATAGGCTCGAGTGCAAACAGCGCTCATGTCAGAATCCAAGCAGGACCACACATTTTATCTGTCTTGCACCTTCGGATAAAGCCTGCAACGTTTAGTGAAGCAGAATTCATGCAGACCTCAAAGGCGTTTTACCAGAGGAGCAATCCTGTCCCTCGAAGCACACGTCGGGCTCCTGGGTGTCGTATCTGTGCATTTAACTCTGTTCTGCAGCCGGCAGTGCCCTGCAGACCTGCTGCAGCTCAGCATCTAGCCTCGCTCTTCTAAAACACCATTTGTTCCGATTCTTGTCACACACCTTACCCCCTTAATTGCTCTGACATCCACGAGGAGGGGGAAAAAGCCTGCAGGCTCGCAGCTGCCAAACATTAATGCTAAATGCTGGCCACGTAAGGAAAACTTTAATTACAAACTGCAGCTCTCCACGCACGGTGCTCGCATTGGAGATGCTCTTGGCTGCTCCGGCACCCGTGGGAGGCAGTAATTGAAGCTGTATTCCACTCGGGACCGCAGGCTGCTTTGAATCTGGGCGTACAGTCGGTCGACACTGCTGCGGCCGTTTTGCAGGAGTCTGCTAACGCGAAGATGGCTGTGCAGCGCCAGGAAAAGAAACGCAGGTTTCTCGCCGACCTCAGGCTGCAATTTGCTTTAATTGCAGCATATGCTGATTTTTGTATCTGGGGAGGAAAATGCCTTGAAATTACAGACTGTTATGCTTCTGTTCACACGGATGTGAACTGCAGGGAGGGGGAACTCCAGCTGAGTCTAGGAAGATGGATGCAAGTGAGGTGCATAAGCCCTCCTTACTCGCAGCCCAAATTGCAAAACCCCGTTTAAACCTGCAAGCTCCCGGGATGCTCTGGCACGACCTTTCCTCCCTTCTCTCGGCTGAAGGAAGCACCAGCCGCTTGTGAAATCCCTCAGCCAAGCGCTGAAGAACAAACACCCACTCCTCGGCTCCCCGTCAAGCTGTGCAGCTCCTGCGTTGCGTCACGGCGAAATCTTGGACCTTGGACAAGAGAGCTCTTGGCACATGCCAGCTATTCCCACCACCAAACGCAACACAGCACTTAATTTCCTTCGGTCCTTTCTCAGATTAGTGCCTTCCTTCCGAGAAGGAGCAAACAATGCCATTGATTTTAATGATTAGCCTTCCAGTCCATTTTTCACCTAAGCAGTCATACCTCCATCACAGGGGAAAGCCCGGGCAGCTTACCGCATTAAAAGCACAAACGTGGGCCTCAAAATGTTGTGGTTAACCAGTGTATGGAGAAGGAGAGCATCCCACACCCGCTCCTGGGCAGAGAGCTCCCCCGCAGGAAGCTCTCCTGGCTCTCTCATTTTGACTCACCCGACCACGTCCACCTCAACGCCAAGCATCAATGACTTTGGGTGACGTTAGAGGACTCGGACTGTTTGGAGCATACTTCCAGCCTGAAGAAGATTGGAGGCACAACCACGATTGCTAAAACTATGTTAATTTTGGATGCCAGTTAGCAATGAGTTTCTGTTTGAAGGAAGACAGCTCCCTGTCCGTGACAATAACCGTATCAAAACCTAACAAATATTTTCCTACCCAGACGTGGCTGCCATAAAGGGTTGACACTTTGTGGGTTGCCAGCCAAAAATAACTTGCCAACCCTGAAAGTAAAACTGGCTGAAAGTAAGCAGAGGACACACTAAATTTCTCCCTTGAAAGTTTAACCCAAACACAGCCTCAGAGCTCAGTTAGGCTATTTCTGTGCAACAGACAGAGCGCTCTTGCCAGCAAGAAGATTGGCTTCAATCTATATGACACAAGTAAAATACATTTATATTGAAGAAGGAGCACCTAGCAATACCATTATCAAGTAAAGGCCAGGCTGGGGGGCAGAGAAGAACCTGCAACAACTGTACCTTTATATACATTAGTAGTTTCCTAAGTAGTATCTCTGCTCCAAGTTAAGTGGGGACATGGATGACACTTCAAACTTCAAATCCTATCCTATTCATATATAGAAAATGTGAGTAATAGTAAGTCACCACTTTGAAAAAAAGAAAAGAATTAGCTTTCCACCACGGTATACTACTGCTTTGGATGTCTAATTCAGATAGATTTGTGCTCACATGCATACAACTGCACTGCGTCTTGCTACATTTCCGCCAAAATAGCACAGCAAATCCTACGGGCTTGGTGCAACTGCAAAAAGGCTACAGAAGTCCCTCACCAGGGTGAATACTGAGTTAGGGCTGAGATCAAGGAACGGTTACGAGTCTGTTGTATTACAGCTTTGGATATGGTGAAAAACATACGGGTTCTGCTCATAATTGCTGCAATTAAAGGAAGGACTATCCCGTGATGAAACAAACACCTGGGAAACAAAGGCTCTACAAGACACCGAGGTTCTACTCCAATGAGTAGACGATAAGTATCAAAACAAAATACAGTTTCATGACTTCAGAAAAACCCTAATGGGCATTCTCCTATTTTGTAATAGATGCCAATTAGAGGAAGTATAAATTTTCCTCTGAACGAGAGAGAATGAGTGCATTGTTCAAACAAGCCTTTCATCTAAAACATTTATGAAATAGAGCAGTAATAAAAGCACTTACTTTTGTAATACCTCCACAAGTTTGTTTTTACATGTCCCAGTAAGTAACTGTCATTTAGAACAAAGCATTCCAAACAGCTGTTATTAGTTGGTTTAAAAATAATAATAATCTTCTTAAAATGCAGCCAAATGCAGCCTCAACTTTCTAAATATTGTTGCTAGCATTTATCTGTGCTACACCTAGTTTTGAGTATCACTTACCATATATGAAGGAAATATTAAAACCCGCTTATGTTTGCCACACGGCCACTGGGGATCATCTAAAAGATTGGGGTCATATTCAACATAGTCTCCCAGGTCACTGCCTATAAAACAATGGTAAAAAATAACATTTCTTAATTACATCAACAAATCTGTAAACGTGAGAGGCAAGCAAGTTCACAGGTAATGCACAAAATGATCTTCGTGCTGGCTGTTTGAAAGAGTCAAAAAAATTTGCGTATGTCACTCCACTCCAAGTACTTCAATAACAGAAGAACTTGCAAAGATGCAGAGGACCTAGAGCTTATGAATGACCTGGCAAATATGAACATAGGGATTAGGAAGCTACACAATTCTATGAAACCCCAAAATGAAGCCACAGGCCAAAAGCCTGCCAAACAGATGTGGTCCCAGGTATCCTGCCACATTCAGGTGAGAGGAAAGTGAGTGGGGAAAGTCTTGCTGACTTTTATTCCCAGCAACGAGCTCTCATCTGTTTATGCAGATGTTTTGATTTGTTTCATTTAACACGCCCAAGTATCTTAAGCATACAGTGTTTTGGCGTACGTTTTGTGCCCAGTTTTGTAAACACAGCCCCTTCCAGCCTAATAAAGGTCACAAGTACGATTTACACCTTCAGCTTATGACTATCGTGTTGCCATTGTGTATTTTCCACAGCAAACAGCAGTCATGATGAGCCTGATGCGGGAGGAACAAACAATGCCAGTTACACAAGGAGGCATGCTGAGCGGGATCAGCGGCTGGCAGTATGACAAGGGACCGGCGATTGTGTTTACTCAACTTTCCATGATCTGTAAGCCAGCTCTGCTGAACAAACAGGGACCAAGTGTGGAAAAGGGCACTCCAAGCTCTGTGTTACCTACTGCCTAAGACTGTGTTTTGCTTAATTTAAGCATAAAAGGGGTTAAAACATGGTGTGCCTCCACCAAAAAATGGTCATAATTGGACGCTGACCTGTGCAGTTTGCTCTCGGGAACCTGCTTTGGAAGGGGGGTTGGACGTGATGGTCTCTCGAGGTCCCTTCCAACCCCTACAGTTCTGTGACTCTGTGATAATAGTCGCCTACTGCCAGGGTATGCGAGGCTATTAAAACACGCTTCTTGGTGAGTTACCTGCATCAATGCTCCCCTGGGTGCTGTTAGCTCTTGCCAGAGAAAGGCTACGATGGCTTGCATTGCGAAACTGGGAGAAGGATGAGGTGGAGTCTATTGTGTTCCTCCGAGCTCCCAGAGCATTGGTTGGAAATAGGAACTGTGTGTATGAAACCGTCTAAAAAGGAAGTCAGAACGGACAGACAGTTACGATCAGCCCAGCTCAGCCACAGCAGGATCCCTTTGGGGCATCCCAGTTTGAAGCAAGGGAAACCAAATTAGCAGGGGATTTTCTGGTTTTGATAGTTAGGCACAGATGAATAAACACTAGTCACCTACATTTGCTTCAGTGTAGTCACTTTATCCACACAAAAAAGCTTTTGCAAATGCATTAATTCTTCAGCAAAACAAAACCACAAACACACACGCGAGCTCTAATACGCGGGATTTACAAAATCCCACTCAAGCGTCGGATTTAAAAATATGTCAGATTTTTCACCGGGCCTTCCCTGTAGCAGATTTCAGCTGTTTCTTTACTGAAGCAGCCTTCTACCGTATGGGTCCCTCAGCACAGCTCAGCCACAGGCAAATCACCTGAACGCTGCTTAACTTAAGCACTTTCTCTGGTATTTTTGTCCTTTGGGATTTGGTCTGGCAAAGTCTTGCTGGTGTCGTAAGTTAACAGTAATGGTTATGGGAGATCATTTGCTACCTGCCAGCATGGACTCTGTGAATGAGTAACATGTGACAAAATTATTTTCAGAATGAACCAGTTCTCTGTTTGCATGCTTGGCCAGAAATAGACTACGTCGTGCTTCTCCTAGGTTTATTTTCCAAAAATAACAGTATTATGAAGAAAAAAAATGAGTCTCAGACTCCAGACTGGTTTATGAGCAGGTCAGAACAGGTATCAAATAAAACACGTGAGCTTTAATTTATTTATAAGCAGACAGCTTGTCCTCAAGGATTTCCAGTCTGGGGTCTGGACTGTCACTTGGTTAGGTGAGCACACCGTGTGCAGCAGCGTTGACCCAGGGCTTTAAGCCTTTAAATCCAGAAATGACAGCAGACTGGATAAAGGGAAGGACAAAACGTAAATCAGGTTTTCAGAAAAAAAAATAAAAATGTTTTCATATATGATTTCAATAATCTACTCTGTACAGATTTGTTTAAAATGGATCACTTTCCCCCCAAAAATCGTAATATTTAATAATTGCTTATTCCATTTCAAATGAATGCACTCTTGGATTTTGACACATTCATCAGGTTTATACTAGTATCCTCTCGCCCTTTTGGACAAATGCAATGCTAAGTGAGATTTATTTCATTAAATAAATTTGAAAGCAAGCAGAATTACAGCTTACAGCTATCACCAGAAATTATTTTTGCCTCTGACAATATGCTCTCTGCTGATACCTCCTGCTAGAGCCAGGGGAACACCAATTTAGTAATGCTCCACAGACTCAGATGTTGCCGGAGGCAGATTTCTTCAAGGAAACTGAGTTGTTTGCATTGACAGCTAGGATGGTCCCCTTGAATTTCTGCTCATCTTATTTACAGCTCATACATACTGTGCTCTAACTATTGTGTTATGCTGAACATGGTAATTTATTTAATTATTTGTGCTAGTTATGCCATGTTTTTCCCTAACTACAGAGGCTCTAACAGAGTAGGAAGTGAAGCATCCCCACCTTCCCGTCTGCTCCGAGCTCCACTCCTTCAAGACCAATGATCTCTTTTAGACACACTCCAGTAGAATGGCACTGGCGTCCACCATCCAACTTCATATCCCTGGGGAACAGAAACCAGAGCAGAGACAGCTCTTCATAAGCACATCTTATTTACTTTCCACCACACAATGGAAGCCGCGTTCATCCTAAATCTACCTAAAGCACAGACAAGACAAACCTTTCCTACGGGCAGGACTGTGTTGTCTAAAATACATTATAGCCACCGGTTGCAGCAAATAGCCCACTTTGTTCCTGGATGTGCCTCGAATTCCACTGACGGTGCAAAACTTGCTTCCTCGTCACGGGGGGCACCTGACAGAGCTCGGCACTGGGAGCTGTGTAAGCTTCAGGTGAGATCCAATAACCTAGCATATCTAATAACCTGATGCTCCTAAAATATGTCTCCAAGTGCCCCCATGCTGTCATGCAGAGAAACAATTGCCCATGAAAGCCTCGGGGAGGAATTTCTGCACCTTCACCAGCAGGAGGGTGTCCAAAGCTCAGTGAATTTGCTCCTGGAGGCCTTCAGGAGAAATCCATCTCTCTCTCACACACTTCAGGATAGAAACTTGGGTGCCTGCTTTACGACTACCAATCCATTTGTCATTTTACATGTAAAGGTAAATGACGTGCCTGAGACAATCGGTCTGTACCCCATGCTTTAGCATCATGAATGCGACTGAAGATAAAAAAAGATGATGAGCAAATCTGTTCTCCACCAAAGAGAACTACTGTATTCAACTCCAGAATATTTATCTTGTGCTGTTTGCCCTCATGATTTCTGCTAAGGTCCAAGGACATGCTTAAAAACCTGTGGGAGAGATGCTGACATGAGGCTTGGAGATGCCCTGCAGGCTCTTTCTTCACTTGACTGCTGGGCTGGGCTAGTTCCTGCTGTCTCTTTGCAAACCCTGTTTCCTTGTCTTCACCTCAAATCTTGTCACTCACTTTATTTCTCTGGAAACGGGCAATCAGTGAGTTCCCAATAAATCACGTACCTTGCTTCTAGAAAAACCCACCACATCTATCTGCTGGAAAACATATCTCTATGGCAAACAAAAACACTGTATCAAGGTTTTCATCCAAAGCCCTCTCGATTTCTTGACTGGGTTTCACTTTGCACAGTGTCATATTATCATTTTGTTTCCTGGTGTCGTATTTCTGAGAAGCTGCACAAATAATTAGGTAAAAATAACCTTCTGTCGGAGGCACCGGATTAGCCTCCCTGTTCTTGCACACAAAGCTTAAAGGAATTATTTCTTCTAGAGATGACTGCTAACCGGTAACCATTGCAGTAGGTCTTCTCTAAGAAATGAACACACGACTTGAGGAAGCCCCCCAGATCAAAACAAAAATCTGAATTATCTTTAGGAATATCAGGATAATTTAGTTTCCTTCCTCAAGGACAGAGGAAGAAATAATGCCATTACAGCTCTGAAAACAAGTCACGGAGACACTTCTCCATGCAATTAACAGAGAAGGCTAGATAGCTTAGTTAATTCATTCAAATAAATCTGGCATCGTTTAAAGAGTCAGCTCAGCAGCTTTTCTAAACCAAGAGTGGCTCTGGGGACGTGGCAGAAATCAGTTCTCTGGGAGCAGAGATCAGGGTCAGCTCCAAGTGCAAGCATGCACGGGAATGATTCCTGCCCATTAGCTGGAGATCGATCAAGACGAATTCCTCATTTTTTCCCCTTCTTTTGTTTTTAAAAGAAACCTCTACCTCCAGGACCCTGTAAGCAGCACTGCAGTTATTCTCCCTCATTCTAAATGATTTGTGAGGGCTACGCGGAAGACCTCTCTACCTTTATGTATGCACTTGTGTTTGTAGGTAGTATCTAATGCTTGTGTTGTAAAACAGTAATAAAACTTTACTGTTTGGGGAGAAACTTGTCCATAAATCTGAGAATTTAACTCACTCTCTTGAGGAAAATCAGTACAAACCACCACAGTTTCTTATCAATGTTCAAATGAAAAGGATCATCCCAGCGTATACCCATCCTCTCCTCGCTGATAGAAGGCATTGTTAAACACTTGATAGGAGATACCCAGGTGAGTGTAGCTTATCCTTTTTGAGTTCCCTGTCACTACGACCAACAGCAAGCTAGTCAATTTTTTGCAAGGAGAGTGATTTTTCTTTTTCTTTTTCTTTTTTTTTCAGTGATTTTTCTTCCCACTCCTACTACAGCAAACTTCACCAGTGCCTCAGCAAAGCTCATGCTGGATACCTGCGATTGAGCCAGGTAAATAAAATAGTAATAAATCCTTTCTGGATTGTAAATTAAGGCAGATTATGGTTTGTCTTGTGGGGAACTGCTGGTAACAACAAGCTACAAAGCACAGTCCCAGGGGTGCTGGGGCAGCTTCCCCAGCTGGGACAAGCCCAGGGGCTGCGACCCTGCTTCTGGAGGAGCCCCAGCACAGCTTCTTCCTCACCAAGCCCCCCAAATCCCCAAACCAGCTAGGAAACAGTGGGATATGCTTCACACTCACTCTCTGCAAAATGTGTGAGCTGTGCCTGGGGAACGGTTGGGACAGGTGTTTTGGGACCGATAACATGTTAAGTGCAGCAAACCACTGCCACCAGGTTCTTCAGGATATGAGCCCTTGTGGAGCACCACAGCCAACAGGCCCTACACACGTGTGTAGGGTAGGAACTTGAAAGAAAATCGAGCCTTCTCTGTGTGTAAGTTATTTACTTTACCAATGGCACCGAGGAACTGCGCAAACCAATATGCAGTGGTCACAGCTGTTTACAAAATTCAGAGTAGGGAAGATGGCCCTTGCCAAATAGGCTTTTCAGTGAAGAGAACTTCCTTCCTCCTCTTCCTCGTTTTTGATTTTCCTGTGTTTTATTTTCCGAAAGTGCTTTTTAACAAAATTTTCCAGCAATTCCAGCAGACACTGAAAAGCTAAAATGAATCAGAGGAGTGTAACTTTGCTACCTTCACTTTATTTAAGCAGGGAGAGCTTCAGGAAATCACAAGATCAGGATGCCATTTCTGCAGGAGGCAAAAAAAAAACTTGACTCCAGTTTTTGCTAGCACTGGGGGAGTTACTCCGATTTACATAAATGTCCACGCTCTCTTTGTGCACACCATTTCCAGAAGGCAGGATGCTGAGCGGCGTTGGAAACTACACTCAGAACTGAGGGAGGAAAAGAAAGTTAAGTTTCCCCACCTCATACACTTCACAGACTCTCCTGGAACGGTGCCGGGTGACTTGTGAATCCAAAGTTGATGTGGGATGGCAGAAAGGTTTACTGAACAGGTAAATAAGAATCAAAACAGGAATTCTCAGCCTGTGCGTCAGACAAGGATTAATGGAACATAAACTGAATATAAACTGTATGATATATATAACTGAATATAAACTGCATTGCCTGCTCTTTCATGAATATAACGTCTCTTTAATGAGCCAGACACTGTGCTTTGACGTGAGCTATAAAGCCCCGTGCAAGAGTCCTGCTGGGTGCTTGCTCTTTAAATGACATCAACAGTTGAACACTTTAACTTGTGAATAATTTAGGAGTCCATTAAATATTAAACAGATTTCTAGATGCACGAAATAGCCTTCTACTTTTTGCAGAAGGAATCTGATATGTGTTATTTAGAGATGTAACCTTTTTGTGTTTGTATTTTATGCTTAGTGATTCCTGACTGCCCAGATTTATTCCAAAAGCAAAGGCAGGTCAAAAAAAAATAATAAAATACTGCTCTTATCCCCCACTGTAAGTCATTTCTACTTATTGTCTGTATTTATAGGGATGAGGACAAGGACAACTTTGGAGATGTGCTGCCAGCCAGTTCTACAGCAGAGCTCCTACTGACTGAGACTGCTGGCTTTAATTGACTGAGAGTTTTCAGATCCTAATTGCCATTAGTGTTGCTAGAACAACATCTCAAGCTGCAATTTACAGGGAAAGGAGGTGAAGAAGCTCGTGGAAAGATTGCTCTAATGGGCCAGCATCCTTTTAATCTCTCCAGACATATTCAGGTGTCAGCGTGTCAGCTCCTGTCTTGATGTTTTGCCCAACACGGAATAAAAGTTCAGAACTTAAGCCTATTAGCTTTTGGGATTTATCACTTAATTTCAATCTAAAGGAACAGGAAACCTCATAAAAATGAGCTAATGGTGGATCTATAAAATTCGCCGGTGAGATGATTAGTTTAAAAATGTCATGCTGTGTGGGAAAAAAAATGAAACAGATTTCTGTGTCTTTCCATAAAGCTAACATGCACTTGGTTTTGGTTTTGTTCAGTTTGGGATAAGCAAGGAAAATGGGCAACAGCGAAGGAAAGCAAGGATATTTCAGCGTACCTATCATATGCTAAGAATAGATAGTTACTGTTTCCCAAATCTCCAGACTGATAAACGTTCAGGAAATACACTTGGGATTGACGACTTGATCAAACTGTCTCGCATACCAAAATCGGTTAGGGAGGAACAGCAAGGAACCTGGTAACAAATCTGAGGGATATAACAGAGTAACCTGCTATGTGCTTATCTCTGCCATACCTAGGGCAATTTAGAAGCTCTCGTTCCTCCTGTGAGTATTCCCGTTTCCTAGAGGTGCAGTGTGTGAGACAAACTCATCTAGATGATTCTTTTTGCCTCATTTTGCACACGACTTGCTTACCCAGTTGAAACACTGAGGACGAACAAAGATTTCAGAATTTGGATAATGAAACCCTCTGGGAATGCCTGGCTTCTGGGCTCATTGATTGCTGTGGCTACACGTTATTTGGGATGATGGTACTGAGAACTTCTTGCTCGTCGTATCATTGAACTCATTAGTGGTCTTGTCAGGACTTCAATGGGCAAAGTTAAATTCAGTGATGATTTATCTTTAGAAACTGGATGAAACTGGCTTGCAGCATCGCTGAGGACACAAATTCTTTTTATCTAGTGACTTAAGGCTTTGCTTCAGGAGAATGATCGATTTTCTGTGCTCCAGCCCATTTGATTACTGATACTGTATTATTTCCCTTAACTGGAGGCAGGTTTAGTCGGATAATTTTTTATATTTGACTTAATAATTCTTGTAATTCTCCTACCAAAGAGCAATATTCAGCAGCTATACTTTCTGCAGGATAAGTTTCTAACCCCTTCATGAATTCAATGCCATGAAGAATAAAACATGAGGAGGTGAAGTGGCTGTTTTTATGACACACACTATCTGGTGCTCTGGATTTTTCTGTATGCTAGCTCACCACCTCCAGCCTCGCTGACAGCCAGCCACTTTGACCCCACGGCTGACAGCTGCATGTAAAACCAGCCCTGTTGCAGCGCCGAACCTGTGTGACGCTGCCAGCTCTCCTCCTTCCCCGGCTCCTTTACATTCATCTTCTGGGCAGAGCTCTACAGAAACTTGGAAGCTCTTAAAAGGCTCTTGTAACATCACAAAATAAAATACTATAATAGGGATGGTTATGATCTGTGAATGCAAAAAAAATAAACCTTCGTTTTTATTATTAACAAAATCTAGCCTAAAAAGCCCCTTTTCAAAAACATGTTTTTAAATTGTGAGCCATAAGGGCGTGTGCCAAAGAAAAAAAGAATTAAAGCAACAGAACTGTAAAATCAACTGACTTCACTACCTTTTTCTCCTGGAGGAAGCACAATATGGTACCTCTTTCCTCCTTTGTGACACTGTTAACAACGACAGCCATACATTATCATCTCCTTTTTTTGAAAATGCTCAGACATTTTAGAACATGAATGAGAACTGGATTGCTCTCGGACTGCCACTGAGTCCTCAGGCCACATGGAGCACCTCCAACAACATCCATGAGGATTGCCAGAACTGTATTGTCTCCTTGGAAGCCAAAGGAGAAGTGGTGCCTAAAGAAGCTCCAAGAGCACGTGTTTGTAAACGTTACTGCAAAATCCCCCTTTGGTAACTTCCATGTGTGGGCATGTTTCACAGGTGAGCAAGGTTTTGCTCAGCAGAAAAACCCAGACTGTGAATACCCTTTAGCTGTGAGGATCTCCAGTACGTTAGAAAAGAGTATCAGCTGCCAAAGTGATTCTGCAGCACTACTAGCAGCCCATGAACTGCCTTACCACTAACCTGTGCGCCACACAATGACTTTAAATTTCATAAAAGCATCATCAAAGGCAAGCATTCAGCCAGTTCTACCAGTGCTGCTGATAATGCATGCCTCTGCAGACTGGCCTGTAATGACAATGAGAGTTTGTGTCTGTTAATTTAATAAGAAAGGCAATAAAACTATCACATTGTTCCCAGTATGGAGCAACTCTCTCATGGCTGCCCTTAGCTACCGCCACGCAGTGCACAGGGTCTGCTAACTTAGGACTTGGGAGGCCAAGGGAAGGCAGCCGGCAAGACTCCTGCTTCTTTCAGCTCCTGACATGCTGTACAGCCTTCCGTACGGTGCTTTCACCTGGCTGTGCCTGCTCTTGCAGCTGCTCTGGTGGTCTAGATGGGGGAAGAAAGCAAGCTGTGGTCCCATCCATTGCCCTGCTCTTGGCCATGCAAACTGGTGAAGCTTTGCCTGCCACCTGCAAAGATGGGGGCAACCTCACCGTAACCAGACCTGAAGAGGAGAAACTATGGCCCAGAGAGGCAAGTACCTGCCTCTCAGTGATTTCAGCAGCAGGAACGTGTCTCAAAACCTTTGTGAATGGGTGTGGTTCTTCTTGCACAAAAACACTAGAACATTAGTCTTCCGCCAAACAAAAGGTATGGACAAAATTCTGAGGACACAAAATTCCAGTGATAACTGCTGTTCATGACTTTTTTTTTCTCCCCAGCACATCACTCTCTATACTTTTTGCTTCTCTTCAATGAAATGGAGAGAAGTAGAGCAAATAATTTCCCTGGCACGTGGTGCCCTCCCCTCTCAGCCCCAGCATGTGCAACCCGATGTGCCTTCTGAAACGGCAGGTAGCAAAACCCAGCAACCTCTGCACTGCTCTGGAATATGCTTCCCTTCAAACTCCTGCTGTGAGCCACGCTCTGGTGAGCCTGCTGCTGTCTGCCTGCAGGGGAGGGAGATCTGGGAAAGATTTTCCAAGGTACAGCTGAAATTTCACCCTCTTGTGTTTCTGCAGTCTTCCCTTCCACATCCCCCCAGACACACATTGGTATTTGTACAACAATTTAAGAAGACAGCTCGGGGAGGATTCCTGCTATCGTAGCTTGAATGAGCACAGAAGGTGGGCAAGATCTATAGCACGTGGTTGGTAAGGGGCCGGTATGCCCCATCCATCCTGGCCAAGTACACAGAATTTAGCTGTGTCGGCAGGAACTGCCTTTCGGGCAGGTTTTTATTAGAGATCTCTTGGAGCAGTTCAGCCGCCAGCATCGGTACAGTAGGACTCTTCTCTGCTGCCTACAACATAGCCGGGGCTGGCAGCCTCCCCAGGGCACAGCTGTGCCTGCAGATTTCCTTGCTGGCTGCAGAGCCTGCAAGTCAGAGCAGAGGTGGAGAAGCAGCAGCAGCTCTGCCTTGTGCTCCTGCCACATCCACTAGCGTCCCCTCCATGTCCACCCCGCTCTCCCACTCCTGCCAGGGCTTACTCCATCCACTCTGTTTTAGCTGAGGACACGTCCGAAGCTCCCTGGAATTATTTGTTTCTTCTCCTCAACTATTCAGTAACGTTTGCAGACCGTAAACCAGTCAAAACAGATGCACCAGTGATCCAGAGACACGCAGACAGCAAAACTAAGGGATGCTGTTACTGCAAAGCTTCGAAAAGGTAGCGATGCCTCTCCCCCCTCCTGCCACACATCCAAAATGTGCAAAGCAGTCAGCAGCTACTGTGCAGCCTGAACAGAGTGGCTACAGTTCCTGATATACTGCCTCATCTGTTCTTTGCACCAGCTGTTCCTGGAAGGAGGTACCATTTAATTGTTTCTCGCTTCCTCTGATGCTTTGGAAGAAAGACAGAGGGTATTTTTTTTTTTAATCTTGGCTTTTTAAGAGACAGAACAGGGCTGGATTGCTGTGTACTGGCACTTTCTATCTACTCATGCCAATCCCTTCTTGCTGCGCAAGCACGGTACAAGACATTACATATTGAAATATTTATACATGGAGCTGGGTTCATTACTGCTATAATTTAGAAGATGTAACCAGTCATCAGCATTTCAAAATATATTCAATTTTCAATAAAGAGGCAATTTCCACAGGGCAATGACCATAAATGAATGACAGTGCACCAAAGAAGACTGAACAAAGCTGCCAGTCTGTCAAGGATTTGCCTGATGTGTCATCCCTGCTTAATTATGGGAAAAAAATTACTCTAAGACACAGGAGAGCAAGTCAGCTTTCCTACACAGGTACCTCCTTTCCTTTCTGCATTAAAAATAATCCCCCTTTGTTTTGAATTACTGATGCATGAGCAGCTTGTGGCGAGTAACTCTCCAGAATTAAGTAGATGGCAGAAAAATATGAGCCAAGCTCACCCTTTGTGCACTGGATGAATTTCACTCAGGGTACTTTGCGGGTCTTTCAAAAACACCTCCCCGAGTCATCTGAGTATTTCCCCCAGATTTGTGCCCTGTGGGCACCGAGCCAACGCCAGCTACAGGCAACCCTCAGCTCGCTGGCAGGCGGCCACGTTTTAAACCTCTGCCCCGGAGGCACAGCGCTGCAGCCAGCACTGCCCTTCGCAGGTCGTGCCCCCGAGACTGAGGTGACATTTCCTAGCTAAACCCAGTTTCCTCCACTTCTGCAGATTCACTGCAAGAGCAAAAAGCTTTCTCAGTCTTTGGAGAACTGCTTCAAATCCAGACATCTATCTGAGGTCTAGTGGCTCAGCGCTTGCAGGGATGTAAGTCAGCTCCAAGAAGTTGCTCACAGCTGCTAAGAATCTGCATGGCATTAGTGCCAAAACAATCTGTCAGCATTACTCCAACTCTCTTTTCACTAACTGAATGATCTGACCACTGTCTACAAGTACAATGAAAAGCTATTATGTTTAGATTCAATTATTTCTCTGTAGTAATGCAAGTCTAGATACAGTAACACCATACGCATGTGGGAGAACCAGAAAGCTAGGACTGCTTATAAAATAAAAGTTGTGCCGTCTAAAATACGTGTTTCATCAAAGATGAGTGAAGTCAGAAGAAACAATATAGGCTGTGCATTTTTTTCAAGAATGTGGGATTCAGGAGGACAGTTTTCTCCAGTTTAATAACCAAAGATACCACAACACATATAAATAAACTGCGAAGTGAGAATTGTAGTTTTAACCCGGTAATGACCCACAATGCAAACATTTCTAAATGCACTTCTCTGTTCTCAGAGCAGGTATTTAAAAGCATTAGCCTCTGTCATTCTGCTGTCCATACCCAGTTCTACATGCAGGCCCAGAAAGACTCCATAGTACGTGTATAAATATACATACCCGACTTGGGTACAGTCTCGATATGGCAGCACTGAAAATATGCTACAGAAGGATCTTCTGCTGCTGATAAGGACTATTCTAAAATATAAAAGAAAATAAAAGAAATCAAAGACTAAAATTTAAAAATCCCACCACAATAAGCAAAGCAACAGATGTCATTGTTGAGGAGTTCATCATCGCAAAAATTCCATCGCTGACAATTTTTCCTTCCTCCTCCTTATTTCACGGTAAGGCATTGCTTAACCAAACCTTTACAGGACTGCTGAGGTCTGTGCCTTAATACAGCAAATATACAGTACAGCCCATCCCCTCTGTAGGCTTTCCAAGAAGAACATATTGAGTACATTTCACCCGGAATCCAGAACTGATGTTTTTCTAAAAGTCTCAGTGAAAGAGTCCACCAGGAGCATCGAGGAGCTGTTGCCTCACCAAGTTGCCTAAAAGAAAGCTAACAAATCCAACAGCGTCCCAGGGGATACGCAGCAACCACCAATCAACTCTGATGCACCCCACAGCTCTGGCTGACCTAAGAGTCTCCATTTATTGGACAAACATTTGCTGCTACTCCTCATGACCTTCCTCTGCTAAACCAAAAGTCCCCCTATTTTCAGCTTTCTGTTCCTGATATTGACTATTTCATGAATGAAGTCAAACTCTGCTATTACGGTAAGCTTTCAGATCTTTCCACTCTTTTCCAAGTTCCTCCTCGAGTATTCTCCAGCTCTTCCCCACCATCCTCCTTGGCCTCTGGGCATTTTCACTGGACTCAGCAGCTGCACAGGCAGCAGCTGTGAATGCCACGTAAGCTTCAGTCTTACCTTTAAGATCAGTGTCTAGAGTGGAAGACTCACCAGCCTCTGTGCTCATCACATCACCCTCTTGGCCATGATGTTGCACTGACACTCGGGCATGACTGATCACATATAGATCCTCACCCCTTCTCCTCCAGCACAATGTCTGCCTCAGTTACGAACTGTCAGGACTGGATCCCTTCTCCTGCAAGGATGGCTTGCCTGCATTCATTACAGGCAGGTAGCTCAACATTCGGCTACATAAAAGTATGATTTGTTTGCCTGCACAGAGCTTATCTCGGAATACAGGCCGCTCTAACAGCAAACACCTTGTGTTTTCAACCAGTCTCCAAATCTCTGCGTCATCTGCAATAAGTCACTGAGTGGCATTAAATTAAATACCTCAAAGCAACCTATCTGTTTTACACCTTTAGCCATCAACCACTGACATACCATCGAGTAACATCAGAACAACCTTGAGGTCAAGACCCACTTTCCATAAAACTGCATGGACTTCCAACAGCAGCATAATTCAAGTTTTAGGACAGGCAGATGGGCAAGAAGCCAAGAGAAACTTGATCAAAATGTAAGATATACAATAGCAATAAATACATGATTATTTATAAATACGCCATCTTTCCCCCTTAGCTTCAGGACCCCAAGAGTTGTACATTTGTACAACATACACTGAAAAAGATCCTTCTTTCCCCTAAAACTGGCCAACAGACTACATCCCCTCAAATTCCTCTAAGAGATGGTGATGGTAATTCGTACCCTTCTAACCTGATTAGTGTTATGATTTACCTGTGTCTCACCTTTCTGAAAGGCTCCACCTGTGGTCCAGAGTGCTAGGACCTATTGCTTGGTTGGTTGTCAGGGCTATTTCACTTCCTTGCTCTGCTCTTCAGCACTGATTTTCCTGATGTTGTCTGCTACAAACCTCTGTGGTGTGGGGATTTCACACAGATTTTTGTCCTATACTGGTCAATGTTGGATGACAAACCCTAGCAACCTATTTTGTTCTTTATTGTCTGAAAATCACCATATATATCTCTAAATCTTATACCTTTTACATTTTTTTAAAGTATTGTTTACTTATGGGACCAGCTTGGCTTAGTCACATTTCTTGGATAAGGCTTAGGCTCCCCAGAGAGCTGCTGCATGCAAGTATTGTCTCCTTGGAAAAATGCAGAATGATCAATTTTCACTTTCCTGGATCATTCTATTATAGCAATTCTGTTTTCTTCCTTAAAAGAATATTTCAAAGCAAAGCATTATTTACCCTTTAATAACAAAGGGTTTCTAATAATGAACACATGTACAACATTAGGAAACTCTCCTGCAGCAGATCCTGCATGATCTGAGTTCCGTAACAGCCCTTACCTATGGCAAGTATCTCATACCTGATAAGATGGGCTCATGGTGCTGCAGTAGGTTACAAAGCAGGGAGAATAATTTTGTCACATTTGAGAAAGGCAGGCCACAAGCAAAAAAATCCTGTCATATGATTAATTTTGTGCTTGCCACTGTTTATTGCTGAATAGTTGCTACTCACAACAGCTTGCTTGTTCACTGAAAGCCTTGTTTGCTGATGTATGAAACTTGGCACGCATTTCAAGGTTGACATCAGAAAGCATCTTGGAGTTCAGAGAACCACAGCACCCACCAGGCACATTCCCCCATCCCCCCTGGCTGCTTCTGGAAACACAGCTCTTCCACTGAAGCCCTACAACTCCCTAAAAAGAAAAAAAAAAAACAAAAACAAAGTCTTGAAGAAAAACAAACTGGTGCTTCCCATGCCTTCCAGTGGAAACAGCAATGGGAAGTCAGTCACCAGAGAAAACTTGCTATGTGTATCAGAAAGGAATCTGATCAGAAAGAAAATAGAAAGCATCAGCCCAGCCTCGATTTTTTTCAGATTTCTTTCTCTTGGGAATCAAACACTGGCCCTATTTCCATGAAACAGGGCACCTCAACTACATAAAAATCTTCCAGGCCTCTCCTTGCAAGGGCCTCCAGAGTCAGGTAGCCACAAAACCTCTGCTTGCATATCCAGAGGGAGGCTGATACAAAACAGACTTAGGAGATGGACATGGAGAGAACCAGGGAAGGCAGTGGTCAGAAGCTGATCACAGAGGGATAAAACAGCATTTTATTCAAAGGTTTGACAGTATGTGTGGAAACAAAAAAAAATCTGAGGGCTGACAATGGTTTGTTGGACCAGAAAATCCAGATATTTGTCATAAAGCATGCTTTGGAGAAGAAAGTGTGGAGGAAGCTGGCTGCTGTTCAAGAAAACAGAATTATTGTTTATGAGAGAAAAGCATTTTTCTGGATTTCAGCTCTTCATCAGTGTCTAGGATGCTGTGCAACTCCGATTGAGCTATCTTGGATATCAGAAGCAGCTTGACTCAGTGGGTTTACATGCCCCGATTGCCATTGTGCCATGTAGACATGTTTAAAATCACCTCATGAAAAGGTTTTCACTCTCTAATTCTCTCATTTTACCAAAAAAGTTGTGCTAATTGCTGCAGCTTGGAGAAACCATTCTTTTGCAAGAGAGCTCTGACAACGTGCAACTGTCTGGGATTGTAAAAGCTCATCTTCCGATTTCTTTAAATGAGGTATACACTACGAAACTACAAAAATTTCCGGAGCACAAGGCTCTCAACAGTTAGTAATACGCCTGATTTGAAGAACAACACCTGTTTTCTTTAGCTTCTGTCTAGGTTTGATTGTGTTGCACCAAAAGACTGCAATTGCACTGAGTGATACGCAGCACATGTGCTTCGTATGTGCTGAATATTTCCTCATATGTTATTGATAAAGTGTGAGCAGCAAGACTTCGCTCCCCTGCAGGTAAGGATGAACACCAACTACAGATGCCATCTCGGTACCAGACACCATTCTAGAGTCTCCCGGATTTGCGTTGGTCCTATTAAAAACTGTTTGAGAGTAATCATAACCAGTGAGGACACTCAAATAGTCAGCCTCTGGGAGTGCATGGGTGCGTCACCACAATTAAAGGGCAGCAAGACCTTTCGTAGCTTAGGGGTTCTGCTTGGTTTTGGCAGAGAATTATATGCTAACGAGAAATTGAGAAAGCAATGGCACGGCGTGGGAGAGGTGTATTGTTTTACTGCTATATAGGATGACTCCAGAAATGTTCTTGTCACATTCTCACCCTGGGTCGTTTGTTCAGCTGGCTCACGTTGCTATTTTGGTGGCCTGTTTCTGCTAGACAGGACATCTTCTGCTTCACGGCTTATGGAAGAGACCACCGCTAGCTAACCCTGCTGAGTGAAGTCACTAGGTCTCATAGGGTGAAACCACACACCGGTGGCTACATTTGCCAATTTGTAGGACGGGTTGGCTTCTCTTTGTCTTCTAATGGGCAAATTTATTTTGTGTTATTTTACAAGATTGCTTTGATAGCGCAGTCTGGGAAACATAATTTTCCAGTTCCTTTAATAAGCCACATCCTACAAATCTGAAGAAACTGGTTTAACCAGTGCACAAAACTATCAACAGGAAACCTTACAAGGAATCACTGATACGCTGCGGTCTGTGTATAGGTGGTTTTTCTCAGTGTTCAAATCACCTGAACTCTTATTTTAACCACAGCCCGTCCTGCTGCTGTGCAGGACTGCCGAAGGCTCTACCCAGAGTTTCATCGCTCAACACGTGCCATCTCCAGGGCTGAGAGGGGAAGAGCTCTCAGCACTACAGGACAGGGACATGTCACAGGTTAAGAGCCCCAAAAAGGGCAATTAACAAAGGAAAACGAGCCCTGAGCTATCATCCATACCGCATTTTTCTGTGCTGTGAAACTTGGTCACCTGCCAGTGAAACAACTTGGTCTTGTGCCAGTGAAACAATTACTGAAAGAACTAGCTATTTGGAAGCCTAGCTATTAAATCCTCCACTCAAAAATATACTAGTGTAGATGTTTTCAAAGCTAGTTCCTCAAGTCAAGCCACATGAAAGGCTGTCGTGCAGCGACAGAAGGGTTGCAGGTTTCAGGGCGCAGAGAGCCCAACTCAGCCTACCTGCATGACCACATGTGAGCTGCTTGGGATGAGATCCTGGGCAAAGGGAAGGAGACCCAGGAGGATTTCCTATCCGTTGCAATACCTGTGGCTCCTCTGTGTCACAGGGAACTGCAGAGGACACCAACATCAAAGATCCAAAAGGTACTCAGAACCTCTGCTGATTTGAGGCTGAACACATGAAGCACGTTGAACTGAATTTCCAGGGGCCCCTTTCATCCAGAATGCCAACTAACTTCAGGGACTGCAACAGCAGCCAGACCCCTTGGAAAAGCAGGGTTATGTGCTCAGATTACTTACTGCTAGGCTTAGCTGGCTTTAGGGAGACAGAAAGTATTGACTTTGCATTTTATTTTTAGCTAATATCGCTGTGTCTCTTTGTCCATAGGATGAGAAGCATTTTAAAAACTGTGTATCTTGTTCTTACTGTATCTGTGTTGCAGATAAAGGGATCTTTATTATGATTATGGAAATATTCTGGAAAACTGTGTCTGCTGATGAAGATAAGAAGCCAGCTGAATAACAAAAGGCTGTGTTTTCTGAGCTACAAAAATACTCTGTTATTATCAGACACAGTGACTGACGTAATACAAATTAAGACAAAATGCTGCATATAACCTACAAATACTTTTTTGCAACGGCTAGAGAAAATGAGCGATTCTGTAGATAGTTTACAAACCAAGTATTTATTCATTTTTTGACAGGTAATATTTCAAGTCTATGCATTTATTTTATATGCATATCTCAGAAATTGCTCATTCTCTGTGAAATTTGCATAATACTTTATAAGTGGGGTTTTTTTTTTTGCTGGAAGAAATTCCTACAGCGTGCATATATTTATGCGCAAACCAGGCTAAAATTAGAGAGCTGCTTTTTAGAGTTTGATTACACATGTATTCGTTGTTTAGACAATAATCGTCTGCTAGTCAGACAATAGTCAACAGTTCTGCACGTCTGTCTGCAACAAAAGCTGTTTCTAAAAAACTCTCATCTCCCAGAGCCACACTCTCCAGTAGTTATGTTGATTACTACCTTTCACTGCATTCAATTGTACACGTGAGACCAAAGGCAAGGAAATCTACTTCCAGCCAAGTAGCACCTCCCAGAATTCGATTCATAAAACCTGTGGTTCGATGCTATGCCAGAATTTCTATTGATCTGGTTCCACATTTGATTAAAATCACAGACTACACCCACAGATCATTCCCCAGACTATGGATGTGGTTCTTGGCCACTACAGTTGTATGAGAACAGGTATGTGCAAGGGTCAGCTCTCAGTAGGACAGCTTTGTCTATGTGAAACCTGTTCAGGTAACCTATTTAGGTTTGGAAGGACAAGAATAATACCATAAGGCATAAGGGAAATAGTCTTGGGAAGGGAAAAAAAAAAAAAACACAACACATAAGACAGATGTCTTTATAAGCAAGGAGGAATTATTTTCTCTTCTGAGCTGGATGACACTGGACTAAAGAACCTACTTGGCTGATGGGAAGAGGACAGACACCGTGCCATTGCAGCAAGGGGAATCTTGGCTGGCTGCTGCTGCACAGGACCACTGGTGCCTGTGGCTGCAAACTGGGTACTGTACATCAGAGCTCAGCGTGCACACGTGGCCACAGCCACACCCTTCCATACATCTCCTGGTGTCCCCAAGTACCCTTTCTGCCTACGTCTGCCCTGAAAAGAAGGATCCCACTTGTCACAACCATCCCCACCTGCGCATTTACAGCACGTTGCAGCTGGGAGGACACAATGGGGCGATCAGAATCTGACACTTTTCTAATTCATCTTGTAAGACTTGGGATAATCTTAATACCTTTCCCTCCAGCTGTTTTCTTGAGTCACTTGTCTGGTAAGCCTCCTTCAATAGGCAGCCCTGACAAACCCAGCAAACTCCGTGCTTACCCTTGCACTCACTAATAGCTGTTGAAATATCATGCAGCCGTTGCTAAACGTGTTCCAGGCAGGTTCAGCCATGTGCCCCCCTCACACTTAGCACCTGGCACTCTCCTCAAAGAGCTGTAACCACATTATGCTTGGTTTTCTGACAGCACCACCGATTTCCCTTTTCCACAGCTATCTGCGTTACGGAGACACAGGTCTTAAACATCTATCGGCCAGCACTGCCATTGACTTGGATTCCGCCCAAGAAAGGAGCCTGCACTTCCACAAGCTGCTTTATTGGCCTGTATTGACTCTACGTTTGGCAAGAGGCAGTGCATGCTGCACTCTTTCAGGGGGACGCTGAACCTTCCCGTGCCCCACCAGTTGCCTTTGCAGAAGCAGGCTTTGCGTGCACAGTACCTGCCGTTTCTGGTGTCGTGTTGCCGCATGTTCTTGATAAAATGAACCTTCTTGAAGTTCTTTGGTCTGGGTGATCCTGAGAGAGTCCGACATCTGAAAAATAAATCAGTTGGGAAAAAAAAAAAAAAAAAAGTGCTTCAGTTCCCTGCTGTACAGCTGAGAAGTCTACACAAAGGCAGGAAGGAAAGACTAGACAAATGATTCAAGTCACCCTGTTTTAGGAATCAGCAAGAACAATGAAGACAATAAGTCTGGAAATGTGACAGCTCAAATAATAATAAAAAAAGCATTTAAAATAATAATAAGAAAGGCACCGCCACCCCTCCCTTCATGCAGAAAAACACATAAAAAAATCTCGGCAAAATAAAACTTCCTGTAATCTGTTGTGACAGCTTAGCCCAAGCTTAGGGAGGAAAAAAAAAGAAATAAAACAAAACCTGGTACGTCTTTCTGCATTTTTTTCTGCTCACACCAACACCCACACTTTTGTAACCTCCTTGGCTACTGATAAAGGAGCTACTCAGGAAAGTTCTTTTTTGTTTTAATTTTAGAAAGACTTAAAATCTCTCATTTACAAGGATAATTTGTACTTGCTTTTAACTCTATCACCTTCCGTGTTCCTGACAGCGTACAGAACAACGGAAAATAAAATGAATTACCTCTGAGAAAAATTTCCCCTCAAAACATTAAGGCTTAAATCTATTTTACACGCGAACACACTTTTTAAAATTGCAATTAGAGAAAGAAATTGCCAGAGGAAGGAGCGATGAGACAAACAACAATCCCTCCCTCCTCCCAGCCTTGCTCTTTTTAATCAACTGAAACCACAACACCCATTGTGGAAGCTTTCTCCGTTTCACCTCGTGGCAGTTTTGTTCCAAGTCACAGAGCACAGGCACCAGAGATAACTCCCGAACTCGGTGTGCAGCCAGGGCTGCATCCTCCATGGGACTGAAGGGAGAAGCATCTTTCTCTGGTGCATGGCAGCCCATGAACCCATTTTTTACCATCCTCTCCTACACGTAGACAGAGTTCAGTTGCTTCCTGACCTCTTGAGGTCCTTCTGTTGGACTGAAACCTCAGCCTGCTGGCCCCAAGCACCAGGGGCTGCCAGTCCCTACCGCTGTCCCCAGGTACCATCACCATGCCCCCCCTCCTCGGCTAGATCCCCAAGGGGGGGGGAACCCCACCACCGTGCTATTTTTGCCTTTCCCTGCTATTAAAATCCTGCAATTCCCTCACCCTATGGTTGCAATTAGGCTTGTTTCCTTCTTCGCAGGAAAATACCACCAAGAGAGCGGTTCTACCAACAACTCTGCGGATTAGCGGATAGAAATACTGCCTCGCAAGCCACGCGTTGTTTGTATCTTTTGCCAATTATATGTGTTTGAATCATTTATGAGAACACTTCATAACATGCTGGTAAGCACTCAGCAGTAAGCTTTGTAAAAATAATCAAGTCTTGGTAACGGGCCAGTCGGTACAGCCTCTGCTCTTAAGTCTTTGCTTCAAGGTGGGGAGAGACAGCCAATCTGCGTGGGGATAAACAAGGCCACAGGCTAAACACCAACAGAAACCAGCTGAATGACAGGTCCCAGGATAAGGAGACTTCCAAAACTAAGCTGCCGCCTAGCCGAACAGCTGACCTGGAAGCATACCACACGCTGGTCAGATTACTGATCAGCCCGCTTCCGAGCTGTTGAACAGTTGCTCCGTTTTCCAGCACTCCAGAGGATTGCCTAGTGACTAGCTACTGCAGTCCCCAGGGAAGCTGTGGCCTCTTGGATGCAGAAATACAACCGCAAGGAAGCTGATGATGTAACGGGGATGGGAGCGGATTTGTAATGAAGTAGCAGTCACAAATCAACACATAGAGACAGTAATGTTGGCTGGTGAAACAAGACGTGTGTGCTGAGAGAAACAAACACCTTGAAAATCCATAAACAATCATAATGCTAAAATTAAAGGGCTTACTTTGTCAAAGCAGCTGTACCTACATTTCCCAGGTACTAAGTTAGGGACTGGTCATTCCTGTTAGAGATATAGAAAAGCTAGGCTTTTCTATTCATCAGATTTAAATACTGGCTTTCCAGTTAGTAACCTAAAGCCAGGAGCCGTGTAATTCCCATCACCTACCACCTTACAGGGTGTGTGAGATTTTAAAACCTTTACCAATGTGAAGAACGTCTTAACGTGCACGTTCAGCTACCTCTCAGCATGTGCAGGGACAGCAAGCCTGTCCAGGTATGTGCCTTACAGACCAAAAACCAGACAGGGAGCAAATAAAATCACCTCCTTAGTGGGGCATTTTCCTCAATGTCCTCCAAAGTCTCCAGAGAAGATCGCTGGGAGATCAGCCGACGTCTGCAGAGAAAAAACACAAAACATCGCCACTGGTTAGAGTGCATAACGAAGCACTTGGAACTGCCATTTAGAAAGCTTCACAAACCACAGTTATCCATCCGAGCCGAATGTTTGGCTTATTAGCCAAGGTTTTTTTTTTTTTTCTGCTTATCTTATTAAATCCTTATTGAGTCCTTCTCCTTATTTTGGGCTTTCAAGTTTTCCTTTCTCTGAGGGTTTAACACCCACCTGCCAGCAGTCCCTCACTTGCTGTGCTACAGCTTGCGATATCTTAAGTACAGGTCTTTGACAAAATACTGCAGACGTAGCTCCACGGAGGCTGACTGCTATCCACACTGCTACAGGGAACACGTCTCACTTTCTCCATTCCTCCCTGCCCCTTTTACCCAAAAAATGCCACACACTTCTCAGCCATGTCCAACTGTTACTGTCTCATCACTTGTTAGGTGTTAGGGTACCGAACAGCTGTCTGAAGAGGAGCTCTGCTCACCCCTCTGAGAAGCACCGAGCAGTTCATTTGGGTTTCAAACCAATTTGCTATGGTTGAGTCTGATCCCTCCCCACTGTCACTGAAATGAAGTTGTAAAGGAAATCTTATCACCTCCAGTTTTCTGACTGTCCTGGTGGGCAAGGAAGAAGCCCCAGCAGAGGCTTGCTGAAGCAGCTGCTGCACGCCTCCCAGCACCCCAAAGCAGCAGCAAACTAGGAGCTGCACCCAGGTCCCCCCAAAGCCCCATAAACTAGCAACAATGCATATGATGCAACCCACTTGCAAGCCCTGTGTTTGGAAGAGTGCTCACTACTGAATTCCTGGGCTGTATTGTCACAATAAATTGTTTTTACTGATGCCAGCCTAAGCAGTTCCTAATCCTTCTTGCAATTTGCTAGCCCCTGCAGTTGCTCTGCTTCGACTGCTCCTGCAGCCATGCTGGAAATCAGATTACCAAAATGTTTTCGGTTCAAAATAACCCCGAGGTTCAGTGATTTAGTTTACTACTAGGTCAAATGCCAGATTTCTATCGCTAACCCCCAGACAACGTATTTCAGGATGCTCTGAATGTATACGCAGGTTTTCAAGTATTTAGCAAATCATTAAAAAAATAATAATTGAACAATTTATAGAACAACTAAGTGTGAAGCATAATCCTATTAGGAAAATATG
Organism: Heteronetta atricapilla; assembly: GCA_011075105.1. Taxonomy (NCBI): domain Eukaryota; kingdom Metazoa; phylum Chordata; class Aves; order Anseriformes; family Anatidae; genus Heteronetta; species Heteronetta atricapilla. The sequence continues at coordinate 58,541 of JAACYQ010025496.1, forward strand.
CAAACCTAAATCCCCTTGGGCTTTGTCTAACCTAGAATTTTAGAAGACCTGGTACAAGATAGGATATGCCTTCAAACTGCTAAGAAAATACACAGAAGTCTGAATTTTAGGGTGTGCTGAACTTGCTGGCAAGTCAGAAGACCACGAACATCCGTCTCCTGCGCCCCCGGGGGCTCCCTCTGCTCCATCCGGAGTCAGAGGACACAGAGGAGCAGTCCTGGAGAGAAATTCAGGTGAGGAGGAGCTCCCCCTCTATTTTCAGCTGCACCGATCCACAAGCAGAAGGTGGACGTTTCAGCCACCAGCACCGCTGACGTAGCAAATGATAGCTGTTGCTTTTTAATACCTCTTTATAGGCTCTCAGGGTAATAACACACTTGGTTAAAAACACAGTGACGGTTCCCTCCCATCCTGTAGCGTCAGATATGCCAAAAGCACGCTAAAATTTAGTATGCTCGCTAGTCAAAAAGACAAACTTCTTCCTATCTTCAATCTCCTTCCTATCCCGTTTAGCCACCTTCTTCCCACTGCGTTTACCGAGCTGGAAACACAGTATTTCCCCCACCTGCTGTTGGATGCTTCACGGCGCCTAACTACAGGAGGCGCACGCTCCAGCCACCGCAGCCCTCCTCCAAGCCTCCCCTTACCCGAAGATCCCATCCTCATCTTCACCGCCTATCGCTGAGCGGAGACGGGTTTGCGGATTGCGCTCCCTACGTTCGCACCCGTGATGACGGCAGGTGCAGTGGGCTGCTTGCGGTGCCAGAAATTACGAAGTGGGGGTCCCACGGAAACCCAGCGGTGAGAGCAGGGGCAGCCAGCACAGCATCACGCCCAGCCGCGTGCCGCCACGTCTCGCACCTCTCCCCAGGAGCTGTGGGTTGTCATCAGCTCGGCGCCTGGCTCAGGCACAGGATCTGCTGGGGATTTGCTGTGCCTCTGCTTAAACCACTGCATACTGCCCGGGAACTTTGCTCTGCACGGCCTCTTTGCACCGAAGAAGCTCAGCAGCAACGAAGTACGTGCAATTAGTCCACTTTGAAATCTTTACTGGGAGGCCTAATTAAGATGACCTAAATACCAGCGTCTGTAAGCCTTCCACAGCTGGACGTTACGCCAGAAATGCCAACTAATGAACTTACCTGCTGTGAGCTAACTCACGTCCTGTGCCACACACAAATGAAGAAAACTTGTGTTTAATATTTAAATTATTGTTTTACCTCATTTATTTCTGCAGGCAAGCGCTCAGGGCTTGGCTGTACAACTTTTTAAAGGGTTACTTCTCAAAAATTGATCAACCTGCCTAGCAGCTGGTGTATGCAAAGACTTGCACTGAAATAACCCAAGCTGCTTTGGATCACAAATCACCAACATTTTGATGTAAAGCTAGTCCAATACCTATTTCATGCTAGAATTGTCCTATTTTGATAACAACTAGGGGAAAATCCTTCTGTTCTTAAGTAAGAGCCCCAAGCAAACTGTCATACACCTCACACAAGACTCATGCTTTGGGGTAAGTCTTCAGGCCGATGAGTTTTGAATACAAGAACGTTTTAAAACTTACATTGAGGAGATCTTAGCCGGTTAACGCACCAAAAAAAAAAGAGCTGCTTTAGTAAAAAATTTCTCCCAGTCCAAGAAAAGTCTCAAAAAATTGACTCCTAGTTTAAATACCACTCGCTAGGTATGCCAAGCCCCTCTCTCCCCTCACCCTCATGCACACACAAAAAAATTGGCAGGCATTTTGAGCTCTGGCAAGGTGATCACCTCAGCAGCTCTCAGGATCAATGCTTGCAGGACACTGCTGGCTGCAGGCTCATGCAGCTTGCTGTTTGTTTGTTTTCTTTAAAAATCACATAATGCCACTTTCCCTTAAACACTCATCAAAAACATTTCTTCCTCACATTTCCTCCCTGCTCCTCATGCAACTGTTACACGAGCCCAGAAATTACTAATATGCTTAAAATCAGATTCCGAACCGAAGCCAGAGAAGAAGGCTAAAGCAATATTTGATGCGTTGGTTTTTTATAAATGGCTATTTTCTAAGATTTTCATGACCCTGTTTGCATACCAGATTTATCTTTGACCAGATGTCCGTATCCCTGTGGAAGTTTCTTAAGGCTTAAATGTTGTCTGCTTCTCCTCTCTCCTAAGTCAGATTGATATGTGACTCAATTAGAAAACGAATACAAAGAAAAAATGAAATAAAAGTCCGCGACGAAAAGAGTAGATAGCCAAGTTAAGTACTCTGCAAAAAGATTCACTGCAACCACCCTGTCAATCTGTGGGAAATTATCTTCGTTGTCCATTGCTACAAAATACTCAGCTCAATAACATTAAGCCTACCAAACCGTAAGCCCCTTAAGACAGGAGGTGATACAAAACGGAGCCGCAATCAGAACACTGGATAAATTCATCCAGGAAGGACGGAAGGCAGCAGATGATAATCCAAGAGATAAGGAAAACTAAATCCATGTGTAATGACTTTCTAGTGCAGCTAGGAAGCCAGGAAGAAAGAGCTGCATTTCAAGTATGCTTAATTTCTGAGAAAGTTGTGGGTGTGCATCTCCCTCGCTCTTGCTAAGGTTACAAACCTAAAGCAGATGAAGAGAGCAGAGCAGGTAGTGCTGGCGTGCAGAACGTAACCAGCCATCAGGACTCCAATTCGTCTGGGACCGATTAATTTTCTGAAAGACTTTTACAGAAGCACCAAGGAAGTGGGTCTTACGCCAGCCCCACTGCAATCCATCCAGAATTTCTGACTTAGAGCTCTTGGAGGACCTGAGCTACATCTGTAGCAGTTCGTTGTTAGCAAGTTCCCCGCGTAAGCTGCTGCCCAAGAGCCAACCCACTGCAATCCTTTGCAAAGCACTCCTTGGGGAGGTACCAAGCCGTGCTCCGGACATGCAGCCCCCACAGGGGTCAAGCCAGGCAGGGCAGTGTCTTGATCCCACCTCCATGGGAACAGCACACCCCACGACTGTTCTTCGCTGTGCTTCGCATTGCTTCCTCCCACTCCAAAAAGGATGAAGAGAAGGAGGAGAGCAGGTGTGACCTCAGCGAGATCTAAGGTCAGGCTTCCAGGTGCTGCCATCGTTCAAGCCACGCTGGGCTCCGGCTAAGGAGCACGTCCAGGCAGTCGCAGCAGGGGTGAGGCTCGAAGGGACCTCCTAAGGGCACTTGGTCCCACTCTGCTCAAGCAGAGCTTCTTGCCCAGGACCATGTCCAAGCAGCTTTTGAAGACCTCCAGCACCTGTCCCTGCAGCAAAGGCAGGAAACCACCTCTTTCCAATTCAATTTCCCCATCAGCCTGCCGGCTACGTGCCGCTGCCCACACCCCCGGGGCTGAGCTGCCAGCAATTAATGCATTCCTCTGTGAAATATTATACGAGACATCAGCTGCGTGTGAATCGCCCTTCACTCATAACCCCTGACTTCGTGAGCCGCTGTTAACCCAGATGAAGGACCTGCTAATGAGTCGCTCTTGCCCTCAGACCGAAGTTTTCACAGGGATCCCTGTGCCCCAGCTCATTTTCCTCCAGCCTTTTGCCAATATCGCGCAGGAAGACAAACACAGCAAAAACAAACCCCGAGGCTGTTAAAAATTACTAAGAGTTTTGTGGAGCTACCCAAACTGACATAAAGCAGTATTTAATTACGTGCTATCATAATTACAAAGCGAAGCCTTGCTCTGTGAAAAACATCAAACTCCATTTGGAAGTTTTACATCGCTTGGTGTGTTGGCAAGGCTAGCCGCAGAGAGAGTTAAAAGCATCTGGCGTATGCTGAACACGGGGCATTCGGTTAATTCAGCAGCCCAATCTAAACACAAACATACAGAATACATACCAAGGGAACTGTATTTAGTTGTCACCTACGCCCATGCATGATGTAAACCTGGTCGGAGACCGCAGCCTTTTGCAGCCTGTCTCTGGCACGGAATCCTTGAGCTAGCAGGAGCCCCAGCAACCTGTTCCCATCAGGACACATGCCGCAAGGAGAGGCTTTCAAACCTTAGCCTAAGGGTAATTGGGTTAATAATGCCATGCCAAAATGCTTCCTTGGTCTGCATCAACCCTTTGGGTATAAGAAGGAAGACAGGCAGAAAACGAGGGGATGAGGGGAAAGCTGTCGCATTAACATGCCAGACTGCTCCCAAACCAGGTGTTCTCCCTGAGCTTTGTATCCTACCTACACTGCCATCCAAATCCTTCGCCAAGCCTCGTCCTCACTGTACACAAGGCAGAAGCTTCAAAACACACAGCACTCAAACTGCTGCCTGCTGATCTGTCCGCACATAACTTCTGGGTGTAAAAAATATCCACCTTGCTGTCCTGAAGGTAGGATTCTCATGTTTACATATTATTTCTTTTTACAAATAGTTATACTAGTGTAAAATACAGAGTACAAAGAAGAAAGAGGAAAGAATGACGGAAAACAACGTGACAAGACTGAAGTATCCTACTGACTTTTCATGGTGTGTCAATGCAGCGTAACATCTTGTTGACCAATTACAATGTAGTTTTATGTACCTATTCCTTCAAAGGGATCACAAAATTCTAGCATGACTCCGTCCCAGTGTCCCAGAAGCACCATCTGGATCTGTCTATAAGAAATACAAAATGAGGAGTACCAGCACTGTGAAGAGACAGGGGACGTGCATTAGAATTGCTGAGACGCAAACCGTTCGTAGACAAAGCATCTGCACTGTGTGGATGCACTCGTGTATAGAAAAATGGGAGATGTGGTTGTTTGCAGCCAACCTCCACAATTCCACTCAAGGTATTAATCCTTAGCCTTGCTAGAAGGCATGATTCTGGGAGGAAATGTACTCAGCGATAGGCAGTGATAAGAAATCTCTGATGAAGGAAAAAAACAGGGTTTAGCCTAGTCAATGGAAGAGCAATCACCAAGTGTTGTTCAATCTGGGGCCCCTTTTCTTTTTACCTTCCCCAGCTGCGTTCCCAATTCACTGAAGACAGATCCTGTTTGAAACCAACCATCTTCTCTCTGTAGCAGCTGCCTCTGCACCCTGTCCTCCTACCATCAGCTATACCCAAGCTATAATGAGGAGCTACAGCTGCAATTCACTGAGATTCATTTAAAGACAGCAGACCTCCCGATGTTCCTGAAGCGCCTAAAATCTACATCCCCTATTATATGTAACCAGTGATTTACAGATTCAGTCTTCACTCTCCTGACTCTGCAGCAACGTGATAGCTTTCAGAAGGCTTGTGAGCAGTGATTTACGTTGAATATGCCAGAACGCTGCCACAGCTATATTTTTCAGAACAGCCATTACCTCATAACCTAACACGTATTATCGTGGCAAGACATCATCAGGCAGCAGCTTAATTAAAGACACTCAGAATTAGCAAAGGGGCAAACAACGAGATTAATTGTCTGTCCTATGAAAACAAGGGTGCTTGCCAGAGCAGATACTGTAGCACTGTAAAGAACATACAAATTCTTCATCTTTATGTCCTTTTTCTACAGTAAAACCCAGACCGTAATAGTCTTTGATCAGCAGAGATCTACATTGTCAAAGATCTAACAGGTTCTTCACGTATAATTTCTGCCTGACGAACTCTGTGCATTGTATAATGATGAATATTTATGTCTGTCCACAAGGAATGTTGCTCTTTAAAAGCCTGATCTGAAGGATACCTATTCCTAAGAGAATAATGAATCAACCCGAAACTTCAGGACACTAGTTGAATAAGCTACACTCCAAAACCAGCTTTTAAATTACCAAAATCCAATAACGTTGTATTTTAGAGCAATCAAATGTTGTAACTATGCACTGAGAAATCAAGGCTATAGATAAGTGATGCCATAACATGTGGAAACAGTTACACACATCTGAAAAACACCTTTAATTCTCGCCTGCATACATAACTATACAATTAAGACTGTTGCCTTTTCCTGTTTGTTTTCCCTTGTTTCATTCACGGTATCTCTTGGATAACCTACAGTTCTAAATTATAACCATGCCTCCAGATGTGCACACTATCTGGGAGAACATATTCTGCAAATTAACGTTAGATTTAGACAAGACGTGAACAGGGACTAATAAATCTTCTCTCTAAAACTCTACAAATGCACCGTGGACATTATGAACTGCCTGGATAAAATTCTTCTGACAGAGAAAACAGAAGTTCCCTATGTGAGCAGCACATAATGATCACACTGAACAAGTGAAAGCTAACTTGAGGTATTTCATGGATGAGATATGAGCCCTGGCACAGGCGGTGACAGTAGGAGTGTTCACTGGTGCATACTCTGGATTTAGTCCTGGGTACACTTGCCACAAATCCCCTCAGGATCAGGCGCTTTTCTCACCATCCTACTACATACCCAGGAGCAAACACTGGTCATGCCCTCCTCTCCTTGGCCATGCATGCTAAAGCCCAAGCCAATTAATTCATACAGTTTAGAGACATCCAGTATTAGGTATCTTAGATATCCAACACTGGGTATACTTTCGGATATCTATGGTAACATGAGGTACTGCAAGACAGATCAGTGCCATAATTTTAAATATTAACACATCAACTGGGATTAATGCTCTCTTTCCTGCTAGTCCATGAGGTCAGTTTTAATGCCAAAGGCATTTCAGTACAAAATCATGTATTTACTCAAAAACATCTTCAGCAACAGAGGCCAGTTTCAAAAATGATAAAATAAGATCCATTACGAAGGCAATGGAAGATCCTCATTGTTAAGTATAACCACTCTGACACATCTGTGAGTTTGAGCCTGGGGCTTGCAAGAGGGAATTCAGTTTTCTCCTGCTCTTCTTGGTCACGACAGGGCCTGGAGCCAACCAGTGTGGCTGCCCTGGGACGAGCAAACCGCCTCCTCTTCTCTGTCGCTGCCACGGTGACTAGGCACAGTATTTTCCTGGGCTGATAGACGGAAGCACAACCAGAAGATTAGATCATTTTCTTCTCCCCCTGCTGAGGTCTCCTGCTCAGCGTAGCATACTGTAATTGGCACATTCCCAGCCTGAGGTTTCTCTCCCCTGGTACGTGCCTCTATTAAAAATTAAAATGTTTTCGGAAGCCCGTTTACTCCATTCAGAACACTTAGTTCTTATGAGCTGCACGGTGAAAGACCATCTACGAACTGAAGATGACTGTACATCTCACCTAACATCCTTCTTACTAATCGTGGTAAGGGGGTGACTTCATTTAAGAGACCTGAGCTCTGTGAGGAACCCCCACTTCTCCTTCCTTCCAGCTAGCACGTATTAAGGGGATCCTCACAATGCTGGTAACATTTGGTCATGTAGCTTTATTACCTACCCGCTGATAAAGTGTGGCGGTACAGTAACATCAAATACTTAGGGAATTTTGCCCAGAAGCCTCCCCTCCCATTTTAACAGCCAAAAGCACCCGGCAGTCATCCTGCTGACATTTCCACTGACTTGGCAGACACAGCTGGGAGCTGCTCGGAGACCTCCAGCCCAGGAGGCTGGGCACTCTGCTAGATGGGGCCTACTGACACTTCATATTATCAGAGCAAGGAAAAGCACCTCAAGTGGGGCTGACCGGCACTATTAGAAAGGGGCACAAGACCCAGACTTCATGTTTGTGTGCTCGGCGAGCTCCCCTGTGCTGTTTCACCCCTGAAGCACCGTGTTCACCACCTCCACCTACGGCCAGGCCCGAGCCGAAGCAGCAGAGGCGGCAGCTCGGGCACCGACGACCTGCAGACACAAGGGCAGGCAAATCTCTTCAAAGCACACCGATCGCTGCACCAAACCACCCCAGGGGTGATTCCCCACACGTTCAGCCTCCCTTCACCTCACCCTGAAGATACCTTACATTCATATTACGCCATGAAGAAGGCAAGAGGTTGGGAGAGCTATTGCTGAAGTCACAGCGACCTGCTTCAGGTGTGTCTTGGGCCTTTGACCTGATCTGACCCACAGCACATAGTTAAAAAACAAACAGGCAAAGCAATCATTAATAGTACAGTTGCAACCTGTCTTCTGACAGAGGTAGTTAATTGAGAAGGGGCTCACACCCTCACCGTACAGGAAGCGCGGAGGATCGGGGTTATCCAGCTCTCACAATCACAAACAAATTGCTAACATCAAGGACAAGCGGCAGATACTCGGTGAATGTTTACAACCTGTGCCTGTGCTCCAGAGGAGGGAGGGGAGAAAGTCCAAAAACGTCAGGGTATGTTCCAGAGGGGCAGTTTGTCAGAGCATCTCCTTCCTCCCCTTCAGAGGCTCAGGCGAGGCAGGGCTGGCAGCCAGGTGCTGCTGGCGGTGCCGGTCTCCAAACACCTGGGAAGCTCAGCCAGAAGCACCAGGCCTGGAAACCACCCGGACTGGGAACAAATCCAGCACACAGCCATTTCCCTCGTGTGAGCAGGAGTAAGGATAAAGTCCTTCCAGCAGGAAGCCAAGAAAGATTTTCTGCGTGTCCGGTCTCCTCCTTCCTTTCCCCTCTCCAACTCTTCGTACTTCCATGGGCACCCTTCAGCGACATGGGGGCCAAGGCTTCTTCCAGAGGTGGTGCTACTGCCTAGTCCTCAATCATTTGGGGGGGGATTCTTGGTAACATAAAACAAAGCCCTTTGTCATCTGACTCAGCCGCAATTTTAAAGCTCTGCAATGAATGGCAATGAATTCGCAGCTCATTAGCAATGAATTAAGTTGATGAAAGGTTACAAGGAACCAAGGACAATTTTTACAGAGCATCTCCAGGCATTTTTCCAGGCCGTCAGCTCTCTTTTGCTAACCAACGACCACGTCTTGCGCTCTTCAGAAAGTCAGCCGCCTGTTTCCTCATAAAAAAAAAACGAAGTATTGCCTAATGAAACACACAAAGGGCCCTTCTCATGCTAAGGGAGCCCGTTTCAGGATTCCGCTCACATGCTTCACTCAGGGATGCTCTGCTGTAAAAGCACGGCAGAGAAATTTTGAAGGATCTACAGATTAATCAGCCAGAGGAAGGATGTGGGTTAGGACCGCTAGAAGTGTACTCCTCTGGGATGCTATCTGCAGCTCAGTTTACCACAGATGAAACGAAACACGCTTTGGGAATGCAAATGAATTAGGATGTCACAAAAAGTAATTCAATTTGGACCAGCAGGGATTTAAATTTGGTTAGTTACCTACAAGATCTTTATTTAACTGTAATCCTGGAGCAACATCTAGCAGGAACACAGATTTGGAGTTCATTTACTGCTATTCTAAAAATTAGGCTTGATAACTTACTCTAAATTTTTTAGGTCAGTTTTATATTATATATATATGTCTATCTCTATACGTGCACTTGCTCTGTAATAGATCTGCAGAACAGGGGGATCTTTAATATACGTAAAAACAAGGGCAAGATTTTCATTCATATCACCAGTGTGGAAGAGGTAAGTGGAACAAGACAGCTAATTAATCATTCTTCATTTCGGTCCTCAATAACCACAAAGAGTCTGTTTTTTTACTTCAGGCATTGTCTTACATCAAACAATTTGTAGATAACAAAAATAAGTTCTCTTCCTGAAGGCACACAAGCAAGTATTTTGATACAGAAGATGAAACAGCATTAGAAATTAACTGCAACGCTTCTTCCCTCCCCTATCCGCTAGAGTATGTCCATTAGGATGCACTGCTAATATATAACTGTATTACCCAGCCTGACAAATTCTGCGCAGTCGGCTGTTTCGGTACTACAGAGCACGAGCCATTAATAGCTGACTGCCTCATTCAAATGAAACAAGACAATTATCAGATGTAACTTACACAATTAATACTACTGCTGCCAGCATTTTCAGCCGAGATTTGGTTCTTTTATAGCTCATTTGAAGTCTTTAGGGGACGTGTTATTAGTACATCTGTCCTGCTGTAAACATAATTATCATGCAAAGTTCTATTTATCATGCTGAGCAGGAAGCACTTTGTATCAGCCTTTCAGCTTGAGCACGCTGATAAACAGGCAAGAGAATTTAACTGCCCCGACCAGCCAGGACTGTGTTCGCTGCCAGGAGTATTTCTGTTGCTTTCCAGTCAAGCCCACGGCAATTTTCTGAGCAGGCGTACAGCTCGTGCTAGCCTCAGAGCTGGGGCGTGTTGTATTTCACACCGCTTGTTTGTCTCATTAGGCAGTTTAATGCTCTCCCGTAATTCTCTGCTCCTTGCTCCTCTCCACCACCGAGCAAATTCCTTGTATGTGGCCGAGCTAACGGAGCTCGCCTGGTACCTGACAGGTACAGACAGCAGAGGGGCCTTGGGACAATACCGCCCAGATTTCAGTCTTCAGGTACCCGACAGCACAGCAGCAACACAGTCGGTGTTTTCTGCTTGACGCAGCGGAAAGAAAACAACCTAACAACAGCGGAATGAGAACTTAATTATTTGTCTTTATCAGTTCAAATGCTCGTTTTCCTCTGGTGTTTATAAACTGCCTGGCAGCACACGAGGGACTTGCAGGATGCCCTGCGCGTGATGGAATCCGGCTGCTGCGGCTGAGGGCTGGGGAGGAAACCAAGGCCTGATGGAAGGGCTGATCGGAAAGCAAACATTGCTGCAGAGAGAAATTATTTTACTGCCGATAAACGTGTGATAAAGGGTATGGAATATTTTTAAAACGTGGGAGAAATTCATAAATCTAAAGCGAGACAACTGCTACTGTAGGCTATGCACACGCAGAACAACCACATATCCATAGAAACTACTGAATTCACCGTGTGAATGCACTGACCGATTATGGATTATATTTTAGGCAACTTATTCTGAGATCATTCTGGTGTTTCATTTAGTTTTGTTGAGACAGGGTGGCTGAGAGAAATGAGCTAGCGCAGTGGCTCAATCAATTATTCTCTTTAAATTCAAGAACTGTGCATATCCAGACTGCTTAATTTCTCCCATACATCTGCATTTGCACATCTTTCTTCTCTGAAGAGCTTTCAGAAGCTGAAGTTTTAATCACAGGACTATTTTTGCTCCTAATTTTCCAAGCTGCAGTAAAGCTGTTTCGTGACCTAATCTGATGGCAAATGCACCATCATTATGCAGTGGTTTCAAGGCAGTTGTACACTAACTAGTCATAATGTTTCTTACTGTGTTTGTTATTTTTAATCACTGATATGCCAGGTGTCTTGTGTCCAATTAGAGCTATCAGTCTGCACACATCCCTTTAACTGAGGTCAGCAAATGACTTGTTGAAGTAAGTGCTGCGCGGTGCGAACAAAATACCTTGCAAAGCACTGTCTGAACATTAACCCCCTCGGCTATAGCCCACTGCACGAGCGCCGTGAGCGAAGTCAGACCCGCTTTGACTTACACCGAGCTCAGACTTTTGCGAACAGAAATGAGCAGGCCAAAGGGACAGGCTTCGGTTCATAACAGCAAAATAATAATAATAATAATAAATAAATTCACAACATAGCTGGAAGGGCAAAATCGTCAGGCTGAAAATGCCAAGCAGCTCCAGCACTAACGTGCATGGACTACATCATGAACAGGGAGCAGAGGTCCCTGCTGGTTTCTGGGTGCAGGGTTGTGACTAAATGTCAATAAAAACATTGCTGTTTTCATTTCAGCTGCTATTTTCAGCAAAACCATTACATCTCAGATTTTGAGGGGACCAGAACATTTTCATTTGCCTGCAGTCAACATTTTACTTTGGAATTGTTTTCTTTTTATATATAAAGAGACACATATATATATTTATCTGTGTATACAATAGGAAAGCCTCAGAAAGAAATGTTTCCCACTGTTTGAACACACCACCTTTCTGAAGAACCTTGCTTTCTGAAAAAAAAAAAAAAGAAAGTTCAGGGTTTCCACTGTGTTGGTTCAACAGAATTGATGGCTGCATTTCCAGGCAGATGGAAAATCGGGCTTACACACAGCTTCCTCGCTCTTCGTCACATGTAAGAGTTCCCTGTTAGGGCCACAAGAAAGATGGCAACCACCACTGAAACTTTAATCCCCCCCAAAGTCATAATCTTTATACAGCAAATATAATGAGCTTTCTTAGTGACATCCTGCAACAATGTTTAACAGGATTGCACAAGCAAAGTTACATTTAAATCCACTGAAAATGAAATGAATTCTCCCAGAGCATTCTCTAGCTATAATTAACGACAGATTTCATTAATATTCACTTATCTAATTTTTCGCTTTTAGGCTTGTGTCCCACTAACACAAGAACAGCCCCCCGTGTAACTGCGTCGGCACCAGTTCCCTGTACCCATAAAATCTCACTCTGATACCAGCTGGTGTGCATCTGATGACCCATGAGCACTGTCCAGTTATTTGCAGGAGACTGTGCTGAGGAGAAAAAATACAGCAGTCAGGACAATTAGTGCAAAACCGTACCAAGGCATCACTAAAACCACGTATTTATTGAGTACATTACAGCGTATTTCCTGAGCTCTCTGACCTCTCTTGTAAGGAGCTGCTCTGGATTCAGTTCTCCTGGTTATATTTGACAATCACTTAAGAAAAGAGTGAGGAGACCAACCTGACGTTTGTTTGAGCAACCCGTTCAGTTTAATTTGCAGGCAAACAGGACGCACATCATTTCACACACAACAGCATCGCTTCTTTCCCAGCAACCCAGCGCACTGATTCCCTGACACAGAGAAATCTGTCCTGTTCTCAAATGTGAACAGTCAGGAGACGCTGGTTCATGGTCATAAAGCTAAGAGTTTCCTCAGGCAACACAAAGGCCAACACCCCAAAAGACTGGCTTTTCAGGGCACTCCTCACAATAGCTGCTTCTAGCTGCATACTTAATGCAAATGTGAGAAAAATTACGAGGGCAAACCGTATCCCCCAGCCAGACTCCTGGCTCACGTCTTGCTACCCAAAGTCAATTAAACAAAACAGCCTTGAGCACCAATCTCTGCAGTGCTTTGAGCTCCTACCGGTAACAGGGTAGGCAAGGGAAGTCCAGAGGAAAACAGGAGGAAGAAGGAAACTGCTGATTTTCATTTCCAACCTTTTATTTGCTTCAAAAGGCTTGTTCTCCCCTCTCCGCATACAGCAAAGCCAGGACCTACTTCCTTTTCCTCTTTCCTGGAAAAAGACAGCCAAAAAAGCCCTGCCCTTCTTCACTATAATAAATATCACTCCGTCCCCACTCTGCCGGCTGGGGAACTGGAGAAGCGGCTTCCACCTGGACTGCAGAGTCCTCAGCAGAGGCATCTTTCACTCCTCGTGCTTGTTATTTGTAACAAGTGACCTACCCCAGAGAATAACCAAATGCTCCCTAAGCTTTTCACAGAATCAAGCCTCAAATGTTTTAAATATTTAGCTTGATTCCTGGAAGACCCTTATTCTAAACTCTTCCTTCACAGACAAATGATTTGACAAGGCCTATGTAGGTAAAAAATCCTCAAGCTGAAAGAAAACTCAGTAACAGAACCCCCTTCCCACCAACAGCCCCCACAGTTACACGGGGACTGGAGAGCTGACCGTGGCGCTGCCTCCTTTCAGAGGGAAGCAGGCATGAATATTCAGCAGGAGACACGACCCTTCTTCAATTTGCAGACTGCAACAGTTGACACAAAATTCTTAAAAATAAGGGTCACGAATACAAAAAGCAGCCGGGTCCCATTCTAGCATTGTCTGCTCTGACAATTTTGCACTCCTGCTTTTTGTCTTCCAGCGTGCTCCTGCTGCTGCCAGTATTTCTGCTACCCAAAAAATCATCAAGTTGCCCAAACCCAGGTATCCCAGTCAGAAGCTTCACGACTGCCTCCGTGCCCCACAGGGCGGATTAGGGGCAGCCGCCCCCCTGCAGGCACCGCAGCCCGAGCCGGGCTGCTGCCGGGACAAGTCTCAGGCAAGAGCTGGCAGCGGGCTGCTTGCAGGCACCGCTCCCTGATGTGACCTGATGTAAGGCAGCATTACGAAACCCGTATCCGCATGAACCGGGCAGCTCTGAGAAAGCTCCCAGCTGGATCTGAAGACCTCAGCCTGGCAGCGGTGACACCCCGACTCCTGACGGGTGAACACGCTGTCGGGGATTTAGCACGCCCCAGAGCGGACAACTGGTTTTGGTGGGGCAGGCAGCAGTGCCACCCGGCCACGTCCACGGGCAAGGAGCAGTTTCAAAACAGAAAGTGTCTGCCTTGCAGAAAAAAAAAATAAAAAATCAAAAAGTCAGAAGTTCCTCCTGACTGAGTCCAGTATTAGAAATCTCAGAGGGAAGAGGCTAAAAGGGGTCCCCACCCGCAGACCCCTCCTAGAAAGTCACAGGGATGCATGGGTCCCCCTGCATTTCTCTACACCCTTCCTAAAAACTAATTCCTGACCATCAGGGCGAGCCGTCTCATTTTCTGCTTTTTCATCTGCTTTACTCTGGTTGCTGTTACGGGAGATGTCAGCGCACAGCAGTCACCAGGCAGCCCCGCTCCGGGGAGTACCCGAGGGACCTGTGCTGCCCCAGCCCATCTGCGCCTCAGCATCTTCCCATGTCCAGTGGTGCCAAGGCAGGCGCTGAAAGCAGCATCGCGACGGGGACAGTTGTCACCACTTCCACGGCAGTAGTTGGCATTCTGGGGGGAGCCCTCCCTCTGTCCAAAAAACACGTACAAGAACTCTGCACGTGCATACGCACACACACCATCTTGGCTCTGGTCTGGTTCTCTGGAAGTGGAAGGCATAAGGGACCCGTGACTCCGTTATTATCCATTTAAACAACAAATACAAAGCTAAAACATATAAAAATTGCATGAATTTCTGTGAATCTTTACAGAGGCTTAACTTTGCCTTCTGGTATGTAGGTCTTCCAGGCTGCAGCTTTTTTAAAGCTTTGATTCCAAAAACTAGGAACTTTGTCAGGAAGACAGAACACGAGGGGATTAGACTGAGCACCTCCCCTTCATCCCAGTAGTCCAGGAACTTTACAAGCCTCAATCGTACACTGCAAGACTTTGAAGTTGACAACATTGGAGTAAGGTCTTGACATCAGGAGGGGGTTCTCTTGACATCAGGAGGGGGTTCTTCACAGAGAGGGTGGTTGCACACTGGAACAGGCTCCCCAGGGAAGTGGTCACTGCACCGAACCTGAGTTTAAGAAGAGATTGGACTGTGCACTTAGTCACATGGTCTGAACTTCTGGGTAGACCTGTGCGGTGTCAAGAGTTGGACTTGATGATCCTTAAGGGTCCCTTCCAACTCAGGATATTCTATGATTCTATGAAGGTCCTCTGCAACATCGATGGAAAGGAGACAGAGGATCCTTTATCGGATCATGTGATTTTAGAAACGTTGCTTCCAATTCTCATGAAAAAACATACTATAAGTCTTTAAAAAATGCTAAGCTGCTGCTTAGAGTATTTGTTGCTTGCTCCCCTGTTTTCCTTAACCAGGAATGGGATGTGCATGCATCTGACGCATTGCAGCAATGATGACTGAGCTTGCATACAGTGCATACAGACCAACGATGCACTTCTGTGGAAACCTCAACTGATGGGGCTGTTGCTCAAACGAATCTGCGAAACTGCTCGCTCACTTTGAGTCTCTGTTAGGCGATCACTTCCTAAGCCGAAGCAACTAGCTACCGGTGACAGTAAGACTGAAAGGAACTGCACGCGTTTGCAGGATCAGGCTCTGTTTTTATAAAGCCATTTTTCAGTGACAAAGCAACTTAGGAATACTTGTTTCAAATTAATCACCTCTTTCAAAAGATGTGACTAAATATAATGCAAGAGAGGATTTACTTTACTTTACTGTGAAAGCAGACAGAAAAAAAATATCCATCTTTTGAAAAAAAAGTAATTAAGACATTTAGATGCTGCAGACATTAAATGCAGACTTCACAATTCCAATATAGATTTTAAATGATTTTCATGTGAAATGGCTAACCTTGTAACACATCTTAGATCATCTGACTTCTGTGTCTGTCTGCATATTCAGCATCACAGCCCCAAGCTGAATAAACACAGGCAGAGAAGAAAGAGATTCTTGTTTCCTGGTAAAGCTTATTGCAATAAAGAGCTGAAAGCAGGGCAAAAGGCCCATTCAAAAATGTGTCACAAAACACTTCACCGCAGACCTAGGGGCTTTGTTGAAAGGCGAAAAAAAAGGGTTTTGAACAACAATATTGCCTAATGGGATTACGCACGCACAACATAATTTCCCATTTACAATACGGTACCAGCGAGGGGTTAAACACAAGCCGAAGTTCTACCTGCACTGGTACCAGTTACATCATTTCATGCCAGAGACTAAGCAAACGTAAAGGGTACAGACCACAAAGCTGTTACTGAAAACATGTAATCTTCCGAGGTGGATATCAGACAGTCTGTTAAGCAATCAATATTCCTTTGAAAAACATTACATTTTATTATCTGTAAGTATGCATCTCTTTCTTTTGTCTCTAAAAAGGAAAACATGAAGCATACACTTTTGTAGCATACATTTATGGTTACTTAAATCTGTCAAATTTATATATAAAGTCGTATCTGGTTAAGTAATACACAGAAAATAGTACCCTGATGGCAGTACTACAACATATAAAGACAACTATGCCTAGGATCCTTCTGAACTTGTTTGCATACAGAAACTTGTCTGTATTTATATCAGCCAGAAAGGGTACCAAGACAGAGCCCCTAAAGCCAGGTATTTCCCCTTTCCAGTTCCTTCCCTTGTTTTTTTCCTACCAGGCACTCCATTTGAAATAGATCTGTAGCTAGCCACAACAAACACGCTATGCTTTGAGGGTTTTTAAGAAAAAATAAAGTCTGAAAACTAAATCTGGGAGAAAAAACACTGCAGCTCTTGACAGGAAAAACCCTTCAGCAACTGGAAAAACCTATCACCTGTACGTAATGGAGAACATTAATGGTATTAATGTAGGCTAAAAATCCTTGCGTTTAATATAATGTGAACATACAGCCAATCATTTGGAGTAAAATATATTTAAAGCTTTCATAGTACAGCTCCAGCAACCCTGGTCTGGCTACTTGATCCAGACACGGGGAAACCAGACAAAGTCATTGAGCAGAATAGGAGATGCGAGTGCCAACAGGACCTCGGTCAGTTACCTTTGGTAGAGCTACAGGGAGGACTTGCAAGATTTCCTCTCCTGGGCATGACCTGCTGTTTGGAAAACAGGAGATGTGTATGCCTTTATTTTCCCTCTAGAAACATCTTAAAAGGAGCCTGTCCTGAAACCAAAAATACCCTTCCACCGCTGCCTCTCTGACTGCCCAACCACCCGTAACATTTTCCCTCCTCGCTGCAAGCCTCTGAGAAGGAGGAAGTTCAAGTGCAGCGATCTGAAGGGGGGCAGACCCGGACAGCGGCAAAAACCAAAGCACGCCCATCTTTTATTCTTTTGCTTCTGCCCTTCCTTCACCTCCTCGGGCCTGAACATTAACAAAGGTGTCTAAAACAGAGGGGAGAGAGGCAGCGCTGCCCACAGACCCCTGGTATGACCCACCACGACAGCTCCTGTGGCATCTGCTTGCATAAAACTCACAGGCACAATTATGCCTCCTTACATCCACTGAAACAGAAATTAGCCAAGCTTTTATAAAGACTTTTTGCCTTTTTTTTTTTTTTGAATGAGAAAGAACACCCCCCCCCCCCAGACCTCAAGAGCAAAAACCACTACTTCCTCACACAAGCTACATGTTTGCTGCTAAATACAGCACAGGACAAGAGAAAATGTGTGTTGGGTATGACAGCCGAGCTCTGCGTTTATCAGACTTACGAACTGTCAACACGTGATGCCGAATTTTGAAATTTCTGCTTTCCTGTTTCACCTTTTCCAATAAACGGCCAGGAAAGATGCCAGTTAGTGTGAGGAACTGTAACCCCCCAAAAAAAGGCATTTTTGCAGAATTTACTGCATTACAAAATGAAGGCTCAGAAAGACCACAACTGACCAGCCAGAAGAAAACAAATACCCAAGTGCTCTTTTTCAACAAGCACAAAGTTTTCCTTACAATTTTTTAAAATTTAGTTATTATTTTTTAAAAAATCCTACCAGATGAGAGCTGGCTGGAGCCCCTTGCCGGTGCTCCCCGTGCCCAGGTCCAGGTTGGAGCTGGCCTGAAGGTGTGCAGGGTGGACATCTTGTCCTCAGCACCAAGCTCCTGGCCCTGCCCTGCTCCCGCTGGGCCATGCTGCTCGTCAGCATGGGCACGGCCTTCTGGACTGAGGAAACTCCTCTCACAAAGGCTCCGTATTCAAGTAATTTGTAGCTCTGATGGTTCTTGTTTAGCTTTGTTTCAAGGCGTTGGGTGTCTGAACACCGCACACAAACAAGATGGAGCACGGTCCGGCGGGACTGACTCACCTCACAGCAGGACACGGGCACATTGACTGAAGACCTGACCAAACCTTTGAGATATCCTTACTCCGATTTTGTTTTCATTCTAAACATGAAGGAAACTTGAAAAGCAATGAAGACTTGAAGAGCAATCACAGAATCATGGTCATACTTGGTTAGAAAAGCATGATCTACACCTCAATTTTTCCATTTGTTAGGGCCCACATACCTCCATGGTCTAAGATGTAAAAGACTGGTAGTTTTATGGCTGCAAAAGCCATATTTTAAGATTTATGAGGAGAATTTCGTCCATTTCAGCTGATACATCAGCACAAAGCAAGCTCTCTGACCCACTGATTTAACCAGAAGTGTGCTGTTAGCTTCCATAACAACAGAATCGCAACTATCGTCTACAACACCAACCACTCCCCCCAAAAACTGACAGGGAGGACGAGTATATAGACTGGAGCAGGGCTGGACAACATGGGAAGCAAAATTTGTGAAGAAACGTAAAGGAAAAGCACATGCTGTCTTTTTAAAGTGAGATTTTTCAAAGGAGCCCAGAGAGTTCCTCAAATTCATGGTTCAGAGACTCCTTCAAAAAAGTCTCAGCTTGAACTGCTCTGCTCTCTTTAGCCTGAATAATACAAGACAGACATCTAATCCAGAAAAAAAAAACTGCAGAAGCGAAGCCAGTTCTTCATTACCATAACCCCCTATCTTGGGAAAGTGGATGCGAGGGTCAAGAGCCTCTCAAAAGCCGTGCTTCTTCTAGCACGTGCAGATGACACACACAAAAAAATACCAAAACGAGACCACGCTGAAGAGTTCCCAGGATTGTACAAAGCAGAACTGCAACAAATGCAAGCCAACTGCTGGTTATACAAACGACCGTGCCGCCATCAACCATGGATAACATGCCCGTTTACCCAGTAAAATATTAAAGATAGGCAATTGCTTGACAGGTTGGAAACCTTACCTATGCACCTAAAATAGAAAGGACGGGCCTGATCCTGTTCTCACCTGTACCTGAGCAATTCAGAGACCATTCATTTCCAGACGCCTCGACCTTTGCAAACACACAATGGTTCATGAGGGCTTTTCCAGCCTCTTCTCTTCCATCCCTCACCTCCCTTCCCAGTGTAGTAAATTCCAGTTACAAGCCCCATCTTTGTGAGGTGCCCTACTGCACAAAGCTGAGTGGGCTGGGGGTTAGTTCATAAGTAATACAGAACAGCAGCAATGGGATTTTGATACAGCATCAGTACCACACCATAAAATCCCCTATTCCTGTCACAAGGCTACATCCTTCCAAGAGATGAAAGCTGTGAGCTCTCAGACTCGCTGCAAGAAAATACGTGTTGCCATTCACATCATGCATTCAACCTTAACACAAAGCATGAGGCTAGCAACAAAAGCTACTGCTGCATTAGCCTTAAAAGTACCTATTTAAGGGTGCTGACAAATTAATAAAAAATTGTAGTTTTTACTTTTAAATGCATTTGCTCAAACTACACTCCCTGTTACACCCTAGCACTTATCTTTGACGTGTATAGCCTTAAATCAATAAGGATTATACTGAGTAAACAAGAAGCCAGTATTTATAGTAATCTCTTTAAAACAAACAGAAGCACAAAACCTTTTACAATGAAGTACATTCCTCAAAATAAATGTACAGACACTTTTGTTACTTGCAAGGCTGAGTTCTGCAGTAGCTGGAGCTGCTTCTAAAATAGAAACAACATTTTATCCCGAGGCAAGTTACACACAGAAAAATATGGATTTTGCAGATAAATTGCAGAAAAAAGTCACTACGGAGGAACTTAACAATGACACTTTGTGTTCTTCTGTAAATAATTCTATGCTTTTAAGTAACCAACTCTTATCTGTGACTTCTTCTGTATTAGGTTATGCTAAAAGACGGCATTCTACAAAACAGTAAACACCACCATTTAAAAATCATACCCAGATTTGGTTTAAGTAAGAAATGAAAAACATTCCTAAGACCCTATAAAGGGTTGAAAACAGGAGGCTATGTGAACTCTGTTTTAGAAAGCATAATTACACCTTTGTATTTTAAAGAATGTTCTTCCCCAAGCCTATTAATAGCAGACTGCCATCTCTCCACACCTTTTTACATAACGTGCTGCAGTACCTGCTCGACTCACCTACCCAAGCAATTAAACCGCACTGTGCACCGCAGCATCAGAAAGCTGGTTCTCCTCTCTTCGTATTCTCCAGAGAACACGCTAGTGTTTTACGATGCTTAATTACGGAAATGACATCATTTTCTTGGAGCAATGTTGAGATCTATGAAGTTCGCTTGTAACTACCAAGGCTGCTCAGTTCTGCCTATGTCCCAGGCACAGAATTGGAGCCTTCTTTCTCATATCTTCTTTCTCTGCCACCTAAATAGGACTTCACTCCCTGCTGTGCAAGTTCAATGGGCCTCTACAGACACGTGGACTATTCTTCTGTTGCCCCACATTTGCCTGGGTGCAGCCGATTGAAAACTAGGCTGAAAAAGGTGGAAGTGAGCCCCTTCTCCTGATGGATCTGCAAGTACTAACTCATGTGCAGAAGCAACAGGAAAGCAAAACTTTTTGTCTGTAGAGGCTATGACTGACAAAACACAATGAACTGAGATGTTGAGGGGAAAAAAAAAAAAAAAAAAAGATGTTTTCAAGACAAGACATGTTTCAGACCATAGGATATGTCATATCCTTCAGACAGGCTGAGTACAGGGCGGTGGAAAGTATAGGTTCCAAGTACACATGAGGGTGAAAAAGAAGCAAGGTATAGACCATATTTGTGTACCTGACCTGACGGAGATCTGCTCTCTCCATACGTATGCATGTATGCGGTCCAAGCAGGCCCAGAGAGAAAGGGACTTAGGAGAGAGTCATCTCTTGGTTCCCCTTTTTCCATCCCTACGTGTTTCAGACGAAACCAGACGTCCCTTCAGGTGACAATGGTCCTTCCTGAACACTGTGACCATACCCTAAGTCCTTTGGGTGGTGAAGCTCTGCTCTCCACTTTCTTTACTGGGATTTGCTGACCCTGTCCCTACAGTGGCTCTTTCTCCATCCTGAAGGAGGAAAGGAAAGGATGCAGCACAGAGGGAAGAGGACAGAGGGAGGACCAGCCTCCCCAGGCTGCAGAAGGCACAACCTCAACGTTGAGGACAGCAGGAGTGCCTATGGGTTGACATTTGTCAATCCTAGGCTAGGACAGCCACCATACTGCAGTATCACTTCTATTGCTACACAAAGAAGTACGGGCAGGTATGTCCTGTAGGGTCACGGGCCAGGCCATGCACACCAGAGAGCAAGCAGATGGCTGAAAATACCAGCACCCACAAACAGGCTACATGCTGAGAGGCACTACAAACTTCTTAGCGCTCATCATCCTAACCAAAGCCCAGCGAAAAAGAAAAGCAGGCAGAAAGGTTTCCCCCTGTTTGTTCCACGGGTCTCGTTCTGATTGACTGATGTGGTGCAGAGAGGAGTCAGCATAGTGTCACCTTACAGATTTTTCCTGTTACACAAGATAAAAGGATTTTTTTTTTTCCTTTTGCAGGAAAATTTATGCTTCTTTTGAATGCCTTTACCTATAAACTGATGCGCCTATGGCTGATTTGTCTTGACAACACATAGATTTGAAACCGTAATCATATTTGCCTTGGTAATACGATTACTTGTTGGAGGACCAAAATGCAATCCATTGTTGTCTGAAAAATTATTAAAAATAAAGTTACCTAGATTCCATTTTTTTTTTCTTATCCCATCGATATTATACAGAAAAATCCCCGTTTTTGCAAAGATTCATTTACAAGTGTAACTTTATACCCTGGCTAAGTAATTTCATACATATGTAACTGCATACTTTGGGCTTTGCAGGATCCTGGGTCAGAAAGCACATACCTTCTCTTGCCATCCAATACAAGCAGGGAAAAAAACGTTTCAATTGCGGGGAGCGAATCTTTTTTTCCCCTCAGATTTCAAATTCATAAAATTACTGGCCTAATTTGTAATAACATGAAAGAAAATACAACTGCTTGCTAAGAATGTGTCCTTTGTATTCATACATAGGGTGAAGGGGCTTTTATAAAAAACAAAACAACAAATAAACCACTTCGTGCAGAAAGGAAACCAGCCTTTGCTTAACTTTCCATTCACTTCGGCATTTTCCACAACAGAAAACCTTCCTGAGGCAAAGACTTTGACATGTGGCTGTGCTAAGAGCAATGTTGACTCTGAAACACATCATTAGAACAGAAAATATATTTAACATTCATGACAGGAAGGCAGTTGCTATGTGTATAACACAGTAGCCACTGTAAAGGCACCTCACCGTTCCTTAAACATATACTCTCCTCCATCTGCATATTGCAGCCTGAAAAGCAAACCTGAAGACATGTGCCAGAGAGATTCCTGAAAGTCTCCCACTGGCACATCATGTTTTCTCCCAACAGCAGCGAAATTTTCCTCTCCTAACCAATTTGCTGAATTCTTTACCCTCCTCTCGCAGCAAATACAGCTTCTGCTAAGCCCCTCTCATGAAATCAAACACCATTCCTTACATTTCTCAGCGTGTTATTTGCAAACTGCAGGCCAGCAGATACAGGCTCTCCATACGCCAAATAATGTAATTTCTAGCCATCGCACTTCTTACAGCAAACTGGCACGAGGTTCTTCAGCTGGGTTATTAAAGCAGCCAGCTTTGTGTCTCACAGCACCTGCTGCGTCGCTCAGCCTGGTATCTCGAGGCAGCCCCACGCTCCTCAATGGCAATTCTGCGTGCAGAACAGAGCATTTGTGAGAAAGGACTGGCTCTGGCCTTGGAGGTGTGATCGTGGGGCCAGACATGATGAATTTTGCAGGCATATTTGCATCGCTTCAATAGAATCTGATTTCCCATATTTATCATGGGCTAAGTCTGTGTCTACCGAAGTTTCAACGTACAAAAGTTCCAAAAAGTAAAACCAAACCTTTGTATTTTCAGGTTAAATTAGGCAGATATGAGCCTTTATGTTTATGAAGTAGAGAACTGAAATCAGCTGAAATAAGGAAAAATAAATAAATCAAGGTTCAGTTCTGAATTACCATTCATGCTTCTTGCCTTTACCTCACATCACACTCCCCACAGAGCCTCCATCCAGCCCACCTGGCATTTACTGCTTTGAAATTCAGAAGCCATAGAATCAGCATTACAGGAGATTGCTTTTTTGCCGTTCAGACAGAACATTTGGAAGCTCTTATTTGTATCTTAGCCATTTTCAACTGCTCCGAACTAAGCTATGTCCTTCCCCAGAACAACTCTCAAAGTCATAATAATTACTGGTTAAAGCGTACTTCCTATCCAAAAGCTGTCAACAAGCTATGATCTGTCATTATCCTGTCATTATCTACCATCAAACTACGTTTTGGTGATGGTCTGGAGTCACATGGATGCTCCTGATTTTCACCACATGGGGATGCCTGCGGAAATACCGTGTGACAGAGCGCCGTGCAGCTCGCTGGTAACAAGAAGGGCCAGCCTGCCTGCCTGCCTGCCCAGGAGCTTTGCAGGTGACTGATCTGGCTTTAACACCGTCTCACTTCAGAACTTGTCAAGTTCTGAGACTTCTGCACAGGCAGCTCTGTCTTAGCATGTGTCTGTCTATAAAGATGTCTAATTAATTCCCTCGCAGTCGTGTACGCTACGTTCTGTCCCAGCTCCTCTTCAGAACTGACAGCAGAGGGGTTTTTTTTTTCCTCGTCTGATGAATATTATATTACTTATTGGTGAAAGATGCTTGCTAAGTATTATAATAAAGCCTGGAATATGCCAGAGCAAACTTCTGGGGGATTTTGTTTAAAGCTCTGCGTATTAAGGACACAAGGCTGATGCAACTATGCTGTCCATACATCCGTGTGTCCGCTTGTCGCTGTACTACGGGGACTTCTGAACCACTGGTCAACTTCATCTTATTACTGTACTACAGTGAACCACTGGGTAACTTCAGCTCATGTCTGAAATACAACCTTTACAGATGCTCTAAGTCAGCCCCAGAGAGAAGCTCAAACCTGTGCCCTGACCACAGGGAGAGGCATGCAGCGATCACCAGGGGCAGATGCCAGCCTGTGTGGATGCAGGGCTGGCCACGTTCGGCATGCAAACAGCTCAGAAAGCAGAAGGGGCTTTATGTTTCCAGGATGACTTGGCCGGTATGGCTTCCTCTGACCTGCAAGATGTCCAGCAGATTCCCCAAACCCTTCTTGGATGCCACTTAACGCAGGCTTTGTGTGGAGGGAGGAGAAGGAAGAGACCCGAGCTCTCTCCCAAGCCCACCAGCAGTCCACAACTGCTCCTGAGGTGCCTGAAGTGACGAGGACCCAGCCTCTCAGCGTGGCCCACAGGACATGGCACAGGGCATGGATGTGCTCCGTGTCCTCCACGGGGCCCCAGGAGCCTGCAAGCTGTGTGCACAGGGACAGCAAGTCCTCTCCTGGGGGGCTGCTCTCCAGGAACTGCATCAAAGACTTCGGCAGGGATGAAAGCAGCAGGACACCAGTGCCACCACCAAAACAGCCCTTATTAGAGAGTCTTAATCCTGTTCTTGAACACTCTTCCTTCAGGGTGGCACGGGATGGCCATTCAGGTTTCTGAAACGATGACAGGAGTCACCAAAGCATCCCCTCCTTCAGAGGCTGCAATGATTAGCGGCACACAAGGTCACACACCTATGAAAAGACTTGGTTCAGCATGTGCACTTTCCATTCACTTCTCAGACCATTAAAATGCTGTTTTCACGCTGTTCTTGTATACCTTATTCTAAAACCCCGGCTGCCTGAAGGGCTTTAGGCTCAGTGAATAACCGAGTCTCAAAAGCACACAAAAGGTCCGACGTTATTTCCAGCAGCTCACAAGCAAGCTCCCGACGCTGGCACGACCCCGAAGGGTGGACAGCGCCCCCGGCTTTTTGTTCTGCTCCTCTTTCAGGACTCTGCCCCTACCACGCTCGTTTCTGAGAGGCTCTCCTTTTGTCCCCGAGGTGTTAAGACCGGAGGCATCTTCTGCGGCTGTGCGGTGATCCTGGGGGCTTCCTGCAGTGCCAACATCTGTCGGCACCTTGTGAGCCCCACAAAAGCTGGGCAAGTCTACAGATCCAGCGTCCCCTTTCACTGCGTCCCTCTGGACGACGAACAATTAGGCCAAAACCTAGCTATTTAGAACAGGCGAATGCTTTCATATTTTCAATAGCAGCCCGAGCACTTACCCAACAAAACGCCGTGGCAGTGAATGGAGCCCTGGACGAGGAAATTGTCTCCCCTCTGCTTTGTCAAAACTGAGTGAGATGGAAGGGGAAAGGCGCAGAGACTTTCAAATGGGGAGAAACAAATTGAATCTTTACGAGCTTCAATAATCACACATTAATTTCAGAATTAGTCAGGAAATGAGATTTGTTCTGCAGGTCAATAAATTCTGAAGATAAATCCATTTGAGCCACGGTAGCTTACGCATCCTTTTGCCGAGATCCCCCCGCCCAGCAGTTACTCAGCAGACACTCCTTTCTACTGCCTTCCCCGAACCAGCTGCTCCAGGAGGAATTCCCCTTCCCATCTGCCCTGACACAGTCACACAAACGCAACTGTAAGCGGCGGCGTTTAAACTACAAACCCAACCACCGATTTGTTTCCTTAGCAAAACCACGCTCGTCTCTGACGAGCCTGAGCCACTGGAGAAAGTCGTGCCTAGGGCAGGAACCTTCACGTACGGGAACAACGGTGTTTCCTGCGAGGAAAACCACAGCAGAAGGCATTGTAGGCGTACATGAAGAACGAGGACGTGGATGGGCTCGTTACCTAACCTCCAGACTCCGCAATGATTTTAAAGTGGTGTTGCTGAGATCTTGTTCCACAGAAGCCCTGGCGGATTCAGACGGAGCGATTAAAATTAATTACAATTTGACACGAAGGAAAGCCATGGCACAGTCTGGCCCTAGTTGCCAGTAGTGCCCTCAGCCGCCCAGTCGCCACATGACTGAGCCAAACTTCTTCAGCACCAGACAAGAGCCCTCGGCACCAAGAAGCCAACTCCTGAGCAAGCGTTTTTTCCCCATTTGCGTGTAATTGCATCCTAGCCTCCCAACAGCTAGGAGCTCCACGTCCTTTTCTGAATCATTTATTCCCCGCGAACGCCCAGGGAGCGCAAACCCAAACCACATTAATGATAACCCTGTTCAATATAAACCGGTACGCAATTATACAAACTGCTAACACGAACAAACAGAAATAAAAATAAGCTAGGCAACTCTGATTACACGTTCACGATGGTTTCTGCAAACTAACTAAAACCAACGTAAGGCAGCCTGCCTTGCTCGATACGGCAACAGCAAAGGGTTTCACGTTACCGCATCACTGACGTGTCCCAGCACAGAGGACTACCCTTTACAAACCTCAAACTCAGTCCGGAGCCCGCTGCAAGGAGAGCGAAGGGGAGGGAGGAGAGGCAGCAGAAGTACACAGGAGCTAACAAAATCCCCGATTTCCCTCCCCGCTCCGCATCCTCCCT
This sequence comes from Heteronetta atricapilla, assembly GCA_011075105.1. NCBI lineage: Eukaryota > Metazoa > Chordata > Aves > Anseriformes > Anatidae > Heteronetta > Heteronetta atricapilla. The sequence goes on from JAACYQ010025496.1 coordinate 85,345, forward strand.
CAGGTGAGCCGCAGCCTGTCTCCGGCGCCTGCTCCCTGCCTCCCGCCCGCATCGCACCCAGAAGGGCAGGCCACGTGCCGGCCATTTGGCTCCTTCCTCTCCGACAGGAGAGCGGCAGCAGGGCTGCTCGAACTCCCTGTTCTTGGGCCGGCGCCAGCAGCGTACATGCCTGTGATTTATCTTTGTGCGGCGAAGAGCGAGCCTCGCTGTCGGAGCCCGAGCGGTGCCTTTCCGCCGAGACGCGCAGCGAAGGCCGGGTGCAAGCGCTGCGCGCGCGCCGCCGCCCCAGGTCCATCCCATTTCTATATTTAAGGATAGATGCTTTCCAAAACACCGGCACAGCCACTGAACCCAAGCCAGAGCCTGCCCTGGGCCGCACATGTGCCGTGTCACGGCCGCCAGCGGAGCTGCGGGCTGCATGGGGAGCTCTCCTTCCCGGGCAGCCGCTGTCGGCGAGCGCTGGGGAGTTGCACAAGGTCTTTGCCACAGCTGAACCTAAGCCTCACCAAAACCAAACCCAGAAGCTTCCTTACATCGCACACCACGAGCGGCGGAGCACTCAGGGAGGGCTGGTTGTGGCAGGAGGAATTCAGAGAGCAGCAAGAAGGGGCAAGGGAAAGCAAGGAGGTGATGAGGACGGGCTGAGGGAAGATGTGAGGCAGGTGGGATGTGAGCGTCTCTCCCAGAGCCAAGGAGCGCAAGCACGGAAGAATGAGGAGGATCCCTGGCAATACAGAAAGATGGCATGGGAATCCTGCCATAATCAGCTCACTAAGTGGAAGGCTGTGGAGAATCCAGTCTGCTGGGCACTAGGAGCAAGCTGCTGCGTGCGCTGTCACCAGCAAGTTCCAGAGTAGGACAGCAGCCCCAAACCTGAGGCTCACAACCAGCTCCCGAGGCCATGGGTACTCTCCTGGAGTACCCCCGATCCCTCCAAGCCAGTTGGTTGTGAACGAGCTTCTTCTGCGGCGATCTCTGCCCATTACCCACCTGAGCCCTGGCAATAACAGCACGTGGCTCCAAGCCTACCTACTGGTCCGAGGGAGCGACGGGGAGCGAGCGTGGCAAGCGGGGAACGTGGCAGCGGCTGGCTGGGAGCACGCAGCCGTTTCCCCCGGCTTCCAGCCTGCTTCTCCCTGCGCCTGCGATGATGCCCGGGCGTGATTCAGCCGAGGTGCGGGAGCACTGCTTAGCACCCGTGGAGCTGCTGCTCCACGTGCGTGTGCACGCCCCTAGCCAAAAAGCTGCTGGTTGTTCACATGTGAGGTTACACATTTGGGGCGAGCGAGCCCAGGAACGGGGGGAAAAGGATGCCCTGAGGCGAGGAACAGCCCGTAGGGACACCAGGAGCTCGTGGATGAAGGTGGAAACGCCTTCCCACGGGGCAGGAGGGAGGCAAGGAGGAAAGAAGGAGGGAAGGAGGGAAGGAAGGCAGGAGGGAAGGAAGGCAGGAGGGAAGGAAGGCAGGAGGGAAGGAAAGGCTTCCCACCTGCCGCTGCCCGGGGCCGCCCCCCCGCCCCGTCCCGTCCCGTCCCGTCCCTCCCCGTGCCCCGGCGGCGCTTACCGGGATCGCTGCAGCTCGAAGGCGGCGGCGGGGCCGGGCTGCCCCAGCTCGCAGCCTCCTCCGCCGCCGCCCTGGGGGCTGGCGCGGCCGAAGGGCACGGGCAGCACGCCGGCCGTGAAGGAGTTGAGGCGGCCGCGGCTCCCCGCCGCCGCCGCGGCGCCCAGGAAGGCGGCGGCCGGCACCTGCACGGCGGCGAAGGCGTCCTCCTCCTCCTCCT
>JAACYQ010025497.1:0-87131 GCA_011075105.1 Heteronetta atricapilla
CACTGGACCTCTCTAGTTGGGGTTTAGCCAGGGGAGAGCCAGGCCCCCGGGTGTTCTTTCATGTATTCAGCTGTCCCGGTCAATGCCTTGTTCGTCTGCTTCTGCGACTGCTGAGTCAAAAAGCCCTTGCTAAGATGCAGAGGAGTTGCCCCTCTGGCCACGTTTGGTTGCCTTAAATTGGAATGTAGCAAGGTAGAGGAGAGCTCGATGGAGATGGCTTCTACCCCAGCTGAAATGAAGGATGTATGGAAACGAGGAGGAATGGTGTCCATAGCTCAGAAGACGTGAGTGTTAGAATAGAGACGGTAACATAAGATTAACTGCTCCTTTTTTCCTGTTCTGAAGATATTTTTTGCTAGCTCTCCTGACCTCACGTAGTGTTTCGTATGTGTGCATATGTACACATGCTTATTCTCGAGTAAATGAATATGCAAAAGAGATGTAACAATAACATTTGATAAATTATTTCAGTGGCTGGCCCTCAAGAAACAAAAGAAGGTGTTGTTGCTGATTCTTGCCCACTGTAATTTCTGCCTTCTTCATGTTAATGTGTTATCTTGATGTAGCTGTTTTCAGCAGCACTAAGAGCGATCCATTTCCCTGGCGATTTTTGACAATGATCTTAGCAGCTGGTTAAAACATGCAGAAGAGGGACAAAACAAATATTATGTCTATAAAAAGCTTGACATTGCTTTAATTCCACCAGTAGAATGAAAACAAAGGTTACGCACATCAGAAGCTTTTCCCTGATGTTTTGAGAAGATGACCTGATGATAAATAGGAAGATTTATTTTGAACAGTGAGTGAACTTGATGAGCCATTTCAAAACACTGTCTTTGGAAGAAAAAAAATATGCATTTTTGTAAGGACAGAGGTTTTGGCAGTTTGGAGAAGTGAGGTTACGAGGATTGGCTCTGTGTACACAAAGTAAGAAAAACTTTTATAAAGCATTCTGTGTTCGCTTACAGCAAGCACTGTGTGACATTTAACTTTGCAGTAGAGCAGTGAATCAGAGGAAACGTACTTTTTATATGGTATGTGCAGATATAGTTGTACTATTAACAAATCGTGTTCGTGTCTGGACTAAATCCCCCGTATCTTTCAATTCCAGATAGGAAGATTAAATCAGAATCTAAATTCTGAAAATGGCCTCATCTGTGTTCTTGGCTACATAAACAACGTGTTCCTGAACACCTCAGAAATGTTAGACACCCAGAGCCAGCTTTTGCAGCTTGAAAATCTTTCGCTAAGGTACTGGTGAGGTCATGGACGGAAGGGATCAATGATTGCTTGCTCAGGAATGACACATTTATCTAGCCAGCGCTGGCTGGTTTGACCTGTTCAAGAACTGACGCCGCCAAGTCTGGGAGACAACCACAGCTGCTCAGTGGAGAATGTGAGGCAGCGAAGAACGTGTAGTCCCACATTTCTGTATCCCCCACGCTCCAGGTGTCTGCTTTGTGAAGAACTAGGAACCTTTAGGATGCCACTGTCATCTCCTGTCTCCTGTCAGACTTACCAGAATTGTGGTCAAGAAGCAGATCTCGTTACAGCTGGACCACCTGTAATCTCACCTGTTCTTAAGGCTCCTCTGCAAAGAACTTTCCATACAGTCTATCTATTCTTTTTGGTTATCTATAAAACCTTTTCTGCCTTTTTTTTTCTAATAATGATTTTAAAATGTTTTTTTTTTTTTTTTACTAAGTTTTTAAAACAACATTTATTAAACAATTTTTTCCTTCTCTTCTGACCATGTTTTCTCATCAGACCGTGATTAGGAGACAGGAGGGGGTCACTCACATCACGAGTTGTGTAGCAGCCTATCAGAGTTCTTTGGGAACTTCTTAAAGTTTGTGGTAATCGTGCTTCCGTCCATTGGTGAATCACTGAAGCACATTCGCAAATGCAGGTGCATGAGAGCACGTTCTTTGCAGTGCCTCCTCTTTGCCTGTGGAAGGTTGACTTCTGCATGTTGGATGTGCTCCTACTGTGCAACGAGTTCTTCCACAGAGTAGGGTATTCGGGCTTTATGCATCTTAAACTGCTCCCCTGCTTCAACGATGCCGTTGTCCCTGGTGCCCGTAGTTCAGCCTGGTGTGGGGCAAAGGCTGGACCTGTGGAATTGACTCCTACATGATTCCTCACTGTCGAAGGACTGTGAGGAATCATGTAGGAGTCAATTCCACAGGCCCAAGGTTTCACCACAGTTCATGCCTTACCAGCTTCTGCTCAGTTTTGACTGAGACAGCAAATGTACTCTGCAATACCAACACGTTTGTTCGCTTACTAAGTTACTTGCAAACGAATCAGGGATTAGAACCATAGAAATAGTTGAGGTCAAGGTAAATAGGTGTTAATCAAATGTTCCCTTCAAACGCATGTTGTTTCCATGGCACAGCAGAGAGACACGGTAGAATTAAAACTGTTTATTTTAAGAAGCAATTTTTTTTTGCTTTTTTGTTTCCTTTTTGAGCAAGGAAGGCTCTGAAATGATTCCTTAGGAGCAGCTTCAGCTCACATGGAAATGTTTTGTTAAATGATGCTACGCTCGGGTTTTTTTCCTAATCGCTGAAAGCTGTGTCAGATTTTTGTACAGATGTTTGCAGTGTAAATGCTTTAACATGGCACCGCACGGTCACAGTTCCTACAAGCACGTAGGTAGCCCGAGTTTGTGGAGCTGTTCGTGTTTCTAACATCGCTGGGATTGAAGCATCCAGCCTGTAGCATTTGGTAGAATTAGTATCCGTCTCATCAGGTGGAATTTGGACTGTATGTCAGATCCTGGGGACCTTGGCTTTGAACAGGCTGGCGGCGCCTCATTAAAATTTTCCTTTCCATCTCCATTTTAATGATTCAGCAGGTAGATTTGGAAATCACTGATTTAATTTGCCCTTTACTTGGTTTCCTTTGTCTTGCAAGCTCATTCCTTTTCCTAGGGCATCTCAGTGCCTACGAGGACAACTGTGACCTTTCAAGTGAAGCAAGAGATGACCGCGCTTTGCGTGATTTTTATTGTAAAGGACATTCGGGACATCAGTGGAGGTGTGTTTTTTTAACTAAGTACATGCGCACTCAGAACACTTCAGGAAATGCTGAAATGCAGTAAAAGGAAAATAAGCTTCTGAACTGTATGTCTAGATTGTAGAGACTTCCCCTGGAACCAACTTATCTGGTTAACTTCTTTAAAAACTTGTTTCTCATTTTTGCTTTACACAAACAATCAAAGGTGGACGTTTTTAGCAGCGTGTTTTCCTTTTGTTTCGTTCCTTTTTTTTTTCTTTTTTTTCCTCGCGCATGCTTATTTCATGTGCTATCCCAACCCACGTTTTGTTTCTCTTTGGCACGGAGGCACTCTTACATAATTTTTCAGAACTACAAGAGTGTTCTGCAGCACTAGTCCAAAAGGCTACAGCCTGCAGCAGCATTCCTGCAGAGTTTGGGGAGGATCGCAGTAGAATGGGGTATTGTTTTTGATAAGGCCTGTTCTCACAGGGTTCTTAAATGCCTTTTTCTCGGCTCTTGGCCTCCTCTCAAGTTTCTGATAAACATGACTCCACAGTGGAGTGGGTGACACAGCTTTAGCTTGTGTCACTTCTCAAACGCAGCACTTGAGTTTCTTTCAGGAGAACTTGAAGAAAAGAACGTTGTGTAAATGTCACAGCTGCCATTCTTCGTTAATTCCTGTTCACATGCACGATAACGGATGTTGTGCATCTTTACGTAACAAACTCGCCTTAGCCTGAGATAAGATGAATTTAATTAATGCTGCAGTCATTCACACTGATGTGAGAAGTTGGTCAATGGGGGTCAGAGAGGCTGCAAGGTGTGTGAGGGAGAATCCAGCCCCCAAATCAAGGTGTGGATGCATTTTGGGGTGCTGCATTTGGACTGCCAGACATCCAGCCTAGAAGCCCTGTTAGGGAAAGCGCGTGAAAGATTCACCTTCTGAGCTTTGTGTTCTCTCTTCCACGGTTACCTTCAAGCTTTGTAGCGCTGCCTAACGTTCCCGTATGCTACTCTGATAGTACAGAGCTACGCAGGTCAGATGAAGGAGTGGTTTGCATCAGGAGAAGCGACGTGCCAGCCTCTCTTCTGCTGCTGCCTGCGATCTGCGGATTCAGAAACCTGTCTTTGGAAATGCAGCCGTGGCGAATGTAGCGGGTATTGGCCAACAAAGCGTTGGCTCAGGCTCCGGCGCGCGGAGTTTACTACAAAGAAGCATTTACTTCCCTGCTGGACGCGTATTAGCGTTATAACAAGTCTTTAGTAGATGAGGGAATGAGGTTTGTGCTGTATCCCCCGGGAGTCAACTAGACAAACAACTGTTAGGAAATCTTAGCTGATAATTATTTAAATGTTTGGTTTCTTAATTTCATCATTTTACTTGGGCAACTTTGTATTATCCTAAATAGTTCCCTTCATTCCTCAGTGCTTGTGTTTCCCAAGTGTTTGTAAATCACTACCAAGTCTTCCTTTCCCACAGGCATTGCTTATCCTAGCTGTTGACTGAAAATCAGTTCCTCCATCTAATGACTCTGTCACTGTTCTCTGAACTCTTTCCATTTTACATTATCCATCTGGCAACAAAATGTCCCGAACCGAGAGCAGACTGCAGATGTGGTAGCTCCGTAGCTGTTGAGACGGGGATCTGCTGCAAAGCACTGTACATCCGGAACCAGCTGTTTCTGGGATCGGTACCACGAAAATACAGTCATTTATCCCCATCTTTTCTGCCCAGGACACCTCGGTGTAAGGAAATACTTGAGATAGAAACACGTTGAAGCTACTTTGTTTCTATTCCCCCCCACTCCCTTTTTTTTTTTTCCTTTTTCCATCTTTTCTACACCCATAACACATTTCAAGCTCTCGTTCTCATCAGAAATACAAGGCTTTTGAAGCCCAGGACGTGACTGGTCTTCCCCAGTCCGGTTTGCTAACAAAAATATCATCAGCAAACAAAACCTAGCAGGTTTCCCCACCAGACCGAGTGGGATGTGCGGGAAGGGGACCTTCTGCTGTAGTTCCCTGCCCTGCCTCTGCTGCATCCCACGTTCTGTAGGAGTTCAAGTTCAACTGCAGCGTGTGATAGTTGTGTTATTTCCCCCATTACCTCCTAGCCTAATGAGCAGTATGTTTTCACTGAATGTTAGGATGGTTTGGGTTGGAAGGGGCCTTTAGAGGTCACCTAGACCACGCCCCTGCCACGGGCAGGACATCTTTCACTAGATTAGGTTGCTCAAAGCCCCGTCTAACCTGAGTTTGAAATGTGCTTCCCAGGGACACCTCGTGTTCTTGCTCTGAGCTGGTTGCACAACTCTCATGTCCCCACATGTTGGGTCGTCTTCTGGCCTGCCTCACTCAGGGCAGAGGAGAAAGGAGGTGCCTCTGCAGAGCCTGTGTACTCACGCAGGGGAGGGAGGTTGGGCAGGAATGGGAATTGCACCTTCAGCAAGGTTTGACTGCTTAGAATAGTCTCACTGCATTTTTCCTGTCATTGACTGTCTATTTTTGGACTCCAATAGTTACAAAAGCAAAGAAAAAAAAATGTGTCTGCATATATGGAAATTTAATTTCAGCAAAAAGCATTTCAGTTTTCATTCGTGTTATCACAAGGTCGCTTATCACGAGGTCGCTAAGTTGTTGGTTTTTTTCTCCTTTAATTGTACAGGTTATCACTGCCAGCTTGTCACCGCTCTTCTTTGTCATGACTGCTAACGTACTGACAATTTCTTGGTAAGTACCGATGCGAACATTTTTCTCAACAGTAACAATGAATTTCCACGCGGTGCTTCATGCGGAAATACTTTTCAGATGGCAAATTCTCTTAGCGCTAGTAATGCTTAGCATGCGAGGAGGGCCAGGTGTGATGGATTCGGTGCAGCAGGATGAATAGAAGAGCGTTTCTTCCCCTTCTGTGGGAGAACACGGAGCTTTCAGACGTTAAGCACCGCCACAATTCACTACTCAGCGTGTTTTACAGCTAGATAAATGGATGCAATAGGCAAATAAATGGCCTACTCAAAGTCAGACTATAAATCAGTGCCAGAACTGGACGTAAAGCGTAGGAGTCATGGTTTGGTAATAGAGTTAGCCAACAGAGCGCAGTCAAGCTGCTGAGCAGACCCTAGTGCTGTGTATACTGTGAATGCATAAATAGAGGTAGGAAAATAAACTACCGCTAATAAACTTTTTTTTTTCCAAATGTGTATCTGGATTTGTAACATTTGGCCATGCGCTACGAATCACCCAACCTGACGGTTTTAGGTAGCGATGTAAAGGATCGGATTGCAAGCTCCTTTGGTCAAAGACAGCGGTTTTGATCTGGGTTTGAAAAGTGCCCAGCAAAAGGGAACCCCAGCCCAGGGCTGATGCTTTCCAGTGCTTTTGCCACGCACATAACAACTAAAGAAGGGGTTAGGCGTGTATCTCTGAGGATAGATTTGTTGTTGGAAGTAAGCCTGCTTGCTTTTGAACAGCTTGAGGCTCCCTTTTTTCCCCCTCGGAGTTTGATTGTCGTTCTGAGCATTCAGCCCGGCACTGAACGGAATTAGCATATTCCGTTCCCAGGTGGGATGAAGAAGTTAGGGAAAGGAGAATCTCAGTTTAAACCAGCCCCATTTAGGGATTTGTGAATGTGCACCCCTGTATCTATGATATGCATACGTCATCTCAAATGCTGAGGTAAGACCTTTGTGGTTTTTGTTAGCTCCAGCTCACGCTCATGTGGCCTGTGTGTACAAGAGCCTGAACTAAGAGCAAGACGCTCGCAAGGCTCCTAGCACAGGCCATGACCTTGCTGTTCCTGACCTTGTTTTGCAGGCCTTGGCACAGCTCTGTCCTGCGTGCTAGAGGCAGGCTTTTATAATGCATGTGTGTTCACTGACACGCATGGGGGAAAAAGGCAGCATCGCCATGAATGTGAGCGCTTCCGACATGCCCTCCTGTTCGTGCTGAAAGCAATAGAAATAATGAGTGTATCTGGATCATTAAAAGAAACTTGGCTTTGCTGCCCTTAGGCCAGTATTAGGCTTTCATGGTTGCAATTAAAAAGTATCTTTATATATTTTCAAGTTCCCTTATTGTTTGTGCCTCGGTAGTGCCTTGGCTAAGCTCTGGAAATATTCTTAGATGATAGCAGCTGCAAAGCACTCATGAGATCATTAATCACTGAGGTTTTTAGCGTTGCTGCAGTTTTGTCATGGACGATATCATATGGTAATTTCTGAGTGATGGGCAAATGCAGTTAGCTGTCACTCCCACAATGAACAGAAGCCAAAGGATTTGCCAGATGGTAAACCGAAGGTAAATGAAGGGTTGGCGTTTAGCCATGGATTTTAGATCTGCTTCATCCCTCAGTTATAATGATGGTTTCTATTGGCCTGGTAATCTAGTTAAGTATGGATCGCATGGGCTTGTGAATACCTGAAACTTCCAGTCCTGCAGAAGGGGATTCTTCTTCTCCAGTGACGAAGGGCGTAAGATACTATAAACAATTCAAATGCAGGTGCATTTTTACAGGATAGTGTTGCACAGTTTAATCTTTTGTATAGGATTGCCAATCTAATTTTTAGAGTGCTACAGCAGTGATAGTTTTTTTTAAAGTCCCAGTCAAAAATGCTGTAGAGAACACGTAAAAAGGAGAAAGAAAAAGTCATTTCTAAGACTCTGTTGGTTTTAGTTCTTCCTATATGCATCGGGTTTCTCTCCTTGGAATAAAAAAGAATACATCACCCAACCTTAGCTTCCAAAGGAATTAATGCAGAGACGTGTTTAGAACTGGTGCTGAAGATCTAGGCAAGACATGGGAGTTAACCCTCTCCAAGTGCTCCGGTGGTTGGTGATTTCAGGCACACAGACTCGTGTGTTTTAGATCATTCTGACAAGCCTGCAGCCCTCGCAGCTCCTTGCTGGCAGCTCCGCTCGTGGAGGCATTCTGTCTCCACGGTAGGCTGTCAGCACCAGCCTCCCAGGGCTGCTCACTGTGTAAGCGTGAGGTATTGTGTCACGGCTGTACAATGTTTGTTCCTCTCAGGAACGAGGGGGATGATGTGATTTTTAAAGCAGCTCACCAGAACTAATCATACAAGTGAATGTAATGCTATTAAGGACCAGAGCCTTCAGCTTCACATGCATTTTTTTTTGTATCTGAGGGGGGGAAAAAAACCCTCTTGGAAATGAACTTCATAAAAGTTTGTTTTGTTTATGAAGTTCATTAAGGAGCTTTTCTGTTTCATAATCTCACTAAGCCATGAGGCTAAGATGAAAGGTCAATATGCTTAGCTTTGCACTGGTACAGACGTGGAGAAGAGTCTGTGTCCTACCATATTCCTCTCGGATATGACAGCAGGAAAGATTTTGGAGGTTCTAACTATTACACAAATGAAGCTGGGTTGATAGATGGTTTCAGTGAATGGTTTTGTTTGTAAAAAAAAACATTCATCCTGATTTGGATTTATGTCATTCGTCCTGCTTCACGCCTGAGTCTTGGCAAGACGTGTTAGAGCCACCACTGTGCTGTGAGCAGCAGGGGAAGGAAGCGCCTGGGCACGTGTGCCGCTTCAGCCAGGGCACTTCTCTTCCGCCAGCTTCCTCGCAAAGAGCAGCAAGCACAAGGATTTCTGCTGGCCTCCCTAGGCCAGTGGGAACTCCCCAGCTTTCTCCAGACTTCCTCAGCTCACAAAAGCCAGGCTTTACGTCTCCTCCTGCCCTCCTTTCCTTTTCTTGCTGGCGTGTGGGCATATAGTTACTCTACTAACTACGTGCAATCTTCTCTACGTGGACTTGTGTTTTTCATGTCATTGCCATCAGCCCCAACGTACAGAAAGGGTAATTTCTGGTGAGATCTGCAAAATAAGACATTTCTTTTTTCAGTCTCTTATCAAGACAAATGGGAAAAAAAAAATCACCTGGGATACTGTCTCTAGGTTGAAATGTATTTAGGCAAATTAATGCCGTTCTCTTAATGCTGTGGTATGTTTGGCATTGAACCAAGTAAAGGGACTTGCCTGATGCTAAATTTGTGGTTTACTTTGCTTACAGCCTTGTGATCAGCGGAGTTGGAGAAGCGTTGCTTGTGTACGCCGAAAGGACAGGCACGTAAAGCGGAACCAGATCTCACCAGCTGGAAAAGAGCTGACTTGCAGCCCAGAGAGCCTATCATGAGTAAAATGCAGCAGCAAGAATGAAGAAGTGCAACCAAACACGGGGAAAAAGGCCTATGTTTTTTATTTTATTTTATTAAGAAGGAAAATCTGTGCTATTAATAGTGTTGGTAAGAGAGCAGCATGGTTGGTAGGAGCCTTTGCCTCAAAGCACAAGACAAACTATTTCTGATTGATGTGGCAAAGGAAAAACCGCGCTGTCTCTTGCCATTGGCTTTGTGCAAAAACCTCTCAGTAGCAGCTTTTTGCACAGGGAACTGAACTCAGGAAAAGCAGCATTCCCCACTGGATGCTCCCAGGTTTTTGTTGTTGTCGTAGGTTATACCAAACAATGTCAGAGCCCAAATCCTGCCTTCATTTCAGTATCGGGAAGGATGGACTTTGTTTCCAACTGTTCTGAAAGCAGCAAGCCGCTGCACACAGGTCTGTAGTCACGTCGTCCGAGCTGGCACAGCGACCGAGGCCACGGGGCTTCTGGAGATAATTCCCTCATGGAGCTGCGGTGGGTTGACAGCTTTGCCAAATGGGGAAATCAGCAATAAATCTCGGTGTCCGTAGTGCTTGCTGTTTGTGTATTTTTTTCGCCTCTCATTCCCCAAGATTTCTCTTGAAGTCTGTGAATTTTTGTCATCTGGAAGGGGTGGAGGGAATTGTACTGTTCCCAGCAGCGGTTTGTCTCTTGAATTGTTGCAAGAGGCAACAAAGATTATAAAACTCAAATGGATGTCAGAAAGAGTCTAAAGCAATTTATCTCAAGAGTTCTTAAAATTAATTTCTGGTTGCTTAATGGATGTTAGAAATTAGTCTCGATATATTAGCGCCTGGGAAAGCAATTTATGCGAAAGTGGTATTAAATGTTGACTTGATAATATTGTGAGGAAGGTCTCCACGGTAAAAAGGAGCTTGGTAACAGATCTTCAGTGAGGAGACGGACTTGTCTCACGTGGCATTAGATACCTAAACTGCAGTCCCTTAGTGTAAGTTGTCAAAAATTTCCTTCGTGGTCAGTGGAAGGAACGGGGTGGTGCCTTCACAGAGAGGACAACAACGGTGCCTCATGGAGTCCCCGAGGGATAGCCTACGTTTTGCAATTGTAGCTGGAACCTTTGCTGTGGGAAAAGCTCTCCGTGTACCTCTCAGTCTTGCATAATTTTCATGGGTAGGTTGCAGTCTGGATTGTGTTTTTCCCCCTGCTCTCTTGTTTGTCCTATTCATAGCAACACACCAAAGCCCAGAACACCCGTCTGCTTTCTTGCTGGTGGTCTCAGTGGAAAGAAACGGCCAGATCAGCAGCAGGGGTTCTGTAATTCCAGAGGGCACGCTCGGGGTGTTTGTGGGAAGGCTGTTTGGCTGAAGGAGGCATGACATTGCCTACGTTCTGGGGAATGGAGTCTCGGCAGCTGCCGAATTAGTATCTAAGCTACCCGCCTAGTGAGCCCGCTCCGTGTTTATTAACTTCAAGCACGTTAAACAACGCGGAGCTCTTTGCTTCTGTTTTTCATTTTTGTGCCTCACCACAACGTGCTTGCGTTCGTAAGACTCTGCTTGATGTAAATGGAAAAAAAAATGCAGGTTTCAGTCGATGGCTACGTGAGCCGTTCAGGAAAACAGCGTTGGGTGCCCCTGTTAAAGGCGGCTGGGCAGAGCAGCACGCTCCAAACCAACCTGACCTGCTGCAGACGGGGACGACCCCTGTGTTGGGTCCCAGACCCCCTGCCGCTGGTCTTGGGAGAGGGGCTCCTCCAGCAGCATCTCCCGGGAGAGAGCAGACCCAAGGAGCGTGTGGCTGGTGGGGATGGGACAGGACGACGTGGTAATTTCCCGAGGAAACAGTGGCCCGGTCTTTAGATCAGCCCTGCCTCAGGAGGAGAGAGGCTGCAAGGCTAAAAAACACACCTCGGGGTTGTTACAGTGATCTTTGAAGAAGGAAACCTCTGGAGTTCAAACGTGAGATTGCTTTCATGAGGCTTGCTAATGGTTATGTTCAGTAATTTAGAGGAAAAAAAAAAAGAGCATTTACATCTAATTGTTTTGTTTTCTAGACAAAGATACCAAGAAACAAAGATCTGAAGAAGGAGCAAAGGCGCGAGGAGGTTAATTCCTAAATGCATAGCAGCGGTCCTGGAGCTGAGCTGGTGAAGAACCTCATTTTTTTCCAGTCTCTGTCACTTCAGGAACGTCCCATCTGAAGGCTCAGCCCCTCTTGGGCCATCGGCGTGTGGGACTAGAGAGAGATGGGGCTGTGCTGCTCGTCCCGGGGGCAAGCAGACCCCTGTAGCTGCCTCACCACGCTGCTTTCATGTCTGCTGCTTCCAATCAAACCACCCTGGCAGATCGTGCAGAGTGATGTGACGCCTTTTTGATCTTATCTGGCTCAGCTGGTTTGTGGCCAGGCTCGTATCACCTGCTGGGGAGGCGCGACTCGCGCGTCTCGCGGCTTTTCGGGATAAAGAGGCTCTTGAAGTCGAGCGCCACCCAGAGAAGCCTGAAACTGCAAAGCTGATGGGTACGGGCTACAGGTCAAAGACGTCTTCTAGACCTGGCTGCTGTGCCACGGCTTCCAGCAGAAGGCTTTATTAAATGAAATAAAACAGTCTGATGCTTACCACTGAAGCAATTCCGTTGTTACTTATTGCTACATGACTGTTGTGCTTAGTCACGTAGAGAACCTATGCCAATCTTTCACTACCTCTTGTTTTTTGTCTTGAAAAAGTAGTGGACCTATTAAGATAATTGATGAGAGAGAGAAATACTTGCTAAGGGATAGAGTTATAATTTACTGTTCTTTTTTTAACAGCTATGTCAGAGTTGTTGGATGAGTATTATGTACTTATGTTCCTGTTTCCCCTCCTAGAACAAAATCTGAAAAATTCAAGAAGCGGGTATGTGGACGTGGGTCACGTTTTGAAAAGGGCGCTGTTATTAAATGCTGTAGCAAAGTAATGTACTGGGAGCTGTGCTGAGGGAAGGCGGCCTTCTTCCTCATGTTCTATCTGAAGCCAACGGGAGCTCGAGGGTTGAAGGAAACCCCATAGCAAATTTGCGTTGCCCGGCGCAGAAGCTGAGTGAACGTTTTCCAGCCAGATGATCTGCTGCGTGAAGCAGGCAACAGACCCGCCTGAAACCTTAATCCTGCTCCAGGCAGCGGAGCAGGGGCAGGCTGCTTTTGTCTGCAGAGCCCGCGTGGGTCGGGGGAAGGAGACTGGGGGCAGGACTGGCAAAAGCACGGGTCGAAATAGCTTTGTGCCAGGAGATAAAACGGGAAGAGATTTTCTCCTGAAAATGTGTTGCTTATTTATTCCTTTTCTGATTAGGGCACATTACAAATAGATGGCTGTTTAGCCCCAGAAAGCGATTAAAGGAGCCCATGAGGGTTGTGTAACTATTTCCATAGCGATTGCCTTGTTTGAGAAGCTTAACCCTTCGGTAGCTCTGCTTGGACCTTGTGTAAGCTTCGTTTTCTGCTAGAAGAGTGACTCTGTGGGGAGAATACTGGTGAAAGAGATGTTTCTTGGTTGCTGGGGTGGGGAGCGTGCCCCTTCCTTGCTGCCTGGGATGGGGTGGCGTCAGGCACTGCTTTTCTACCCCTTCATAAATGCCTCTGCTTGCAGAGCAGGTGGGGGTAGCCAGCTGGCATCTTGACTTCTCGGTCTGAAAGATCTCTTTTTCTCTCCAAATGATGCCGACAGTGTGCTCGCTGTGTTGTGTTGTGGTTTGTGATTAAGGTTTAAAAACAGGCAGCTAAGGATGCTCAAGCTTCTCCTTCTGATGTTTGCCATCAGCAGTCCCAGACTTTTCGTGGCTCCCTTCTGCCCGAATAAAACAAACCTCCAGCACCACTCCTGCGAAACGGGTAAGGAGGAGGCATCGGTTGGGTCTGGGGGAAATGGGAATCGGGGTTGAGAAACCGGGTGGCTGGGGTTTACGCTCGTTAAGCTGTACGGCAATGAAGACGGCCAGGAAAGGGGGAGAGCTGGCAGTGCCACAGGAGCACGGCCAGAACCACGCAGCTTAACGAGAGGGCCGCGGTTCCTGCTGAGCACGAAGCTGTGAGCAGGCCGACAGCCATGTGCAGGGGACACAACGCTTCCTAGGGGCATCCGAGCTCCTCGTTTTGCCATCCCGCTCCTGCCTGTCCCACGGCCGGGGCTGAGGTCTGCAAACCCTCCCGGCCCCGGCCGCTCCCACGTGGCGCCCAACTTTCTGTCTCCCACCGCTGTGCTCCTTCGGGGCGGCGCTAGTTGTTTTCTCTCATGTAACGTCTCCGATTTTATTCACAGGCTTCGGGTGCCGGATAGACACAGAAGCGAGAAATTCCGTCACGGCAACTTGTATTTCCTTATCCCACTTGTCCCTTCAGCATGGGCGCTCCTTGGGTGAGTATCGGTGATGAGTAAGAACAGACCGTGTGGGGCTTAACACAGATGGCCGTAGCCTCAAGACTTGATGAGCTGTAACCGAAGGAAGTAAATCTCCTCTTCGAAGGAGAGCCTTACACAGCGCAGTTCCGTGTGCCTCAGCCGTGTTCAAAGCGGAACAGTGACACCGCTGAGCGGAGAGCTGCGTGGCTCGTGCTGGGAGCAGGCACGTCGCATGGGCAAGTCGCTTGCTGCAGCCTCTCGGATGGAAAAAACACATCTGTATTGTTTTCTGTTGGCTTAAAACAAACAGCCAGACCCATAAACCAAACCCTCTGTGGTTCAGAAACCTTCAGGGAGAAGTGGTCCGGCCCAGCAGAGCGGGCGCTGCGCGGCACGGCAATGCCACTGGGAACGTGGACGGGGGAACCCTTAACCTCCCGCTACAGAAACCCGTGGAAAAGCTAGAAAGCTACTTCCCCTTGCCCTTCCAAACCTCTTTTTATTTTTCTTGTTTATGGAAGCGTGACCCAAGGGCACCGTTTCTGGTTCAAAGTCCTCGTTGAAATCACGGACAGTTGATTGTAGAGGAGCAAGCGCAGGGGATGGCAGCGGGGGTTGTTGTGTAACCCCTGGCTCCCAGCGTCTGGGGCTGTGAGCGCGGCTGCAGGCGGCTCTCAGGGGGAAACGCGGCCAGTTTCCTCAACGAGAGGAAGCGCGAGCCTGTTGGGACGTGATTCAGTGAACCACGGCGAGGTAATAAACCACATCGCCTCCCGAAATGATGCGCATTCAATCCGCTTATTCATCGGTCACGGGACGCCGGGCGCCTCCCGCAGGTGTCAGGCTCCAGGCGGTGCCCTCAAGCCGATGGTGGTGCGGGTGGGAACCTCTCCTTTGCGGCTTCAGCAGAGACGGGGGAAATAATGGACTGCGGCATAGCACCAGCTGCCCTTCCCCTTAGTCCTTTCATCCAAAGGCAAAGACTGGAGGGGTTTATGGCTTTTAGGGAAAAGAGAGAAGGGAGCGCACTCCCAAAGAGCCAGTGGTGTCTTCGGTGCTGGCCTCTCTTCCTGAGACACTTCATGAAATCTCTTCACAAAGTACTCCGAAATATTTCTGACCACTCCAAAAATACATTCCTGCTATAGGATTCGGACATCGTTTTCCATGCAGTGGTTTAAAAACAAACAGTGGAGTGAGCCCATGGCACGCATGAGATCTCAGCTGTAAGATTCTCTCAAGTTTTGGGGTTGGGGGTGTTTTTCCCTTTTCCCTTTCCTTCATACTGGTTTCCTCTCTTCCTATTTTCTACAGTAGTCTTATGTAAATAAATATAGTTACAGTTACACTAAGAATAAATAGTTCTTAATCTTCTGTCCCATTGCTACCCAGTTAACTGAAAAAAAATGAAGACAATATAAAACCAAGAGTTGATTTAGGAATTCTGCCTTCTTTGCCAACTTTTTACTCAACTTTTTCCCCCTTAAAGATCCCGTTGGTAGGATCTGAGGTCATTTGCACTTTGAAAAGTCTGTGTGATGATTTTCTGGATGCGGCCCCAGGTAGGTGGGCTTCCAGGGCATCCACGTGCCTTGATGGGCGTCCCCAGTGCCTGCAAGGTTGCCTTCAGCACAGGTTGCCACTACGACTTCTTCCCTCTGCTCAGCTGCTTGGTTCAATGGGACTGCAGGATGATACTGCTTGGGACTCCTGCCACCTTCTGCTGAGTACAAAAGCAATGGGGATGCGCACGTGTCATCAGGTGTGTCTCAGATCTTGAAGAAATTGAGGAGAGAGGGAGAAGAACTAACTTGGATGGTTAGCGAACGTAATGGCACAGTGATAGCTGGCCTATCGTAAACCTTCGAAAGATCAACTCAGCACAGTGTCTGACCTTCCCGCTGGTAAGGAACATTTCAACTTCTCAGCCCCGTGGCCTTGCAGGCTTTCGTGCTGCCCTCCTTTATCTTTCCAACTAAGAGTCTGCTGTGGGTCACAGACTGCCATTTCTTTAACATTTGTCCACAATAATTGCGTTGCCACCATCAATTAAATTCACCAGATATTTTTCTTCCTGGCCTCCTGCAGCTTTAATCCGAAGCTTTCCGTTTTCCTGTCCACGGACACCATCGCAGCCTGAGCAGAGTCCAACTTTCCATTAATGGACGCAGCAGGCTTTTAAAATAAATCAGGCCGAGGGTGGGGACTGCAGCTCCGGATGCCCTGTGTGAAAGAGTCAGCCAGCCCCGGCTCCCTGCGCTGCACCAGCATCTTCCTGCTTATCTGTGGGCTTATTCAAACACAACAAGGTGAACCAAAAGGAAGGAAAAAATAATATAAAAAAAAGAGCACTTTACAGTCCTGGCTTCATCTTTGTGGGCATTGTAATCTTTGCCCTCAGAAATACGCCAGCTCCTACCTGGCTTCCAGTCTGCGCTCCTCACCAGAGCAGGGTGTTTCAGGATGGCTGGGAGGATGTTGCTCCAGGAGAAGGCCTTCAATATCGAGCTTCCAGAAGCACTCTGGATGTAGCTCTTCAACGATGTGCTTTTGAATGACGTGCATCTGAAGGATGTATATTTAAATGACTTGCTTTTGCTTGAATTGGCTAGAAAAATGCTCACAACAGAAGAGAGATTGGAAAAAACTACTGATGTTTAGAAATGTGCTGGACTTTGTCCATCTGAAATGAGTGCTTTGATGTTTCTTTAAGATGCTTGTGGTCTGCAAAGAGCTACAGAGCAGTTAGTTTGTGGGCTGCATCATGGGGGGTCAGAGCATGGACCTGGAGGTCTGTACAACCAGCTCACTTTTGGCCTAGAAAGCAGAAGGTAGGTTGCTAGTGACTGTAGTTCAGCCATGCTTCAGTACCCTTTTAGGAAGGAGATTGCTTTTTTTTTTTTTTATGAGGAAATTAATGATGATGATGTGTGGGCAGTCATTGCTTCCGTTCACCTTTCTTTAGATGGGCCTGTCTTTAACACGCCTTGGTTCTCTCTTTTCCTCTAAGATTGCTCACGTGGACAAATGTGGCGATGGCCCCTTCCTCCCTGTCTTGTCAGTGCTGTGGGCTTCCTTTAAAGGGAAGCAGAAGGGGTGGTGGGCTGCTTGGTGCACACCAAGGCCTCCCCTCAACTTGAAACCAACACACAGCCCACGTGTACACCTGGGGGCCAGCCCCACCACGTGCTCCTGCCCTGTCCCGAAGACAGAGCTCAGCCCTTTCCCAACGAAAAGGCCTGCTCCTGGCAGGTGAATCAGACAGAGCTGACTGCCTCACAAGCTGTGCTCTCACCCACAGAAGGGGGAGGACGTGGGGTAGGTGCCTGGGGTTCAGCCCTTCAGCTGGAGGCGCTCCCGCGGGCAGCGCGCTGCAGAGACACCCCGCTGGGAAGCGGGGCAGGACTGGGGAGGCAGCACGCTCCAGACGGGTAATCCAGCTTGGATGGCTACAACTCAGTCATTTTTGTCACCCCGTTCTGAGTGGGATGAGAGCAGCTTAGAAATAAAAACCCCTTTATCTGGCTTTTCAAAACTTTGTAGATACTGTGTTACTACACTTTTTTTAAAAAAAAACTTTTTAAACTAAAAATACGGTCGGTACAGTTGGGCTTCTTTGCTTGCCAGCAGAAAATATCAACAGAAACCACAGACTCCCATTGTTTTCTGCAGATTTGTAATTTTGTGAACCATTCCTTCCTCCCTCGAGCAGTTTCAGACCACTGAGCCCTGCAGTTTTTCTACATCTCTTCTTGGTGCTTTATCTCCTCTCCCCATCCAAAGCAGCTGTTTCTTCGAGACAACGTTGAGAATCTCCTAAATCAACGAACAGAACCCATTCCTGGTTAACCACTCTGTGATCACACAGGACGTAACAGTGACTTTTAAATAAACCAGGCTGTGTTTTCTCCCCTTCTGCCTCTTCACCCTCACTCTCTCCCAGTCAACCCCAGATGAAAACCCTCTGGGAAGCAGTGGGGAACAGGTAAACTCGTGATTCTTGGCTGTATACGTTGGGATGGAAGGGTGATTAGATTATAAAGGCTCTCTCAGGGATGCTGGTGAATTAAAAATGAGCGTGTTTAAGCCTAATGTCAGCGGTTCTGAAGGCCTGGCTTGCACAGCTTCTCCCTTGATGGCTGCACCCACTGATGACAGCGAAGGCAACACTTCGCTGGGCTCGGAGGCTTTTCTTTTAACTGTGAATAATCTCTTTGTGCTGCTTACTGATACTCTGAGTGGGTGTTTGCTGCCAGTTTATCCATGATCCCATCTGGAGAGTGTGCCAAAAAGGTAGAGGAGTCAAAGGAAGAGGAGAGAGAGACAGCAAGGGGCCTGGAGAAACTGGCAGCAACAGGGGCTTCAAGCCAAAGGCGACAGCTTCAGTGTGACTGGCAGCTCTCCACAGGAGGGAAGAGTTGCTTGGGTCTCCTCTCACATTTCATGGTTCTGCTGCTTCAAAGGAGGACTGTTTTCTTCTCGTGTCTCCGTTCTCCTTTTAGTATCTTGTCTAACTAAATACCCTCTGCTGCTGAGGAGCCGCTGATGCCATAGTCCCCATAGGTGGCAGATTTCCTTTTCAATTAGGTGAACTGCTGACAGGACTTCAAAAAGTTACAGACTAGTCACAAGTTAAATCAGACTGTGAGTCGGAAGGCTTCTCGTGGTTTGAGGCATTAAGTCCTGGAGCAGCTGTCTGAGCGGCCTAGCAGAGGCCAGGCCCTTGCCTGCTCTGAGGTAACGCTCAGCAGGACTGTGGGAAGGGTTGTGTGACAGGCCAGAGGAAGTCATAGAATGGCTGAATGTTCATCTGATGGTCACCAATATTTAGGTCTCTCTAAGGGAGGGAAGCTTTTGCCTCCCAAGCCAACAGCACCTCCTTGCCCTGCCTTGCTTTGAAGGCCCTTTCCCAGGACAATCCCTGCTCTCTGCCAGTAGCACACTACAACTGTAACTCCTGCGCTCACTATTGGTCCTGACACTTGCCACTGGGTTCTGGACAAGGTTATTTATTTATTTTTCGGTTTATAGTGAATGGAAAGAGGCTTTTTGAGCTCACCCGGACCAGAAGTCCTGTAGGCTGAGGCACTGAGTCTCTGGCTATAGGATCTCGCTGTGCAGCCAGAGCCAGGTTCAGGCTTTCAGAAAGGCCTCTTCGTGTGCAAGCCCCGTTGAAAGGACACATCTCAAGTTTCTCTCTTCCCTTTACTTCTTTCCCCTTTACTACAGAGTTTAAAATGGCAGCCAGATGAACAAATTCAGTTCAGATCCTCCTCCCACCTTCCCCAAAGGCGCAACCTGGGACAGCTTTCAGTCTCGAGCAGTGATGTTGGCACTGCTGCTGTGATTGCTCAGTCTCTCACTTCTCTCAACAACTTTTACATTTTTTATTATTTTTTTTTTTAAATGTTGTTTCTGTGTTTTTTTTACGTGGAGCCGGGTGCCAAAATCCGTTAACGTTGTGGGAAGGTGTTATCTTCTCCTAACAAACTGCTCACTCCTTCCAGGGAAGTTAGCCCGTGGGCTCCCTGCTGCGTGGCTGAAGCAATTAGATAAAAAGATATTTCATTTAAACACACTATGGGCTATCCCAAAGAAGCTACTGCATGTTTGTGGGTTGTTCTGGAAGCTGGCTATCAAAGCGTTCTTCCGTGTATTTGCATGTTTTGGGGCCCACGTAAAGCCGGCTGCCGTTCCTCTCACCACAAACACCCATTTACAGCTGCGGGGCTCTAGGGAGCACAGTGGTGGCTAGGGGGTGGGAAGCCAAACCTTTGAAATCTTTATTAAAGTGGACGTGGAATGAAAGAGCACCATAAATGGGTGCTATCTGTCGAGGCCTTCTGGCCTATAGCGAGGCCTAGCTAGGTGCTGGATTTAGGGGGTGTCAAAGGTGGTGGAAAGCCAGCTTGAATAAGCTGCTGGCAGATAACGGGGTTCAGTGCTCAGAACTGCAGTTCTGGCAGCCTGCTGTTGGTGCTACGACTGGTGTGGGGCTGGCTGTGCATTTTAGTAACACCTGGCCTAAACATAAGTGGCATGCCCCAACTTCTCCAATTAACTAGGGTCATGAGACAGAAGCAATGCTTGGGAGCCTGGCTGTGCCTCGTGCTTCTGCACATGGCCATTGGGCCAGGCAAAACAGGCTCATGGCTTCAGGAGGAGCTGGTGCCTCCAAAAAACAAACCCAGCAACCTAACCCCTTCCCTCCCCCCAAAAAAACAACCAACAGCAAAAAAATACAAAAGAAAAACCTGTGGCCTTGGAAGAAGATGATCTGGGCTGGAGGAAGGACCCTGGAAGTGGGGGCACGTGCAGGGAGATGAATGTCAGGAGATGCCCTGGGCCCTTGGGCAGTCGTGCCGCTGGCTTATCATTAAGCAGCTTAATGCCCCAGAGGAAGACAAGAACCAAAACCACTCGACACATACAGATGAGAGTGCTGAATAATTTTACTTGCTGTCACTGGTGGAAAAGAGTGTTCTTTTCATTTTTTTTTTAAACCTTTTATTTTTATTTTTTTTTTAGAAAAAGGAAAAAACTCTGCATGGTAGAGTGTATGGTATATAATTTCAAAACAGAACAAGTGATATGGAATGGATCATTTCCCACACTATTTAAAGTTGAACCTAAAATCATCTGTAAATCAACACTCGTTACCATGTAAGACAAAGACAAACAATCAACATTTTTTTTTTGTTTGGTACAGATTTCTTCTATCACTTCAGCCTGAATTCTCCAAGGGTTGGGGAGCAAAGGGGGGCAAATGCTGCCCGTTGTCCTAACCATAACTGAACTGACCAAGCTTTGTGCTTTGAGATCTAGCATCATATGGCTTTATATACGTTCCCTAAGTGAACAGTGCAACATCATCACCATCTTAAGCGTTTAGTCCACATTCAAACTGTAACTGAACAGCACTCCCAAACCCCTTTCCCACCCCTAAAATGACAAAACCAAAAAGCAGAAAGTCTCCAGCAAGCAGATTTCCTCCCAGAAATCTGTGTAAACTGTAGCTCAGGGTTGGGTAGCAGCACAGAAGACAAAAGAGGTGACAGCATGATTCAACAGCGTCTCTAAAGACTACTTAAGACTGTCATTCTTTAGTCTGTATCTTGCAATCACAATTTTTTTTTCCCTGCAATACTATAAAGCAACATACAAAAAATAATAATAAAAAAGAAATCAAGACTCAAAAGCAAAACGCAGAAGCCTTTACAGAAAGGTAAAGCTTCCACTTAGCTTCGAGTGGTCGCCCTTAGGAACAGGTCTCTGCCATCAGAAGCGAATCTCAAACGCATACACGTGATTTTGGTGGGGAGGGATGCAGCCAGGGATGGAAGGGCCTCTTAGCAGAGCCGCTGACAGTTTTGCTTTGCAGACCAGCCTGCTACACCACTGCCCGGGGGCTGAATCAGCCGGGGGGGCAGCTGTAGGCGCTGAGCACTCTGCAGGCTCCGGGCCCTTCTCCTCCAGGGCTGCCTGGGGACGGGAGGCAGCAGGGAGCCGGAGCGGCGCGGGGATTGCAGCGGCCTGGGGAGTTGCACCGGGGCGGGAAGTGCAAGCTTTTCTCTTTGCCCCCAATCCTGTTGGAATGTATCTGATCAGTCATTAGGCAAGTGTTAGCAATAACTGTAAGCCAGCCCAGTGGCCCTCCCCCTTAAAATGGAGGGAGAGCAACAGCATCAAGCGAATTCCCATTTGTCCTGACTTGTTTCATTCAACCTTTCCAGATCCTATAGAGTATTCATACGCAGGCGTTTTTCATACTAGAATTTAAAGGAGCCAAAGCTGGTAAAGAAACTGGATGTTTCCTGGCCTAACCGAAGGAAATAATAAAACCGGTTAAAGTAAAAGCGAAAGAAAGTAAGCATTAGTGTGTTTGCATCCTCTGGTATGTCCCACTTCTCTACGTTCTGCTCACAAGCCCTTTCCGTCCTCTGAGCTAGCACTCCCGAACTTAGAGAGAGGTAAGGCTTCAGCTAAAATCCCGTGGCTGAGATTTTTTTTTTTTATTTGAATACCATAAATGTAAGTATCTGCCTTTACTGGATCCGCGCGGGGCATGTTGAGGGCAAGGCTTGTCACTCAGTGAATCTGCGCAAGAGCAGGCTGGGCGCGGGTGTGATCCCACAGCGTAACGACGACTGAGCAACGTCCGTAAGCACGGCGCTAGCACAGGGTGCACGTAGCATCGGGGAGCTCGGAGGAAGCTCCCCAGCTGTCTGGGTGTCCAGTCAGAGCCACGGAAGCTGCAAGAGGTTTTCCTGTAAAACTCCAGTATTGAAATGTCTGAAGGAACTGGACCTTTAACTTAAATGGGCACTGGTTTTTAAGTTTTGCACAGTCAATTCTCGTTAAAAACCAAACCTTGAACAGCTGATGCCCCTGCCGTTGGAGCCTTAAGACACCTGTTATACTGCTGAGCCCTACTTTTATTTTTTTCTTTAATAAAACACTGTTTTAAGATACAGCACAATAAATGTGCTTATTACGCACTCTAACATAGAGCACAGAAATACAACACTACAGAGTGCAAGTCTAACCATCTCCACAGTGGGAAAAGTGCGAAGGTTAAAAATATGCATGTGGCTTAACACAAGATATTTTTAAAAAACATGACATGGAAATCTCATACTAATGCTTTCATCTTTATCACAAACATGACTGAAAACGTATGGTCAGTTGCTGATCCTTCTCTTGTAATAGTAGTGTAATCCTTTCAAAGGTAAAATGTTGGAAAGATCAGAGAATCAAAACAACAACAAAACAACAGAAAACAAACAAAAAACCAAGTGTCCAAAAATGATCCCATTTACCACTTTTCCAGTAGTTATGTTTTTCAAGAAGTAAACACGTAAGGTCACCTTGATCTTCGCCATCAGTAACTGCTACACGCTGACACCGCCGAGCCAACCACCTGGACCGAGATCAGGTCAGTGCCACGCACGCACACACACATGGACACACACACAAACACCCCACAGGAAAAAGTGCACTTTCAATTGCTGATACAAAAATAGATTGGCACATTCTTTTTGACACAGTGAAGATATCCTCTTTTAAAAGCTTTTTCACAACGTCAGGGAGTCCTTTATAAGTTGCAGCAGGTCTGTAGAAAAAGCACTATGAGAATGCACTCACGTGGGCTTTCAGGGTTTGTGTGATTGAGAGAGGGGTGGTAATGAAGGACGCCCTTCGTATTTCTGTATGACTGATGACAGGTAACTTTTACGGCTGTAGTCCCCGCAGGCAGGGTCAGTTGCCATCCAGTTTCAGCACATTAGCCATGTACCAACATCTCAGTCTTTATCTGCTCTGAGAAAGTAACGATACGTAAATTTGCCAAAGCTGAGAGTCTTACGTCAACGCAGTGTTCCCTATCAGTCGCTGGAAAAACTGGTTTGGAAAGGGAGAGAGTGAAGTGTTAGGAGTCTGATTTTGCATTTCCAGTAGTAACTGCAGCTCAAGAGAGCCGAGTGGGAACAGTCCAGAGCCCCTTCCCAGGAGGGCAGCCAGTGCTAGGAGCTCTGGATCAAGCGTCTGTAGTGTGGCATCACTTCGTGCTCGGGAAGGTGGAGAGCAAACTCCAAGGCCACCAGCACTGGGAATTCAAAGGCGATCAGCTCTCTTCTGTTCAGCCGAAACTTCTCTTCCAGTTTCTGCAACGACAGGAAAAAGACAAAGACTTTGTGAATGAGGATTTGACTTTCTAGTGCCTTCTTACAAAAGACATTATTAAAAACATTTAAATAAGCATGTGTTGCTGTTGCTAAACATCTGCCTTGCTGGGCTTGCATGGCTCTAGACTTTGAAAATGATAATTGAGGATTTCTGCTCCGACCTCTGAGGTGAGCCTTCCTGGATGGGAAAAGCACTGGCATCAGTGTTGGCATGCTCTGCTTCTTATTCAGAACTGATTTTTCCTTACCACATTGCTCAGCAAGACTTTTAACTGACCTAAATGCGCTGAGCAGCAGCTTATGACAGTGTCATGTTGCTTCGTGTTCCCCCTTCCCTTACTGATTGGCAGGTGACAAACTACTGGGATGAATCAGATGCACCCATTTCTTACTGGGAAGGTTGTTTACAACATTCGGCCAGACGTGCTGTTCTTGGCGCTTGTCATTCCACTCATTCCATCTCCAGCAGATACAAATTCTAATGATCATAATGATTACGGATGCAGGAAGAGGAACGCCTAGCTTCACGCAGTCACTTGTGTGATGGAATAGATGCACCTTGGACCTGCCTACCAAATTCCTGCTCTGCTTGAAAACAAGGATTTTCTTTTCAGCGTGAGGCTGTGCTACAAGGCCCTGTTAGGACAATTATTTATGCTACAATTACGTGTATTTGATTGTAATACCTCAGAGGCTAAAGGTGCCATCTGCAACAACTCTAAGTACAGTAAGTATTAAAAATTACTGTCCTCAAGGGAGACGAGATGGGTTTCATAGTTGACTTTCTGCTGTAACATACTTAACCTCCCATCTGTTCTGCTGTTTTCACTGGATTTGGATGCTAGAAGAAGGCAGTCAGCTGTTCAGGGACATTCTCAGTACCACCCACTCGTCCCCCCCAGCTTCTTATGACCTCCCTGGCTTGCTGCATCTCTGCCCACTGGATCTAATGAAAAGCTCAATGTGACTTAAGGGTGGACCAATCTTTCACGACAGCATGAGGCCAGGTCTTCCAACTCCCACTCCGTTTATTTTTTCTCAGTTATTTGAGGGACATTCTAACAAACTGAGTGTCAAATCAGTTCTGTGGCTGTGGCAGAAGGATATGAGTTCAGTTCTGCCCCCAGCCAAGTCCCATGCCTCTTGAACTGAGGCTGGCTGCACTCAGCTACTTCACTGATTTTCCTTAGCATTAAACCAGATTGGTATCTCAGTTCTTGCAAATGGACTATGGAATAACACAACCCTCTGTCTCTTAACTCTTTAACATGGACTGGCTAGAAAACCAAACACCTTCCTCTACACAAAACAAGTTGGGATGAAATGTCTAATGGAAGCCATGTCCTCTTGCCCAAATTTTTAACTTGATAAAAAAAATACAAACTGGTAGTCAATTAGATGCCTTCTCCAGTTAGTATCTACATTTATCTTTCAAAGGAAAGTCTTTACTAACACTCTTAAAAATACAATTAAAAGCAAAATGAATTTCCACAAGGTTGACTTTTGACTTGTATTGACAGAATGGTGGTCAGATATCTCTCAGGCCTAACAATATCTGACAGTAGGGTCTTCAATCACATCAGAGTTTCTCAAGCCTCTGTTGTGACATTGACGTCTCCTACTTCCACACGAATGTAAAATAAAGGAATGTGTTTAGCTAGCTGTAGAGCTGGCAACCTAGAGGAGAGCATGACCACTGATGAGCAGGCTTGTGTACAACACACACTGGCACTTAATGTAGAAGGAACACTGGAAACGTATGGATACCTACATCTATAAGATGTTTGACTTCGTGTTTTCTGAGGTCACTGCCAATTTTGGCTGCTAGAAGAACACAGGCTCCCGCACAAAGCTTCCTATTCTGCTTGTTCAGCTTCCCCTTGAGAGCGAGCTTCTCAAAGTAGACAAAGGCCATGGCTACCGTGGGCTCCTCAAAACCACATTCTTCTTGAGCAAGCTTGCGCATTTCTCTCTTCAAGCTGAGTAAAGAGAGCAGACAAGTATGCTGTGAACTGCATGTTAAAGCATTTCTCATTTTACCATTAATAGTTGTATCAAAATTTAGAAGCAATTGTAAAGCTCTGACACTTCTAGTAAAAACATTTCATCAGAACTCTTCAGCTACATACAAATCATTCAGTAACAACAGATTGCGTGCTTGTGATCTACATGCAGCTTCGCAGTTGGCTATGGTTGGTCAAACCCAACCTTGCTGCGTACCGCAGAGTTCTCTACTTACAGAGCAAGGAGCATCAGTATCCTGGCCGCTGCAGTCAAATGAAATCATCGTTACTTCAGTGAAGCAGTATGTCTACCCTGCTACACTGGAAACTGTGATGAAATATTAAAACTTTGCTGTGAAACTGATCACTTGTTTTGCTTCTGGCCATGCTCTCTGGACCAGGCACAAAAATCAACATTTCTCCTATCTCATGCTCTTTTTAAACTAAGTGCCATAACCTCAGGAGTCTTTTTTATGTTATTTTTCCAGATCTGATAGTACAGTGCAAGCCCAGCTCATATCCTCATGCTCTTTGACGCCGAGTTTGACACCTCAGTGGTACACGTCTGTTCGTTCACCCGTCTTGTTCACCCAGCCCACTAATCAAAGCAACCGTCTGACTTATCCTGCACCTCTGCAGGCCACTGCTCCGGGAAGATCAATCCGTGCTGCGAGTCTCTCCACGTACAACAGTGATGGCACTGAAACGTGAGACAGCTGTGTCACGTGGCTGCCATACCAAGCTTTGCAACTTACCTTCTTATTTTACTGAGGGTTAACTTGATGTGAGGGAACTTCTCCTTAAAGGTCTCATTCATGTCCTTCTTGAGATCTGATGGCTTCACGTAGTCTATGACTGTGGTCTGTAACACACGGTCAAGAGAAAATCGTTCCGTTAGTGTGTAACAAACAAGATCACTCAGCCCCTGAAAGCAAGGGATACCAAACAAATTCCTAATGATTTCAGAGAGGGGGAAAATAAGTCTGAATTAAGGTAGCAATTTGTTTGTGACTGCGCCGTCAGAACAAGGGACCTGAAATCTGAGATGAGTGCTGAGCACAAACCCCAAACAACACGTACCTCATTACTTCCAAATATTGCTGCAAATGAGCTAAAGCCAAATGTGGGCGGATAAAACCTAGCTGACAATCCTTGTTATGCCAAAACAAGTCATCACAATAACGTGATGACCAGATTTTGTGTGTGGCTCTGAAACATATTGCCAGTCTCAGACAGAATCCTCAAAGGATCTGCTGGTACAAATCCTTGACTGCTGTGCTATACATTGGTGATAAAATAGGTAATTAGCCTAAATCGTGGCTAAATCAGTAGAGTGCAAGACAGTAATGCTGTCATAGCTTACACACTAACCAGACAGAAATTCTGAGTTAGGACCATATTAGAAGTGCCCAGTTTGTTTACTTTACACTGAGATTCCTATTCCTTTTTGTCACAACCTGAAGAATTTCCCTGGATAGCACAGGGCCCTCCTGGCCCGTCCTGCAATGCCACCACCACCAGCAGCTGCAGGTGTGTAGGACTTCTCTCATTCCTTCAGTCTTCGTTCATGAAGCAATTTGCCAAAATCCTCTTTCACCACTCACCTGGCTTAAAACTATCAGCTGAGCAAGAGCTAAGCCCTCACTTGAAGGATGTGCCAGTTCCTTCCTGGCTCTGGCTGCTGTGCGCCTTGGACAGAAGCAGAGAAGAGCCCTGGCTTGGGCAGCCAGGGGACAACCTGGTCCCTGGGCATCAAGCTCCTGGCCAGCTTCAAGCGTGGGCAGTGGGAACAGTCTGAGGCACAGTGTGTTCACCTCTGTGTAGCGAGTCCCCATCTTAGATTTCCACACCCCAGCACACAGCAGGTGGGTGCATCCCACATGGATTACGTATCCTGCATTTTCCTCCCAGTAAAATCATTACTCCCTTCTAATTTCTGTTTATGGTTAAGCTGTATCAGAGCAAAGGGCTGTTGACTCTGGACGGGAGAAGGAAAGAGGCATACAAAATGCTTGCCACGTTATGCCTTTGTAGAAGATGGAGCCTCACTGCATTTCATCCTCACGGGAATCTACATCAGCCCAAAATTTTCAATAATAAAACACGGAAGGGCTGTGGAGGATAGAGTGTAATGGCTCCGGAGAGCAACTGGACAACTCTTGTTACCCGATCACGTTCTTGGCTGGATTAGAAATGAGCACGGAGAGGAGCAAAAGGCATCTAGCTTTTCCTGCACTTTGTTTAAAAGCTGTGGTACTGAAATAATGGGTATTTACAAGAATTTTAAAGAAAGCAGAGCATGCTTCTTCCCTGAATAGCACACAGCAGTATCTGAGGTAAACATGCTGATACGAAGAGGAAAAAAAACAACTAGCCACAGGGAGTCGTCACAGTCATATACACATTTTAAAACGAGGGCTATTCTGCTGTCTGCCTTGCAGTGTGAAAAGCATCGTTTGTCCAGATAAACTGCTCCCCACGACATCCTGGCAGGTAATTCTGCTGGGCACGTCAAGCACAAGAGTTGCCTGCTGTTAAGTATAAACGCTTGCAAGCCCCCTCTGACACAGTTACATGTCAAGCACCAGTCCAAATTTTGCTCAATAAAGGGGATGATTTATTACAAAACTCTGCCCTATTCAGGAAAGCTGCCAGTTATAAGAAAACATCAAAAAGGAGAAGGCCACGTCAACCTTCTTCAGTGATCCCTGCTGCCCGGCACGTGTACGGATCAGCGACAGCACAGGTCTGGGAAGACACCAGAGCACTGTTAAGGGTAAAAATTCACATCTCGTCTTGATGCTGAAGCAGGCAGACTGCTATCAGGCCTGAATAAAGAGCAGAGAGGAAAGGACAGGCAGCAGAAACCTTACCCCACCTGGGGCAGAAGGGAAAGGCTTCAGCCGAACGCGTGGGTCTGCCTGTTTTCAGCCTTGCTGAAAGTGGAAGGAAGGGAGGATTTGGCTGAATGTACACAGAAGCCTTCACCTGGGTGTCTCAGAAAGTCACTTGCTTGTGGGAGGCTTTGCTTGCAGCCTGCAGGGCTCAGACCTCAAGAGCTGCAGAATGAAAATCTTACCAACTTCTCTCTCCTCTCATTCCTTTCCCTGGGATTTTGGTTCCTGCTTGCCTACTGTTTTGGTTGTTTGAGGTTATTTTCTGCCAGAGCAAGTTGTGTGCTTCCGACACTTACATGAATATGTTTTTGTGGAATTAAAAAGGATCCTCTTTAGTACTGCCCTAAGAGGACTGCTGACAAAAGCCATATGGCATACCTTAGGCCAGTGCTATTTGCTCCTCACAATACCGAAACATTGGTCCATGCCTCACTTACTTGCAGAGTCAAGAGCTGCTGAGCACATAAAGGTTACCCACTATTAAATCCAAAGATGGTTTTAGTTACTATCAGCACTTTTTGGTTGTCTTGGGCAATCCTAGAAAGAGAAGGCTTGGTGCTTCCGTGCAAAGCTGCGCTATACCTTATTTCATGCTTCATTGCAAACTTAACTGCCTGTTGTTTGCTCTCCATTACCACAGAGCTCCTTAGTTTTATCTTAATTATCTCCCACAAAGCCATCATGTTGTGTTTGGGTTTTTTTTTGGCAGACTCGCACTCGGCTCCTTCCAGGTAACCATTTCCCCTTGCACAGAGGAGAAACACGCACACAAAAAAACCACAACACGACTTGAGTGTGCAGGACAGAAACCACTTTGCAGCAGAAAGCCCACAGAGGAGGGAGGGCCCGAGCATCCTCCGCAGCCAGCTGAAGGGCTGCGCGTTGATTTTGCAGGACGGCAGGGTTGGGTTGCTTTCACCTCCAGCACGAACGTGCCCGAGTGGCTCCAGTGAGCCCTGGGCTCCTGCAGCAGCCTCCTGCGTGCCTGACGTGGTGCTCTGCAGGGAGCTTTGGTGTTACCTGGGACTCCTCCGGCTAAGCGGAGGAGATCTGCCAGCATTCAGCTAAAATCTTTTCAGAAGATGTTCCCCGTTTTTTTTTT
The DNA here is from genome assembly GCA_011075105.1 of Heteronetta atricapilla. NCBI lineage: Eukaryota > Metazoa > Chordata > Aves > Anseriformes > Anatidae > Heteronetta > Heteronetta atricapilla. The sequence continues at coordinate 29,208 of JAACYQ010025497.1, forward strand.
TTTTAATTTATTTAAAGCAAAGCATTCAGAGTCTTGAGAATAAGCAGACGGCTTAAAACTGCAAATGGTAATGAGGTATGGCTATTTTTAAACGCAGAGATTTGTCAATTTTGTCCCGGCGATAAGGATCTCCCCCCCTCCAACTCCGAATACTGCTGCTTCCTGCTAGACAACAGTCTCTGCGATATAAATCACAATAATGAAATCCAGATGAAAGCTGGTGTGTGCTGTTTTTGATTCATGTAACAGGATAACAGCAGCATGTTTGAACACACTGGCAGCTGTCTCGTCTTGTCAGTGCCATGCTGGAGAGCTCAGCTAACTGCCCTTATTCTCAAGAAAAGGAATTGTGCAACGCGTCTTTTTTCCCCTGATTTATTTTTGGAGGCTGCAGCAGAATCCTGGCTTACCCCTGAGCAGCAGGACGCCCCTTTCTCAGCTGGTGCCTATAGGATACCTGCATCTGGGGAGCTGCTCAGCAGGGGGGCAGCCCTTTTGCTGCCATGCTGTGTACCTGTGAAGCCAAGGAGAAATCCCTCGTGCCCAAGCATCCTCTCTCCACCCTTTCCTGCTGGAGCTGCCTGCCTGCACCCCGTGAGTGGCCCAGCACCGAGCCTCTGCTGCTCCCTTTCCCGTGGAGAAGGAAGGAGAACGGGCTGGTGGAAACCTCAGTGCACGTGCGAGGCCACAAGCACGGTCGGGGTGCCCCGGTGACCCACAAGGACCAGCCGGGATCTTCCTGCTGAAACGGGAGTGCCCTGACCCCACGTCATCTTTTGCCACCTTTTCTTCCGCTCAGCATTTACTCTTCCTCTGCTTTAGGCAATTTTATTTCTCTTGGGCTGTCTGTGGGTTAGAAACAAGCTCGCTGTGTCAAGGAAAAGGCATCACTGTCAGCAGAGTTTTGTCTGTCTGGAACAGTTCTGCTATTGCCTTGCCTGCACTGTTCAACACCAACGCTCCAAATTTTAGGATGGCGTTTTAAATAATCCCCTAAAAGGAGCATGGCGTTTTTCCATCCAAATATGCCTAATTGTGTACAATGTTATTCCCCAGAAGGCAGGCGTTTCGCACTTCCAGGGCTGTCAGCACGAGCAAGGCACTGGGAAGCAGCCGAGCATCTCTCTAGCACTCTGATCTCCGGTGTTTGCAGCTTCTGTCATCCAGCCTCGTCCGTCTTCCTTCTCGCAGCTTATTTGCACCAAGCACATTTCCCTGCGGTATTCAGAAACGCTCCTTCGCGAGCAGAAATGCTCCGTTCTCTGTACGCAGGTCTGTAAATGTGTGCTTTAGTTTGGCCATGGAGGTTGCACGAGACCAATGAAAAGCTCTGATGGATGGTAGCTGACAGATGCCCGGACAAGGTGGCGAATGCTCGGGCTGGAGCCTGTGCTCTGCGCGCTTTTTGCACGGCTGGCAGTTTTGAACTTGGAGGTTAGCTGGCGTGTTATTCACACGCATTTTCAAGCAGCTGCTTTCTCATAGGAAAGCTGTATATACGGTGTCATAAATGCGGGAGGAGGCAGGATGCCTGAAATGGTTGGAAAGACTGGCAGGATGAAATCTTGTTGAAAATAAACCCTACTTTGGCACGTTACCAGTACAAGATGACCTAGCCTTGGATGCCTCCATCTCCCCCTGCGAAGGGTAAAATCGGCATTAAATAGGTGAATAAAATGGAAGTTCCACGACAGGTTCTCTTCGGCTGACTTTACTGCAGCCCTCTGATCGATCTGCTCCACGGAGAGCAGACACGGTCGGTTTCAGAGACTTTCAGCAGCAGGATGGCAAGGTCTCCACCACATCACAGATGCAAGAAGTCGCCCACTGCGCGCTGCTGTAATGCGCACCACTAGCTGTCAGTAACCTAACATATGAGGGTTGAAGGTGCACGTATATGGGAAGTCCTGCTGGAGCAGAGGCTTGAAACAGTGATGGAAAATGGGAATGACTTCTCTATTATAAGCATTTTTTTAAAAAAGAAAAAGGACAACTAAAACATGTCTCGCTGTTAGAAGGTTACTGACATTGAAGGAACTTAACCTAAAATATTTAGAGTTTCACAAAGCAAATCGCCTCAAGGCTGCCCCTTTGCGTTAAGGCACGTGGAATGATGCCAGTTTATTTTATACAGTCAACACACTGAAAGCATTCGCAATTAACACAGTGTGTCACTGCTTCAAAATACCTATTTAATGGAGCCTCAGCCAAATATAGCATCAAATCCATCCAGCGCTGGCTTTAAATATGAATATATACCTCCGCTTTCATCCTCTGCTCCCTGAGACTTTGGGGTGCAAGGCCAGCAGCTGGTAAAAAAGCAACCTGGAGATGCTTCTTAATTTCCAGCTACGGAAGCAGCTCGCAATCTACAGCGACGACATCAAAGGACGCTTGCTGTAGTGGAGGACTTCTGACCTTGGTGAAAGACAGTAAGAGGGGGAGCGAGAAAGCAAATGTGCTCTATCATCATGCAGGGCTTTTGTCAGACCGAACGGATGGAGCAGCAAGCAGTTCTAATTTTAAAATCACACTGGAAGACTAATATTTAATAATGCAGCTTGGCTGTGCTTGACACGAGTGCTGCACTTGGCAAGTGCAGGCTGATGGTCAGCCTGCTGGAAGAGCCCTTCAGTCCTCTGCAACATGCTTTTTTATTAGCAGTGTATAGATGTCAATTTGTTTTGATATAATTAAAGCAATACACTGAAACTGTCGTTAAGGACCAAAAACCAATTTCCAAGCGTATCCCTCGGGCATGGATAGATGGATATTGCAGGGATGTTATTACACGAGGGTCATTCAAAGTCAAGATGCTACTGGTCAAGGCTTTTCTTCCTTTTCTGCAAGTTTTGGCAGCAGCCAGCAGCCAGCTGAACACGCTCCTGTGTTTTTGGGTTACCACCAAACCCCAGAGCTGTGGGGGTCGGCCTCACGCATGCTGCAGAGGGAGTTTTCTGCTCCCGTTTGTTTCTGCTTGCAGGAATGCAGGGAGACAGTGAAGATGTTGGCTGCATGCTGGGTGACGTGAAACGCTAGCGAAGTCACTGCTCTGCCTGGTAGCTGGTGGAAGTTCCCATTCCGGAGAGATTTAAGAATCTGCAAGAATTCCTGTTTTAGCAGTATCAGCCAGGAAGACATCTGTTAACCGTGACATGATGTTTCCCTCCCCCTGCCTCCTCCAGCATGAATTCTTCTACCTCTTTCTGTTTATATTGTGTCAGAGATTGCAGGCTCTCCTACAAAGCCAACATAAAGTGAAATAATTTCTCTGGGGTACACCAGAATTTGAATACGACGAATGCAATTAATGGAAGTGGCAGGGGTTGTGCTGGAAACAAAAAATGAGCTGCCTCTTCAGATTTGTTCCCTATCGGGCTGTTTGTGGGCATTACTTTTAGAAATGCTACAGGGAAGTGCATATCCTTTAAAGCTAGGAACTTCACTGCAAAAAAAAAAGACCAAAGCAAAAGCACTTCTTCCCCACAGCTATCTTCAAAGAGGAAGCGCTCCTTTTCCTTGAAAACAAGGACTTGCAGTTCAAAATGCTCTGCAAGTCAGGACTAATTCAGCTCGGGAAAATTATAAGCCCATAAAGTCAATGCAAGTGATAATAACCTTGGGCTCCACACAAAAAGGAGGAGACTGCCTCTCTCATAGGCTCGAGTGCAAACCGCGCTCATGTCAGAATCCAAGCAGGACCACACATTTTATCTGTCTTGCACCTTCGGATAAAGCCTGCAACGTTTAGTGAAGCAGAATTCATGCAGACCTCAAAGGCGTTTTACCAGAGGAGCAATCCTGTCCCTCGAAGCACACGTCGGGCTCCTGGGTGTCGTATCTGTGCATTTAACTCTGTTCTGCAGCCGGCAGTGCCCTGCAGACCTGCTGCAGCTCAGCATCTAGCCTCGCTCTTCTAAAACACCATTTGTTCCGATTCTTGTCACACACCTTACCCCCTTAATTGCTCTGACATCCACGAGGAGGGGGAAAAAGCCTGCAGGCTCGCAGCTGCCAAACATTAATGCTAAATGCTGGCCACGTAAGGAAAACTTTAATTACAAACTGCAGCTCTCCACGCATGGTGCTCACATTGGAGATGCTCTTGGCTGCTCCAGCACCCGTGGGAGGCAGTAATTGAAGCTGTATTCCACTCGGGACCGCAGGCTGCTTTGAATCTGGGCGTACAGTCGGTCGACACTGCTGCGGCCTTTTTGCAGGAGTCTGCTAACGCGAAGATGGCTGTGCAGCGCCAGGAAAAGAAACGCAGGTTTCTCGCCGACCTCAGGCTGCAATTTGCTTTAATTGCAGCATATGCTGGTTTTTGTATCTGGGGAGGAAAATGCCTTGAAATTACAGACTGTTATGCTTCTGTTCACACGGATGTGAACTGCAGGGAGGGGGAACTCCAGCTGAGTCTAGGAAGATGGATGCAAGTGAGGTGCATAAGCCCTCCTTACTCGCAGCCCAAATTGCAAAACCCCGTTTAAACCTGCAAGCTCCCGGGATGCTCTGGCACGACCTTTCCTCCCTTCTCTCGGCTGAAGGAAGCACCAGCCGCTTGTGAAATCCCTCAGCCAAGCGCTGAAGAACAAACACCCACTCCTCGGCTCCCCGTCAAGCTGTGCAGCTCCTGCGTTGCGTCACGGCGAAATCTTGGACCTTGGACAAGAGAGCTCTTGGCACATGCCAGCTATTCCCACCACCAAACGCAACACAGCACTTAATTTCCTTCGGTCCTTTCTCAGATTAGTGCCTTCCTTCCGAGAAGGAGCAAACAATGCCATTGATTTTAATGATTAGCCTTCCAGTCCATTTTTCACCTAAGCAGTCATACCTCCATCACAGGGGAAAGCCCGGGCAGCTTACTGCAATAAAAGCACAAACGTGGGCCTCAAAATGTTGTGGTTAACCAGTGTATGGAGAAGGAGGGCATCCCACACCCGCTCCTGGGCAGAGAGCTCCCCCGCAGGAAGCTCTCCTGGCTCTCTCATTTTGACTCACCCGACCACGTCCACCTCAAAGCCAAGCATCAATGACTGGGTGACGTTAGAGGACTCGGACTGTTTGGAGCATACTTCCAGCCTGAAGAAGATTGGAGGCACAACCACGATTGCTAAAACTATGTTAATTTTGGATGCCAGTTAGCAATGAGTTTCTGTTTGAAGGAAGACAGCTCCCTGTCCGTGACAATAACCGTATCAAAACCTAACAAATATTTTCCTACCCAGACGTGGCTGCCATAAAGGGTTGACACTTTGTGGGTTGCCAGCCAAAAATAACTTGCCAACCCTGAAAGTAAAACTGGCTGAAAGTAAGCAGAGGACACACTAAATTTCTCCCTTGAAAGTTTAACCCAAACACAGCCTCAGAGCTCAGTTAGGCTATTTCTGTGCAACAGACAGAGCGCTCTTGCCAGCAAGAAGATTGGCTTCAATCTATATGACACAAGTAAAATACATTTATATTGAAGAAGGAGCACCTAGCAATACCATTATCAAGTAAAGGCCAGGCTGGGGGGCAGAGAAGAACCTGCAACAACTGTACCTTTATATACATTAGTAGTTTCCTAAGTAGTATCTCTGCTCCAAGTTAAGTGGGGACATGGATGACACTTCAAACTTCAAATCCTATCCTATTCATATATAGAAAATGTGAGTAATAGTAAGTCACCACTTTGAAAAAAAGAAAAGAATTAGCTTTCCACCACGGTATACTACTGCTTTGGATGTCTAATTCAGATAGATTTGTGCTCACATGCATACAACTGCACTGCGTCTTGCTACATTTCCGCCAAAATAGCACAGCAAATCCTACGGGCTTGGTGCAACTGCAAAAAGGCTACAGAAGTCCCTCACCAGGGTGAATACTGAGTTAGGGCTGAGATCAAGGAACGGTTACGAGTCTGTTGCATTACAGCTTTGGATATGGTGAAAAACATACGGGTTCTGCTCATAATTGCTGCAATTAAAGGAAGGACTATCCCGTGATGAAACAAACACCTGGGAAACAAAGGCTCTACAAGACACCGAGGTTCTACTCCAATGAGTAGACGATAAGTATCAAAACAAAATACAGTTTCATGACTTCAGAAAAACCCTAATGGGCATTCTCCTATTTTGTAATAGATGCCAATTATAGGAAGTATAAATTTTCCTCTGAACGAGAGAGAATGAGTGCATTGTTCAAACAAGCCTTTCATCTAAAACATTTATGAAATAGAGCAGTAATAAAAGCACTTACTTTTGTAATACCTCCACAAGTTTGTTTTTACATGTCCCAGTAAGTAACTGTCATTTAGAACAAAGCATTCCAAACAGCTGTTATTAGTTGGTTTAAAAATAATAATAATCTTCTTAAAATGCAGCCAAATGCAGCCTCAACTTTCTAAATATTGTTGCTAGCATTTATCTGTGCTACACCTAGTTTTGAGTATCACTTACCATATATGAAGGAAATATTAAAACCCGCTTATGTTTGCCACACGGCCACTGGGGATCATCTAAAAGATTGGGGTCATATTCAACATAGTCTCCCAGGTCACTGCCTATAAAACAATGGTAAAAAATAACATTTCTTAATTACATCAACAAATCTGTAAACGTGAGAGGCAAGCAAGTTCACAGGTAATGCACAAAATGATCTTCGTGCTGGCTGTTTGAAAGAGTCAAAAAAATTTGCGTATGTCACTCCACTCCAAGTACTTCAATAACAGAAGAACTTGCAAAGATGCAGAGGACCTAGAGCTTATGAATGACCTGGCAAATATGAACATAGGGATTAGGAAGCTACACAATTCTATGAAACCCCAAAATGAAGCCACAGGCCAAAAGCCTGCCAAACAGATGTGGTCCCAGGTATCCTGCCACATTCAGGTGAGAGGAAAGTGAGTGGGGAAAGTCTTGCTGACTTTTATTCCCAGCAACGAGCTCTCATCTGTTTGTGCAGATGTTTTGATTTGTTTCATTTAACACGCCCAAGTATCTTAAGCATACAGTGTTTTGGCGTACGTTTTGTGCCCAGTTTTGTAAACACAGCCCCTTCCAGCCTAATAAAGGTCACAAGTACGATTTACACCTTCAGCTTATGACTATCGTGTTGCCATTGTGTATTTTCCACAGCAAACAGCAGTCATGATGAGCCTGATGCGGGAGGAACAAACAATGCCAGTTACACAAGGAGGCATGCTGAGCGGGATCAGCGGCTGGCAGTATGACAAGGGACCGGCGATTGTGTTTACTCAACTTTCCATGATCTGTAAGCCAGCTCTGCTGAACAAACAGGGACCAAGTGTGGAAAAGGGCACTCCAAGCTCTGTGTTACCTACTGCCTGAGACTGTGTTTTGCTTAATTTAAGCATAAAAGGGGTTAAAACATGGTGTGCCTCCACCAAAAAATGGTCATAATTGGACGCTGACCTGTGCAGTTTGCTCTCGGGAACCTGCTTTGGAAGGGGGGTTGGACGTGATGGTCTCTCGAGGTCCCTTCCAACCCCTACAGTTCTGTGACTCTGTGATAATAGTCGCCTACTGCCAGGGTATGCGAGGCTATTAAAACACGCTTCTTGGTGAGTTACCTGCATCAATGCTCCCCTGGGTGCTGTTAGCTCTTGCCAGAGAAAGGCTACGATGGCTTGCATTGCGAAACTGGGAGAAGGATGAGGTGGAGTCTATTGTGTTCCTCCGAGCTCCCAGAGCATTGGTTGGAAATAGGAACTGTGTGTATGAAACCGTCTAAAAAGGAAGTCAGAACGGACAGACAGTTACGATCAGCCCAGCTCAGCCACAGCAGGATCCCTTTGGGGCATCCCAGTTTGAAGCAAGGGAAACCAAATTAGCAGGGGATTTTCTGGATTTGATAGTTAGGCACAGATGAATAAACACTAGTCACCTACATTTGCTTCAGTGTAGTCACTTTATCCACACAAAAAAGCTTTTGCAAATGCATTAATTCTTCAGCAAAACAAAACCACAAACACACACGCGAGCTCTAATACGCGGGATTTACAAAATCCCACTCAAGCGTTGGATTTAAAAATATGTCAGGTTTTTCACCGGGCCTTCCCTGTAGCAGATTTCAGCTGTTTCTTTACTGAAGCAGCCTTCTACCGTATGGGTCCCTCAGCACAGCTCAGCCACAGGCAAATCACCTGAACGCTGCTTAACTTAAGCACTTTCTCTGGTATTTTTGTCCTTTGGGATTTGGTCTGGCAAAGTCTTGCTGGTGTCGTAAGTTAACAGTAATGGTTATGGGAGATCATTTGCTACCTGCCAGCATGGACTCTGTGAATGAGTAACATGTGACAAAATTATTTTCAGAATGAACCAGTTCTCTGTTTGCATGCTTGGCCAGAAATAGACTACGTCTTGCTTCTCCTAGGTTTATTTTCCAAAAATAACAGTATTATGAAGAAAAAAAATGAGTCTCAGACTCCAGACTGGTTTATGAGCAGGTCAGAACAGGTATCAAATAAAACACGTGAGCTTTAATTTATTTATAAGCAGACAGCTTGTCCTCAAGGATTTCCAGTCTGGGGTCTGGACTGTCACTTGGTTAGGTGAGCACACCGTGTGCAGCAGCGTTGACCCAGGGCTTTAAGCCTTTAAATCCAGAAATGACAGCAGACTGGATAAAGGGAAGGACAAAACGTAAATCAGGTTTTCAGAAAAAAAAATAAAAATGTTTTCATATATGATTTCAATAATCTACTCTGTACAGATTTGTTTAAAATGGATCACTTTCCCCCCAAAATCGTAATATTTAATAATTGCTTATTCCATTTCAAATGAATGCACTCTTGGATTTTGACACATTCATCAGGTTTATACTAGTATCCTCTCGCCCTTTTGGACAAATGCAATGCTAAGTGAGATTTATTTCATTAAATAAATTTGAAAGCAAGCAGAATTACAGCTTACAGCTATCACCAGAAATTATTTTTGCCTCTGACAATATGCTCTCTGCTGATACCTCCTGCTAGAGCCAGGGGAACACCAATTTAGTAATGCTCCACAGACTCAGATGTTGCCGGAGGCAGATTTCTTCAAGGAAACTGAGTTGTTTGCATTGACAGCTAGGATGGTCCCCTTGAATTTCTGCTCATCTTATTTACAGCTCATACATACTGTGCTCTAACTATTGTGTTATGCTGAACATGGTAATTTATTTAATTATTTGTGCTAGTTATGCCATGTTTTTCCCTAACTACAGAGGATCTAACAGAGTAGGAAGTGAAGCATCCCCACCTTCCCGTCTGCTCCGAGCTCCACTCCTTCAAGACCAATGATCTCTTTTAGACACACTCCAGTAGAATGGCACTGGCGTCCACCATCCAACTTCATATCCCTGGGGAACAGAAACCAGAGCAGAGACAGCTCTTCATAAGCACATCTTATTTACTTTCCACCACACAATGGAAGCCGCGTTCATCCTAAATCTACCTAAAGCACAGACAAGACAAACCTTTCCTACGGGCAGGACTGTGTTGTCTAAAATACATTATAGCCACCGGTTGCAGCAAATAGCCCACTTTGTTCCTGGATGTGCCTCGAATTCCACTGACGGTGCAAAACTTGCTTCCTCGTCACGGGGGGCACCTGACAGAGCTCGGCACTGGGAGCTGTGTAAGCTTCAGGTGAGATCCAATAACCTAGCATATCTAATAACCTGATGCTCCTAAAATATGTCTCCAAGTGCCCCCATGCTGTCATGCAGAGAAGCAATTGCCCATGAAAGCCTCGGGGAGGAATTTCTGCACCTTCACCAGCAGGAGGGTGTCCAAAGCTCAGTGAATTTGCTCCTGGAGGCCTTCAGGAGAAATCCATCTCTCTCTCACACACTTCAGGATAGAAACTTGGGTGCCTGCTTTACGACTACCAATCCATTTGTCATTTTACATGTAAAGGTAAATGACATGCCTGAGACAATCGGTCTGTACCCCATGCTTTAGCATCATGAATGCGACTGAAGATAAAAAAAGATGATGAGCAAATCTGTTCTCCACCAAAGAGAACTACTGTATTCAACTCCAGAATATTTATCTTGTGCTGTTTGCCCTCATGATTTCTGCTAAGGTCCCAGGACATGCTTAAAAACCTGTGGGAGAGATGCTGACATGAGGCTTGGAGATGCCCTGCAGGCTCTTCATTTGACTGCTGGGCTGGGCTAGTTCCTGCTGTCTCTTTGCAAACCCTGTTTCCTTGTCTTCACCTCAAATCTTGTCACTCATTTTATTTCTCTGGAAACGGGCAATCAGTGAGTTCCCAATAAATCACGTACCTTGCTTCTAGAAAAACCCACCACATGTATCTGCTGGAAAACATATCTCTATGGCAAACAAAAACACTGTATCAAGGTTTTCATCCAAAGCCCTCTCGATTTCTTGACTGGGTTTCACTTTGCACAGTGTCATATTATCATTTTGTTTCCTGGTGTCGTATTTCTGAGAAGCTGCACAAATAATTAGGTAAAAATAACCTTCTGTCGGAGGCACCGGATTAGCCTCCCTGTTCTTGCACACAAAGCTTAAAGGAATTATTTCTTCTAGAGATGACTGCTAACCGGTAACCATTGCAGTAGGTCTTCTCTAAGAAATGAACACACGACTTGAGGAAGCCCCCCAGATCAAAACAAAAATCTGAATTATCTTTAGGAATATCAGGATAATTTAGTTTCCTTCCTCAAGGACAGAGGAAGAAATAATGCCATTACAGCTCTGAAAACAAGTCACGGAGACACTTCTCCATGCAATTAACAGAGAAGGCTAGATAGCTTAGTTAATTCATTCAAATAAATCTGGCATCGTTTAAAGAGTCAGCTCAGCAGCTTTTCTAAACCAAGAGTGGCTCTGGGGACGTGGCAGAAATCAGTTCTCTGGGAGCAGAGATCAGGGTCAGCTCCAAGTGCAAGCATGCACGGGAATGATTCCTGCCCATTAGCTGGAGATCGATCAAGACGAATTCCTCATTTTTTCCCCATCTTTCTTCTGTTTTTAAAAGAAACCTCTACCTCCAGGACCCTGTAAGCAGCACTGCAGTTATTCTCCCTCATTCTAAATGATTTGTGAGGGCTACGCGGAAGACCTCTCTACCTTTACGTATGCACTTGTGTTTGTAGGTAGTATCTAATGCTTGTGTTGTAAAACAGTAATAAAACTTTACTGTTTGGGGAGAAACTTGTCCATAAATCTGAGAATTTAACTCACTCTCTTGAGGAAAATCAGTACAAACCACCACAGTTTCTTATCAATGTTCAAATGAAAAGGATCATCCCAGCGTATACCCATCCTCTCCTCGCTGATAGAAGGCATTGTTAAACACTTGATAGGAGATACCCAGGTGAGTGTAGCTTATCCTTTTTGAGTTCCCTGTCACTACGACCAACAGCAAGCTAGTCAATTTTTTTGCAAGGAGAGTGATTTTTCTTTTTCTTTTTTTCTTTTTTTTTTCAGTGATTTTTCTTCCCACTCCTACTACAGCAAACTTCACCAGTGCCTCAGCAAAGCTCATGCTGGATACCTGCGATTGAGCCAGGTAAATAAAATAGTAATAAATCCTTTCTGGATTGTAAATTAAGGCAGATTATGGTTTGTCTTGTGGGGAACTGCTGGTAACAACAAGCTACAAAGCACAGTCCCAGGGGTGCTGGGGCAGCTTCCCCAGCTGGGACAAGCCCAGGGGCTGCGACCCTGCTTCTGGAGGAGCCCCAGCACAGCTTCTTCCTCACCAAGCCCCCCAAATCCCCAAACCAGCTAGGAAACAGTGGGATATGCTTCACACTCACTCTCTGCAAAATGTGTGAGCTGTGCCTGGGGAACGGTTGGGACAGGTGTTTTGGGACCGATAACATGTTAAGTGCAGCAAACCACTGCCACCAGGTTCTTCAGGATATGAGCCCTTGTGGAGCACCACAGCCAACAGGCCCTACACACGTGTGTAGGGTAGGAACTTGAAAGAAAATCGAGCCTTCTCTGTGTGTAAGTTATTTACTTTACCAATGGCACCGAGGAACTGCGCAAACCAATATGCAGTGGTCACAGCTGTTTACAAAATTCAGAGTAGGGAAGATGGCCCTTGCCAAATAGGCTTTTCAGTGAAGAGAACTTCCTTCCTCCTCTTCCTCGTTTTTGATTTTCCTGTGTTTTATTTTCCGAAAGTGCTTTTTAACAAAATTTTCCAGCAATTCCAGCAGACACTGAAAAGCTAAAATGAATCAGAGGAGTGTAACTTTGCTACTTTCACTTTATTTAAGCAGGGAGAGCTTCAGGAAATCACAAGATCAGGATGCCATTTCTGCAGGAGGCAAAAAAAAAACTTGACTCCAGTTTTTGCTAGCACTGGGGGAGTTACTCCGATTTACATAAATGTCCACGCTCTCTTTGTGCACACCATTTCCAGAAGGCAGGATGCTGAGCGGCGTTGGAAACTACACTCAGAACTGAGGGAGGAAAAGAAAGTTAAGTTTCCCCACCTCATACACTTCACAGACTCTCCTGGAACGGTGCCGGGTGACTTGTGAATCCAAAGTTGATGTGGGATGGCAGAAAGGTTTACTGAACAGGTAAATAAGAATCAAAACAGGAATTCTCAGCCTGTGCGTCAGGCAAGGATTAATGGAACATAAACTGAATATAAACTGTATGATATATATAACTGAATATAAACTGCATTGCCTGCTCTTTCATGAATATAACGTCTCTTTAATGAGCCAGACACTGTGCTTTGACGTGAGCTATAAAGCCCCGTGCAAGAGTCCTGCTGGGTGCTTGCTCTTTAAATGACATCAACAGTTGAACACTTTAACTTGTGAATAATTTAGGAGTCCATTAAATATTAAACAGATTTCTAGATGCACGAAATAGCCTTCTACTTTTTGCAGAAGGAATCTGATATGTGTTATTTAGAGATGTAACCTTTTTGTGTTTGTATTTTATGCTTAGTGATTCCTGACTGCCCAGATTTATTCCAAAAGCAAAGGCAGGTCAAAAAAAATAATAAAATACTGCTCTTATCCCCCACTGTAAGTCATTTCTACTTATTGTCTGTATTTATAGGGATGAGGACAAGGACAACTTTGGAGATGTGCGGCCAGCCAGTTCTACAGCAGAGCTCCTACTGACTGAGACTGCTGGCTTTAATTGACTGAGAGTTTTCAGATCCTAATTGCCATTAGTGTTGCTAGAACAACATCTCAAGCTGCAATTTACAGGGAAAGGAGGTGAAGAAGCTCGTGGAAAGATTGCTCTAATGGGCCAGCATCCTTTTAATCTCTCCAGACATATTCAGGTGTCAGCGTGTCAGCTCCTGTCTTGATGTTTTGCCCAACACGGAATAAAAGTTCAGAACTTAAGCCTATTAGCTTTTGGGATTTATCACTTAATTTCAATCTAAAGGAACAGGAAACCTCATAAAAATGAGCTAATGGTGGATCTATAAAATTCGCCGGTGAGATGATTAGTTTAAAAATGTCATGCTGTGTGGGAAAAAAAATGAAACAGATTTCTGTGTCTTTCCATAAAGCTAACATGCACTTGGTTTTGGTTTTGTTCAGTTTGGGATAAGCAAGGAAAATGGGCAACAGCGAAGGAAAGCAAGGATATTTCAGCGTACCTATCATATGCTAAGAATAGATAGTTACTGTTTCCCAAATCTCCAGACTGATAAACGTTCAGGAAATACACTTGGGATTGACGACTTGATCAAACTGTCTCGCATACCAAAATCGGTTAGGGAGGAACAGCAAGGAACCTGGTAACAAATCTGAGGGATATAACAGAGTAACCTGCTATGTGCTTATCTCTGCCATACCTAGGGCAATTTAGAAGCTCTCGTTCCTCCTGTGAGTATTCCCGTTTCCTAGAGGTGCAGTGTGTGAGACAAACTCATCTAGATGATTCTTTTTGCCTCATTTTGCACACGACTTGCTTACCCAGTTGAAACACTGAGGACGAACAAAGATTTCAGAATTTGGATAATGAAACCCTCTGGGAATGCCTGGCTTCTGGGCTCATTGATCGCTGTGGCTACACGTTATTTGGGATGATGGTATTGAGAACTTCTTGCTCGTCGTATCATTGAACTCATTAGTGGTCTTGTCAGGACTTCAATGGGCAAAGTTAAATTCAGTGATGATTTATCTTTAGAAACTGGATGAAACTGGCTTGCAGCATCGCTGAGGACACAAATTCTTTTTATCTAGTGACTTAAGGCTTTGCTTCAGGAGAATGATCGATTTTCTGTGCTCCAGCCCATTTGATTACTGATACTGTATTATTTCCCTTAACTGGAGGCAGGTTTAGTCGGATAATTTTTTATATCTGACTTAATAATTCTTGTAATTCTCCTACCAAAGAGCAATATTCAGCAGCTATACTTTCTGCAGGATAAGTTTCTAACCCCTTCATGAATTCAATGCCATGAAGAATAAAACATGAGGAGGTGAAGTGGCTGTTTTTATGACACACACTATCTGGTGCTCTGGATTTTTCTGTATGCTAGCTCACCACCTCCAGCCTCGCTGACAGCCAGCCACTTTGACCCCACGGCTGACAGCTGCATGTAAAACCAGCCCTGTTGCAGCGCCGAACCTGTGTGACGCTGCCAGCTCTCCTCCTTCCCCGGCTCCTTTACATTCATCTTCTGGGCAGAGCTCTACAGAAACTTGGAAGCTCTTAAAAGGCTCTTGTAACATCACAAAATAAAATACTATAATAGGGATGGTTATGATCTGTGAATGCAAAAAAAAAAATAAACGTTCGTTTTTATTATTAACAAAATCTAGCCTAAAAAGCCCCTTTTCAAAAACATGTTTTTAAATTGTGAGCCATAAGGGCGTGTGCCAAAGAAAAAAAGAATTAAAGCAACAGAACTGTAAAATCAACTGACTTCACTACCTTTTTCTCCTGGAGGAAGCACAATATGGTACCTCTTTCCTCCTTTGTGACACTGTTAACAACGACAGCCATACATTATCATCTCCTTTTTTTGAAAATGCTCAGACATTTTAGAACATGAATGAGAACTGGATTGCTCTCGGACTGCCACTGAGTCCTCAGGCCACATGGAGCACCTCCAACAACATCCATGAGGATTGCCAGAACTGTATTGTCTCCTTGGAAGCCAAGGGAGAAGTGGGGCCTAAAGAAGCTCCAAGAGCACGTGTTTGTAAACGTTACTGCAAAATCCCCCTTTGGTAACTTCCATGTGTGGGCATGTTTCACAGGTGAGCAAGGTTTTGCTCAGCAGAAAAACCCAGACTGTGAATACCCTTTAGCTGTGAGGATCTCCAGTACGTTAGAAAAGAGTATCAGCTGCCAAAGTGATTCTGCAGCACTACTAGCAGCCCATGAACTGCCTTACCACTAACCTGTGCGCCACACAATGACTTTAAATTTCATAAAAGCATCATCAAAGGCAAGCATTCAGCCAGTTCTACCAGTGCTGCTGATAATGCATGCCTCTGCAGACTGGCCTGTAATGACAATGAGAGTTTGTGTCTGTTAATTTAATAAGAAAGGCAATAAAACTATCACATTGTTCCCAGTATGGAGCAACTCTCTCATGGCTGCCCTTAGCTACCGCCACGCAGTGCACAGGGTCTGCTAACTTAGGACTTGGGAGGCCAAGGGAAGGCAGCCGGCAAGACTCCTGCTTCTTTCAGCTCCTGACATGCTGTACAGCCTTCCGTACGGTGCTTTCACCTGGCTGTGCCTGCTCTTGCAGCTGCTCTGGTGGTCTAGATGGGGGAAGAAAGCAAGCTGTGGTCCCATCCATTGCCCTGCTCTTGGCCATGCAAACTGGTGAAGCTTTGCCTGCCACCTGCAAAGATGGGGGCAACCTCACCGTAACCAGACCTGAAGAGGAGAAACTATGGCCCAGAGAGGCAAGTACCTGCCTCTCAGTGATTTCAGCAGCAGGAACGTGTCTCAAAACCTTTGTGAATGGGTGTGGTTCTTCTTGCACAAAAACACTAGAACATTAGTCTTCCGCCAAACAAAAGGTATGGACAAAATTCTGAGGACACAAAATTCCAGTGATAACTGCTGTTCATGACTTTTTTTTTCTCCCCAGCACATCACTCTCTATACTTTTTGCTTCTCTTCAATGAAATGGAGAGAAGTAGAGCAAATAATTTCCCTGGCACGTGGTGCCCTCCCCTCTCAGCCCCAGCATGTGCAACCCGATGTGCCTTCTGAAACGGCAGGTAGCAAAACCCAGCAACCTCTGCACTGCTCTGGAATATGCTTCCCTTCAAACTCCTGCTGTGAGCCACGCTCTGGTGAGCCTGCTGCTGTCTGCCTGCAGGGGAGGGAGATCTGGGAAAGATTTTCCAAGGTACAGCTGAAATTTCACCCTCTTGTGTTTCTGCAGTCTTCCCTTCCACATCCCCCCAGACACACATTGGTATTTGTACAACAATTTAAGAAGACAGCTCGGGGAGGATTCCTGCTATCGTAGCTTGAATGAGCACAGAAGGTGGGCAAGATCTATAGCACGTGGTTGGTAAGGGGCCGGTATGCCCCATCCATCCTGGCCAAGTACACAGAATTTAGCTGTGTCGGCAGGAACTGCCTTTCGGGCAGGTTTTTATTAGAGATCTCTTGGAGCAGTTCAGCCGCCAGCATCGGTACAGTAGGACTCTTCTCTGCTGCCTACAACATAGCCGGGGCTGGCAGCCTCCCCAGGGCACAGCTGTGCCTGCAGATTTCCTTGCTGGCTGCAGAGCCTGCAAGTCAGAGCAGAGGTGGAGAAGCAGCAGCAGCTCTGCCTTGTGCTCCTGCCACATCCACTAGCGTCCCCTCCATGTCCACCCCGCTCTCCCACTCCTGCCAGGGCTTACTCCATCCACTCTGTTTTAGCTGAGGACACGTCCGAAGCTCCCTGGAATTATTTGTTTCTTCTCCTCAACTATTCAGTAACGTTTGCAGACCGTAAACCAGTCAAAACAGATGCACCAGTGATCCAGAGACACGCAGACAGCAAAACTAAGGGATGCTGTTACTGCAAAGCTTCGAAAAGGTAGCGATGCCTCTCCCCCCTCCTGCCACACATCCAAAATGTGCAAAGCAGTCAGCAGCTACTGTGCAGCCTGAACAGAGTGGCTACAGTTCCTGATATACTGCCTCATCTGTTCTTTGCACCAGCTGTTCCTGGAAGGAGGTACCATTTAATTGTTTCTCGCTTCCTCTGATGCTTTGGAAGAAAGACAGAGGGTATTTTTTTTTTTAATCTTGGCTTTTTAAGAGACAGAACAGGGCTGGATTGCTGTGTACTGGCACTTTCTATCTACTCATGCCAATCCCTTCTTGCTGCGCAAGCACGGTACAAGACATTACATATTGAAATATTTATACATGGAGCTGGGTTCATTACTGCTATAATTTAGAAGATGTAACCAGTCATCAGCATTTCAAAATATATTCAATTTTCAATAAAGAGGCAATTTCCACAGGGCAATGACCATAAATGAATGACAGTGCACCAAAGAAGACTGAACAAAGCTGCCAGTCTGTCAAGGATTTGCCTGATGTGTCATCCCTGCTTAATTATGGGAAAAAAATTACTCTAAGACACAGGAGAGCAAGTCAGCTTTCCTACACAGGTACCTCCTTTCCTTTCTGCATTAAAAATAATCCCCCTTTGTTTTGAATTACTGATGCATGAGCAGCTTGTGGCGAGTAACTCTCCAGAATTAAGTAGATGGCAGAAAAATATGAGCCAAGCTCACCCTTTGTGCACTGGATGAATTTCACTCAGGGTACTTTGCGGGTCTTTCAAAAACACCTCCCCGAGTCATCTGAGTATTTCCCCCAGATTTGTGCCCTGTGGGCACCGAGCCAACACCAGCTACAGGCAACCCTCAGCTCGCTGGCAGGCGGCCACGTTTTAAACCTCTGCCCCGGAGGCACAGCGCTGCAGCCAGCACTGCCCTTCGCAGGTCGTGCCCCCGAGACTGAGGTGACATTTCCTAGCTAAACCCAGTTTCCTCCACTTCTGCAGATTCACTGCAAGAGCAAAAAGCTTTCTCAGTCTTTGGAGAACTGCTTCAAATCCAGACATCTATCTGAGGTCTAGTGGCTCAGCGCTTGCAGGGATGTAAGTCAGCTCCAAGAAGTTGCTCACAGCTGCTAAGAATCTGCATGGCATTAGTGCCAAAACAATCTGTCAGCATTACTCCAACTCTCTTTTCACTAACTGAATGATCTGACCACTGTCTACAAGTACAATGAAAAGCTATTATGTTTAGATTCAATTATTTCTCTGTAGTAATGCAAGTCTAGATACAGTAACACCATACGCATGTGGGAGAACCAGAAAGCTAGGACTGCTTATAAAATAAAAGTTGTGCCGTCTAAAATACGTGTTTCATCAAAGATGAGTGAAGTCAGAAGAAACAATATAGGCTGTGCATTTTTTTCAAGAATGTGGGATTCAGGAGGACAGTTTTCTCCAGTTTAATAACCAAAGATACCACAACACATATAAATAAACTGCGAAGTGAGAATTGTAGTTTTAACCCGGTAATGACCCACAATGCAAACATTTCTAAATGCACTTCTCTGTTCTCAGAGCAGGTATTTAAAAGCATTAGCCTCTGTCATTCTGCTGTCCATACCCAGTTCTACATGCAGGCCCAGAAAGACTCCATAGTACGTGTATAAATATACATACCCGACTTGGGTACAGTCTCGATATGGCAGCACTGAAAATATGCTACAGAAGGATCTTCTGCTGCTGATAAGGACTATTCTAAAATATAAAAGAAAATAAAAGAAATCAAAGACTAAAATTTAAAAATCCCACCACAATAAGCAAAGCAACAGATGTCATTGTTGAGGAGTTCATCATCGCAAAAATTCCATCGCTGACAATTTTTCCTTCCTCCTCCTTATTTCACGGTAAGGCATTGCTTAACCGAACCTTTACAGGACTGCTGAGGTCTGTGCCTTAATACAGCAAATATACAGTACAGCCCATCCCCTCTGTAGGCTTTCCAAGAAGAACATATTGAGTACATTTCACCCGGAATCCAGAACTGATGTTTTTCTAAAAGTCTCAGTGAAAGAGTCCACCAGGAGCATCGAGGAGCTGTTGCCTCACCAAGTTGCCTAAAAGAAAGCTAACAAATCCAACAGCGTCCCAGGGGATACGCAGCAACCACCAATCAACTCTGATGCACCCCACAGCTCTGGCTGACCTAAGAGTCTCCATTTATTGGACAAACATTTGCTGCTACTCCTCATGACCTTCCTCTGCTAAACCAAAAGTCCCCCTATTTTCAGCTTTCTGTTCCTGATATTGACTATTTCATGAATGAAGTCAAACTCTGCTATTACGGTAAGCTTTCAGATCTTTCCACTCTTTTCCAAGTTCCTCCTCGAGTATTCTCCAGCTCTTCCCCACCATCCTCCTTGGCCTCTGGGCATTTTCACTGGACTCAGCAGCTGCACAGACGGCAGCTGTGAATGTCACGTAAGCTTCAGTCTTACCTTTAAGATCAGTGTCTAGAGTGGAAGACTCACCAGCCTCTGTGCTCATCACATCACCCTCTTGGCCATGATGTTGCACTGACACTCGGGCATGACTGATCACATATAGATCCTCACCCCTTCTCCTCCAGCACAACGTCTGCCTCAGTTACAAACTGTCAGGACTGGATCCCTTCTCCTGCAAGGATGGCTTGCCTGCATTCATTACAGGCAGGTAGCTCAACATTTGGCTACATAAAAGTATGATTTGTTTGCCTGCACAGAGCTTATCTCGGAATACAGGCCGCTCTAACAGCAAACACCTTGTGTTTTCAACCAGTCTCCAAATCTCTGCGTCATCTGCAATAAGTCACTGAGTGGCATTAAATTAAATACCTCAAAGCAACCTATCTGTTTTACACCTTTAGCCATCAACCACTGACATACCATCGAGTAACATCAGAACAACCTTGAGGTCAAGACCCACTTTCCATAAAACTGCATGGACTTCCAACAGCAGCATAATTCAAGTTTTAGGACAGGCAGATGGGCAAGAAGCCAAGAGAAACTTGATCAAAATGTAAGATATACAATAGCAATAAATACATGATTATTTATAAATACGCCATCTTTCCTCCTTAGCTTCAGGACCCCAAGAGTTGTACATTTGTACAACATACACTGAAAAAGATCCTTCTTTCCCCTAAAACTGGCCAACAGACTACATCCCCTCAAATTCCTCTAAGAGATGGTGATGGTAATTCGTACCCTTCTAACCTGATTAGTGTTATGATTTACCTGTGTCTCACCTTTCTGAAAGGCTCCACCTGTGGTCCAGAGTGCTAGGACCTATTGCTTGGTTGGTTGTCAGGGCTATTTCACTTCCTTGCTCTGCTCTTCAGCACTGATTTTCCTGATGTTGTCTGCTACAAACCTCTGTGGTGTGGGGATTTCACACAGATTTTTGTCCTATACTGGTCAATGTTGGATGACAAACCCTAGCAACCTATTTTGTTCTTTATTGTCTGAAAATCACCATATATATCTCTAAATCTTATACCTTTTACATTTTTTTAAAGTATTGTTTACTTATGGGACCAGCTTGGCTTAGTCACATTTCTTGGATAAGGCTTAGGCTCCCCAGAGAGCTGCTGCATGCAAGTATTGTCTCCTTGGAAAAATGCAGAATGATCAATTTTCACTTTCCTGGATCATTCTATTATAGCAATTCTGTTTTCTTCCTTAAAAGAATATTTCAAAGCAAAGCATTATTTACCCTTTAATAACAAAGGGTTTCTAATAATGAACACATGTACAACATTAGGAAACTCTCCTGCAGCAGATCCTGCATGATCTGAGTTCCGTAACAGCCCTTACCTATGGCAAGTATCTCATACCTGATAAGATGGGCTCATGGTGCTGCAGTAGGTTACAAAGCAGGGAGAATAATTTTGTCACATTTGAGAAAGGCAGGCCACAAGCAAAAAAATCCTGTCATATGATTAATTTTGTGCTTGCCACTGTTTATTGCTGAATAGTTGCTACTCACAACAGCTTGCTTGTTCACTGAAAGCCTTGTTTGCTGATGTATGAAACTTGGCACGCATTTCAAGGTTGACATCAGAAAGCATCTTGGAGTTCAGAGAACCACAGCACCCACCAGGCACATTCCCCTATCCCCCCTGGCTGCTTCTGGAAACACAGCTCTTCCACTGAAGCCCTACAACTCCCTAAAAAGAAAAAAAAAAACAAAAACAAAGTCTTGAAGAAAAACAAACTGGTGCTTCCCATGCCTTCCAGTGGAAACAGCAATGGGAAGTCACCAGAGAAAACTTGCTATGTGTATCAGAAAGGAATCTGATCAGAAAGAAAATAGAAAGCATCAGCCCAGCCTTGATTTTTTTCAGATTTCTTTCTCTTGGGAATCAAACACTGGCCCTATTTCCATGAAACAGGGCACCTCAACTACATAAAAATCTTCCAGGCCTCTCCTTGCAAGGGCCTCCAGAGTCAGGTAGCCACAAAACCTCTGCTTGCATATCCAGAGGGAGGCTGATACAAAACAGACTTAGGAGATGGACATGGAGAGAACCAGGGAAGGCAGTGGTCAGAAGCTGATCACAGAGGGATAAAACAGCATTTTATTCAAAGGTTTGACAATATATGTGTAAACAAAAAAAAATCTGAGGGCTGACAATGGTTTGCTGGACCAGAAAATCCAGATATTTGTCATAAAGCATGCTTTGGAGAAGAAAGTGTGGAGGAAGCTGGCTGCTGTTCAAGAAAACAGAATTATTGTTTATGAGAGAAAAGCATTTTTCTGGATTCCAGCTCTTCATCAGTGTCTAGGATGCTGTGCAACTCCGATTGAGCTATCTTGGATATCAGAAGCAGCTTGACTCAGTGGGTTTACATGCCCCGATTGCCATTGTGCCATGTAGACATGTTTAAAATCACCTCATGAAAAGGTTTTCACTCTCTAATTCTCTCATTTTACCAAAAAAGTTGTGCTAATTGCTGCAGCTTGGAGAAACCATTCTTTTGCAAGAGAGCTCTGACAACGTGCAACTGTCTGGGATTGTAAAAGCTCATCTTCCGATTTCTTTAAATGAGGTATACACTACGAAACTACAAAAATTTCCGGAGCACAAGGCTCTCAACAGAGTTAGTAATACGCCTGATTTGAAGAACAACACCTGTTTTCTTTAGCTTCTGTCTAGGTTTGATTGTGTTGCACCAAAAGACTGCAATTGCACTGAGTGATACGCAGCACATGTGCTTCATATGTGCTGAATATTTCCTCATATGTTATTGATAAAGTGTGAGCAGCAAGACTTCGCTCCCCTGCAGGTAAGGATGAACACCAACTACAGATGCCATCTCGGTACCAGACACCATTCTAGAGTCTCCCGGATTTGCGTTGGTCCTATTAAAAACTGTTTGAGAGTAATCATAACCAGTGAGGACACTCAAATAGTCAGCCTCTGGGAGTGCATGGGTGCGTCACCACAATTAAAGGGCAGCAAGACCTTTCGTAGCTTAGGGGTTCTGCTTGGTTTTGGCAGAGAATTATATGCTAACGAGAAATTGAGAAAGCAATGGCACGGCGTGGGAGAGGTGTATTGTTTTACTGCTATATAGGATGACTCCAGAAATGTTCTTGTCACATTCTCACCCTGGGTTGTTTGTTCAGCTGGCTCACGTTGCTATTTTGGTGGCCTGTTTCTGCTAGACAGGACATCTTCTGCTTCACGGCTTATGGAAGAGACCACCGCTAGCTAACCCTGCTGAGTGAAGTCACTAGGTCTCATAGGGTGAAACCACACACCGGTGGCTACATTTGCCAATTTGTAGGACGGGTTGGCTTCTCTTTGTCTTCTAATGGGCAAATTTATTTTGTGTTATTTTACAAGATTGCTTTGATAGCGCAGTCTGGGAAACATAATTTTCCAGTTCCTTTAATAAGCCACATCCTACAAATCTGAAGAAACTGGTTTAACCAGTGCACAAAACTATCAACAGGAAACCTTACAAGGAATCACTGATACGCTGCGGTCTGTGTATAGGTGGTTTTTCTCAGTGTTCAAATCACCTGAACTCTTATTTTAACCACAGCCCGTCCTGCTGCTGTGCAGGACTGCCGAAGGCTCTACCCAGAGTTTCATCGCTCAACACGTGCCATCTCCAGGGCTGAGAGGGGAAGAGCTCTCAGCACTACAGGACAGGGACATGTCACAGGTTAAGAGCCCCAAAAAGGGCAATTAACAAAGGAAAACGAGCCCTGAGCTATCATCCATACCGCATTTTTCTGTGCTGTGAAACTTGGTCACCTGCCAGTGAAACAACTTGGTCTTGTGCCAGTGAAACAATTACTGAAAGCACTAGCTATTTGGAAGCCTAGCTATTAAATCCTCCACTCAAAAATACACTAGTGTAGATGTTTTCAAAGCTAGTTCCTCAAGTCAAGCCACATGAAAGGCTGTCGTGCAGCGACAGAAGGGTTGCAGGTTTCAGGGCGCAGAGAGCCCAACTCAGCCTACCTGCATGACCACATGTGAGCTGCTTGGGATGAGATCCTGGGCAAAGGGAAGGAGACCCAGGAGGATTTCCTATCCGTTGCAATACCTGTGGCTCCTCTGTGTCACAGGGAACTGCAGAGGACACCAACATCAAAGATCCAAAAGGTACTCAGAACCTCTGCTGATTTGAGGCTGAACACATGAAGCACGTTGAACTGAATTTCCAGGGGCCCCTTTCATCCAGAATGCCAACTAACTTCAGGGACTGCAACAGCAGCCAGACCCCTTGGAAAAGCAGGGTTATGTGCTCAGATTACTTACTGCTAGGCTTAGCTGGCTTTAGGGAGACAGAAAGTATTGACTTTGCATTTTATTTTTAGCTAATATCGCTGTGTCTCTTTGTCCATAGGATGAGAAGCATTTTAAAAACTGTGTATCTTGTTCTTACTGTATCTGTGTTGCAGATAAAGGGATCTTTATTATGATTATGGAAATATTCTGGAAAACTGTGTCTGCTGATGAAGATAAGAAGCCAGCTGAATAACAAAAGGCTGTGTTTTCTGAGCTACAAAAATACTCTGTTATTATCAGACACAGTGACTGACGTAATACAAATTAAGACAAAATGCTGCATATAACCTACAAATACATTTTTGCAACGGCTAGAGAAAATGAGCGATTCTGTAGATAGTTTACAAACCAAGTATTTATTCATTTTTTGACAGGTAATATTTCAAGTCTATGCATTTATTTTATATGCATATCTCAGAAATTGCTCATTCTCTGTGAAATTTGCATAATACTTTGTAAGTGTGGGGTTTTTTTTGCTGGAAGAAATTCCTACAGCGTGCATATATTTATGCGCAAACCAGGCTAAAATTAGAGAGCTGCTTTTTAGAGTTTGATTACACATGTATTCGTTGTTTAGACAATAATCGTCTGCTAGTCAGACAATAGTCAACAGTTCTGCACGTCTGTCTGCAACAAAAGCTGTTTCTAAAAAACTCTCATCTCCCAGAGCCACACTCTGCAGTAGTTATGTTGATTACTACCTTTCACTGCATTCAATTGTACACGTGAGACCAAAGGCAAGGAAATCTACTTCCAGCCAAGTAGCACCTCCCAGAATTCGATTCATAAAACCTGTGGTTCGATGCTATGCCAGAATTTCTATTGATCTGGTTCCACATTTGATTAAAATCACAGACTACACCCACAGATCATTCCCCAGACTATGGATGTGGTTCTTGGCCACTACAGTTGTATGAGAACAGGTATGTGCAAGGGTCAGCTCTCAGTAGGACAGCTTTGTCTATGTGAAACCTGTTCAGGTAACCTATTTAGGTTTGGAAGGACAAGAATAATACCATAAGGCATAAGGGAAATAGTCTTGGGAAGGGAAAAAAAAAAAAAACACAACACATAAGACAGATGTCTTTATAAGCAAGGAGGAATTATTTTCTCTTCTGAGCTGGATGACACTGGACTAAAGAACCTACTTGGCTGATGGGAAGAGGACAGACACCGTGCCATTGCAGCAAGGGGAATCTTGGCTGGCTGCTGCTGCACAGGACCACTGGTGCCTGTGGCTGCAAACTGGGTACTGTACATCAGAGCTCAGCGTGCACACGTGGCCACAGCCACACCCTTCCATACATCTCCTGGTGTCCCCAAGTACCCTTTCTGCCTACGTCTGCCCTGAAAAGAAGGATCCCACTTGTCACAACCATCCCCACCTGCGCATTTACAGCACGTTGCAGCTGGGAGGACACAATGGGGCGATCAGAATCTGACACTTTTCTAATTCATCTTGTAAGACTTGGG
Source organism: Heteronetta atricapilla (assembly GCA_011075105.1). Lineage (NCBI taxonomy): Eukaryota > Metazoa > Chordata > Aves > Anseriformes > Anatidae > Heteronetta > Heteronetta atricapilla. The sequence goes on from JAACYQ010025497.1 coordinate 54,516, forward strand.
ATAATCTTAATACCTTTCCCTCCAGCTGTTTTCTTGAGTCACTTGTCTGGTAAGCCTCCTTCAATAGGCAGCCCTGACAAACCCAGCAAACTCCGTGCTTACCCTTGCACTCACTAATAGCTGTTGAAATATCATGCAGCCGTTGCTAAACGTGTTCCAGGCAGGTTCAGCCATGTGCCCCCCTCACACTTAGCACCTGGCACTCTCCTCAAAGAGCTGTAACCACATTATGCTTGGTTTTCTGACAGCACCACCGATTTCCCTTTTCCACAGCTATCTGTGTTACGGAGACACAGGTCTTAAACATCTATCGGCCAGCACTGCCATTGACTTGGATTCCGCCCAAGAAAGGAGCCTGCACTTCCACAAGCTGCTTTATTGGCCTGTATTGACTCTATGTTTGGCAAGAGGCAGTGCATGCTGCACTCTTTCAGGGGGACGCTGAACCTTCCCGTGCCCCACCAGTTGCCTTTGCAGAAGCAGGCTTTGCGTGCACAGTACCTGCCGTTTCTGGTGTCGTGTTGCCGCATGTTCTTGATAAAATGAACCTTCTTGAAGTTCTTTGGTCTGGGTGATCCTGAGAGAGTCCGACATCTGAAAAATAAATCAGTTGGGAAAAAAAAAAAAAAAAAAAGTGCTTCAGTTCCCTGCTGTACAGCTGAGAAGTCTACACAAAGGCAGGAAGGAAAGACTAGACAAATGATTCAAGTCACCCTGTTTTAGGAATCAGCAAGAACAATGAAGACAATAAGTCTGGAAATGTGACAGCTCAAATAATAATAAAAAAAGCATTTAAAATAATAATAAGAAAAGGCACCGCCACCCCTCCCTTTATGCAGAAAAACACATAAAAAAATCTCGGCAAAATAAAACTTCCTGTAATCTGTTGTGACAGCTTAGCCCAAGCTTAGGGAGGAAAAAAAAAGAAATAAAACAAAACCTGGTACATCTTTCTGCATTTTTTTCTGCTCACACCAACACCCACACTTTTGTAACCTCCTTGGCTACTGATAAAGGAGCTACTCAGGAAAGTTCTTTTTTGTTTTAATTTTAGAAAGACTTAAAATCTCTCATTTACAAGGATAATTTGTACTTGCTTTTAACTCTATCACCTTCCGTGTTCCTGACAGCGTACAGAACAACGGAAAATAAAATGAATTACCTCTGAGAAAAATTTCCCCTCAAAACATTAAGGCTTAAATCTATTTTACACGCGAACACACTTTTTAAAATTGCAATTAGAGAAAGAAATTGCCAGAGGAAGGAGCGATGAGACAAACAACAATCCCTCCCTCCTCCCAGCCTTGCTCTTTTTAATCAACTGAAACCACAACACCCATTGTGGAAGCTTTCTCCGTTTCACCTCGTGGCAGTTTTGTTCCAAGTCACAGAGCACAGGCACCAGAGATAACTCCCGAACTCGGTGTGCAGCCAGGGCTGCATCCTCCATGGGACTGAAGGGAGAAGCATCTTTCTCTGGTGCATGGCAGCCCATGAACCCATTTTTTACCATCCTCTCCTACACGTAGACAGAGTTCAGTTGCTTCCTGACCTCTTGAGGTCCTTCTGTTGGACTGAAACCTCAGCCTGCTGGCCCCAAGCACCAGGGGCTGCCAGTCCCTATCGCTGTCCCCAGGTACCATCACCATGCCCCCCCTCCTCGGCTAGATCCCCAAGGGGGGGGGGAACCCCACCACCGTGCTATTTTTGCCTTTCCCTGCTATTAAAATCCTGCAATTCCCTCACCCTATGGTTGCAATTAGGCTTGTTTCCTTCTTCGCAGGAAAATACCACCAAGAGAGCGGTTCTACCAACAACTCTGCGGATTAGCGGATAGAAATACTGCCTCGCAAGCCACGCGTTGTTTGTATCTTTTGCCAATTATATGTGTTTGAATCATTTATGAGAACACTTCATAACATGCTGGTAAGCACTCAGCAGTAAGCTTTGTAAAAATAATCAAGTCTTGGTAACGGGCCAGTCGGTACAGCCTCTGCTCTTAAGTCTTTGCTTCAAGGTGGGGAGAGACAGCCAATCTGCGTGGGGATAAACAAGGCCACAGGCTAAACACCAACAGAAACCAGCTGAATGACAGGTCCCAGGATAAGGAGACTTCCAAAACTAAGCTGCCGCCTAGCCGAACAGCTGACCTGGAAGCATACCACACGCTGGTCAGATTACTGATCAGCCCGCTTCCGAGCTGTTGAACAGTTGCTCCGTTTTCCAGCACTCCAGAGGATTGCCTAGTGACTAGCTACTGCAGTCCCCAGGGAAGCTGTGGCCTCTTGGATGCAGAAATACAACCGCAAGGAAGCTGATGATGTAACGGGGATGGGAGCGGATTTGTAATGAAGTAGCAGTCACAAATCAACACATAGAGACAGTAATGTTGGCTGGTGAAACAAGACGTGTGTGCTGAGAGAAACAAACACCTTGAAAATCCATAAACAATCATAATGCTAAAATTAAAGGGCTTACTTTGTCAAAGCAGCTGTACCTACATTTCCCAGGTACTAAGTTAGGGACTGGTCATTCCTGTTAGAGATATAGAAAAGCTAGGCTTTTCTATTCATCAGATTTAAATACTGGCTTTCCAGTTAGTAACCTAAAGCCAGGAGCCGTGTAATTCCCATCACCTACCACCTTACAGGGTGTGTGAGATTTTAAAACCTTTACCAATGTGAAGAACGTCTTAACGTGCACGTTCAGCTACCTCTCAGCATGTGCAGGGACAGCAAGCCTGTCCAGGTATGTGCCTTACAGACCAAAAACCAGACAGGGAGCAAATAAAATCACCTCCTTAGTGGAGCATTTTCCTCAATGTCCTCCAAAGTCTCCAGAGAAGATCGCTGGGAGATCAGCCGACGTCTGCAGAGAAAAAACACAAAACATCGCCACTGGTTAGAGTGCATAACGAAGCACTTGGAACTGCCATTTAGAAAGCTTCACAAACCACAGTTATCCATCCGAGCCGAATGTTTGGCTTATTAGCCAAGGTTTTTTTTTTTTTTCTGCTTATCTTATTAAATCCTTATTGAGTCCTTCTCCTTATTTTGGGCTTTCAAGTTTTCCTTTCTCTGAGGGTTTAACACCCACCTGCCAGCAGTCCCTCACTTGCTGTGCTACAGCTTGCGATATCTTAAGTACAGGTCTTTGACAAAATACTGCAGACGTAGCTCCACGGAGGCTGACTGCTATCCACACTGCTACAGGGAACACGTCTCACTTTCTCCATTCCTCCCTGCCCCTTTTACCCAAAAAATGCCACACACTTCTCAGCCATGTCCAACTGTTACTGTCTCATCACTTGTTAGGTGTTAGGGTACCGAACAGCTGTCTGAAGAGGAGCTCTGCTCACCCCTCTGAGAAGCACCGAGCAGTTCATTTGGGTTTCAAACCAATTTGCTATGGTTGAGTCTGATCCCTCCCCACTGTCACTGAAATGAAGTTGTAAAGGAAATCTTATCACCTCCAGTTTTCTGACTGTCCTGGTGGGCAAGGAAGAAGCCCCAGCAGAGGCTTGCTGAAGCAGCTGCTGCACGCCTCCCAGCACCCCAAAGCAGCAGCAAACTAGGAGCTGCACCCAGGTCCCCCCAAAGCCCCATAAACTAGCAACAATGCATATGATGCAACCCACTTGCAAGCCCTGTGTTTGGAAGAGTGCTCACTACTGAATTCCTGGGCTGTATTGTCACAATAAATTGTTTTTACTGATGCCAGCCTAAGCAGTTCCTAATCCTTCTTGCAATTTGCTAGCCCCTGCAGTTGCTCTGCTTCGACTGCTCCTGCAGCCATGCTGGAAATCAGATTACCAAAATGTTTTCGGTTCAAAATAACCCCGAGGTTCAGTGATTTAGTTTACTACTAGGTCAAACGCCAGATTTCTATCGCTAACCCCCAGACAACGTATTTCAGGATGCTCTGAATGTATACGCAGGTTTTCAAGTATTTAGCAAATCATAAAAAAAATAATAATTGAACAATTTATAGAACAACTAAGTGTGAAGCATAATCCTATTAGGAAAATATGCAAACCTAAATCCCCTTGGGCTTTGTCTAACCTAGAATTTTAGAAGACCTGGTACAAGATAGGATATGCCTTCAAACTGCTAAGAAAATACACAGAAGTCTGAATTTTAGGGTGTGCTGAACTTGCTGGCAAGTCAGAAGACCACGAACATCCGTCTCCTGCGCCCCCGGGGGCTCCCTCTGCTCCATCCGGAGTCAGAGGACACAGAGGAGCAGTCCTGGAGAGAAATTCAGGTGAGGAGGAGCTCCCCCTCTATTTTCAGCTGCACCGATCCACAAGCAGAAGGTGGACGTTTCAGCCACCAGCACCGCTGACGTAGCAAATGATAGCTGTTGCTTTTTAATACCTCTTTATAGGCTCTCAGGGTAATAACACACTTGGTTAAAAACACAGTGACGGTTCCCTCCCATCCTGTAGCGTCAGATATGCCAAAAGCACGCTAAAATTTAGTATGCTCGCTAGTCAAAAAGACAAACTTCTTCCTATCTTCAATCTCCTTCCTATCCCGTTTAGCCACCTTCTTCCCACTGCGTTTATTGAGCTGGAAACACAGTATTTCCCCCACCTGCTGTTGGATGCTTCACGGCGCCTAACTACAGGAGGCGCACGCTCCAGCCACCGCAGCCCTCCTCCAAGCCTCCCCTTACCCGAAGATCCCATCCTCATCTTCACCGCCTATCGCTGAGCGGAGACGGGTTTGCGGATTGCGCTCCCTACGTTCGCACCCGTGATGACGGCAGGTGCAGTGGGCTGCTTGCGGTGCCAGAAATTACGAAGTGGGGGTCCCACGGAAACCCAGCGGTGAGAGCAGGGGCAGCCAGCACAGCATCACGCCCAGCCGCGTGCCGCCACGTCTCGCACCTCTCCCCAGGAGCTGTGGGTTGTCATCAGCTCGGCGCCTGGCTCAGGCACAGGATCTGCTGGGGATTTGCTGTGCCTCTGCTTAAACCACTGCATACTGCCCGGGAACTTTGCTCTGCACGGCCTCTTTGCACCGAAGAAGCTCAGCAGCAACGAAGTACGTGCAATTAGTCCACTTTGAAATCTTTACTGGGAGGCCTAATTAAGATGACCTAAATACCAGCGTCTGTAAGCCTTCCACAGCTGGACGTTACGCCAGAAATGCCAACTAATGAACTTACCTGCTGTGAGCTAACTCACGTCCTGTGCCACACACAAATGAAGAAAACTTGTGTTTAATATTTAAATTATTGTTTTACCTCATTTATTTCTGCAGGCAAGCGCTCAGGGCTTGGCTGTACAACTTTTTAAAGGGTTACTTCTCAAAAATTGATCAACCTGCCTAGCAGCTGGTGTATGCAAAGACTTGCACTGAAATAACCCAAGCTGCTTTGGATCACAAATCACCAACATTTTGATGTAAAGCTAGTCCAATACCTATTTCATGCTAGAATTGTCCTATTTTGATAACAACTAGGGGAAAATCCTTCTGTTCTTAAGTAAGAGCCCCAAGCAAACTGTCATACACCTCACACTAGACTCATGCTTTGGGGTAAGTCTTCAGGCCGATGAGTTTTGAATACAAGAACGTTTTAAAACTTACATTGAGGAGATCTTAGCCGGTTAACGCACCAAAAAAAAAAGAGCTGCTTTAGTAAAAAATTTCTCCCAGTCCAAGAAAAGTCTCAAAAAATTGACTCCTAGTTTAAATACCACTCGCTAGGTATGCCAAGCCCCTCTCTCCCCTCACCCTCATGCACACACAAAAAAATTGGCAGGCATTTTGAGCTCTGGCAAGGTGATCACCTCAGCAGCTCTCAGGATCAATGCTTGCAGGACACTGCTGGCTGCAGGCTCATGCAGCTTGCTGTTTGTTTGTTTTCTTTAAAAATCACATAATGCCACTTTCCCTTAAACACTCATCAAAAACATTTCTTCCTCACATTTCCTCCCTGCTCCTCATGCAACTGTTACACGAGCCCAGAAATTACTAATATGCTTAAAATCAGATTCCGAACCGAAGCCAGAGAAGAAGGCTAAAGCAATATTTGATGCGTTGGTTTTTTATAAATGGCTATTTTCTAAGATTTTCATGACCCTGTTTGCATACCAGATTTATCTTTGACCAGATGTCCGTATCCCTGTGGAAGTTTCTTAAGGCTTAAATGTTGTCTGCTTCTCCTCTCTCCTAAGTCAGATTGATATGTGGCTCAATTAGAAAACGAATACAAAGAAAAAATGAAATAAAAGTCCGCGACGAAAAGAGTAGATAGCCAAGTTAAGTACTCTGCAAAAAGATTCACTGCAACCACCCTGTCAATCTGTGGGAAATTATCTTCGTTGTCCATTGCTACAAAATACTCAGCTCAATAACATTAAGCCTACCAAACCGTAAGCCCCTTAAGACAGGAGGTGATACAAAACGGAGCCGCAATCAGAACACTGGATAAATTCATCCAGGAAGGACGGAAGGCAGCAGATGATAATCCAAGAGATAAGGAAAACTAAATCCATGTGTAATGACTTTCTAGTGCAGCTAGGAAGCCAGGAAGAAAGAGCTGCATTTCAAGTATGCTTAATTTCTGAGAAAGTTGTGGGTGTGCATCTCCCTCGCTCTTGCTAAGGTTACAAACCTAAAGCAGATGAAGAGAGCAGAGCAGGTAGTGCTGGCGTGCAGAACGTAACCAGCCATCAGGACTCCAATTCGTCTGGGACCGATTAATTTTCTGAAAGACTTTTACAGAAGCACCAAGGAAGTGGGTCTTACGCCAGCCCCACTGCAATCCATCCAGAATTTCTGACTTAGAGCTCTTGGAGGACCTGAGCTACATCTGTAGCAGTTCGTTGTTAGCAAGTTCCCCGCGTAAGCTGCTGCCCAAGAGCCAACCCACTGCAATCCTTTGCAAAGCACTCCTTGGGGAGGTACCAAGCCGTGCTCCGGACATGCAGCCCCCACAGGGGTCAAGCCAGGCAGGGCAGTGTCTTGATCCCACCTCCATGGGAACAGCACACCCCACGACTGTTCTTCGCTGTGCTTCGCATTGCTTCCTCCCACTCCAAAAAGGATGAAGAGAAGGAGGAGAGCAGGTGTGACCTCAGCAAGATCTAAGGTCAGGCTTCCAGGTGCTGCCATCGTTCAAGCCACGCTGGGCTCCGGCTAAGGAGCACGTCCAGGCAGTCGCAGCAGGGGTGAGGCTCGAAGGGACCTCCTAAGGGCACTTGGTCCCACTCTGCTCAAGCAGAGCTTCTTGCCCAGGACCATGTCCAAGCAGCTTTTGAAGACCTCCAGCACCTGTCCCTGCAGCAAAGGCAGGAAACCACCTCTTTCCAATTCAATTTCCCCATCAGCCTGCCGGCTACGTGCCGCTGCCCACACCCCGGGGCTGAGCTGCCAGCAATTAATGCATTCCTCTGAAATATTATACGAGACATCAGCTGCGTGTGAATCGCCCTTCACTCATAACCCCTGACTTCGTGAGCCGCTGTTAACCCAGATGAAGGACCTGCTAATGAGTCGCTCTTGCCCTCAGACCGAAGTTTTCACAGGGATCCCTGTGCCCCAGCTCATTTTCCTCCAGCCTTTTGCCAATATCGCGCAGGAAGACAAACACAGCAAAAACAAACCCCGAGGCTGTTAAAAATTACTAAGAGTTTTGTGGAGCTACCCAAACTGACATAAAGCAGTATTTAATTACGTGCTATCATAATTACAAAGCGAAGCCTTGCTCTGTGAAAAACATCAAACTCCATTTGGAAGTTTTACATCGCTTGGTGTGTTGGCAAGGCTAGCCGCAGAGAGAGTTAAAAGCATCTGGCGTATGCTGAACACGGGGCATTCGGTTAATTCAGCAGCCCAATCTAAACACAAACATACAGAATACATACCGAGGGAACTGTATTTAGTTGTCACCTACGCCCATGCATGATGTAAACCTGGTCGGAGACCGCAGCCTTTTGCAGCCTGTCTCTGGCACGGAATCCTTGAGCTAGCAGGAGCCCCAGCAACCTGTTCCCATCAGGACACATGCCGCAAGGAGAGGCTTTCAAACCTTAGGCTAAGGGTAATTGGGTTAATAATGCCATGCCAAAATGCTTCCTTGGTCTGCATCAACCCTTTGGGTATAAGAAGGAAGACAGGCAGAAAACGAGGGGATGAGGGGAAAGCTGTCGCATTAACATGCCAGACTGCTCCCAAACCAGGTGTTCTCCCTGAGCTTTGTATCCTACCTACACTGCCATCCAAATCCTTCGCCAAGCCTCGTCCTCACTGTACACAAGGCAGAAGCTTCAAAACACACAGCACTCAAACTGCTGCCTGCTGATCTGTCCGCACATAACTTCTGGGTGTAAAAAATATCCACCTTGCTGTCCTGAAGGTAGGATTCTCATGTTTACATATTATTTCTTTTTACAAATAGTTATACTAGTGTAAAATACAGAGTACAAAGAAGAAAGAGGAAAGAATGACGGAAAACAACGTGACAAGACTGAAGTATCCTACTGACTTTTCATGGTGTGTCAATGCAGCGTAACATCTTGTTGACCAATTACAATGTAGTTTTATGTACCTATTCCTTCAAAGGGATCACAAAATTCTAGCATGACTCCGTCCCAGTGTCCCAGAAGCACCATCTGGATCTGTCTATAAGAAATACAAAATGAGGAGTACCAGCACTGTGAAGAGACAGGGGACGTGCATTAGAATTGCTGAGACGCAAACCGTTCGTAGACAAAGCATCTGCACTGTGTGGATGCACTCGTGTATAGAAAAATGGGAGATGTGGTTGTTTGCAGCCAACCTCCACAATTCCACTCAAGGTATTAATCCTTAGCCTTGCTAGAAGGCATGATTCTGGGAGGAAATGTACTCAGCGATAGGCAGTGATAAGAAATCTCTGATGAAGGAAAAAAACAGGGTTTAGCCTAGTCAATGGAAGAGCAATCACCAAGTGTTGTTCAATCTGGGGCCCCTTTTCTTTTTACCTTCCCCAGCTGCGTTCCCAATTCACTGAAGACAGATCCTGTTTGAAACCAACCATCTTCTCTCTGTAGCAGCTGCCTCTGCACCCTGTCCTCCTACCATCAGCTATACCCAAGCTATAATGAGGAGCTACAGCTGCAATTCACTGAGACTCATTTAAAGACAGCAGACCTCCCGATGTTCCTGAAGCGCCTAAAATCTACATCCCCTATTATATGTAACCAGTGATTTACAGATTCAGTCTTCACTCTCCTGACTCTGCAGCAACGTGATAGCTTTCAGAAGGCTTGTGAGCAGTGATTTACGTTGAATATGCCAGAACGCTGCCACAGCTATATTTTTCAGAACAGCCATTACCTCATAACCTAACACGTATTATCGTGGCAAGACATCATCAGGCAGCAGCTTAATTAAAGACACTCAGAATTAGCAAAGGGGCAAACAACGAGATTAATTGTCTGTCCTATGAAAACAAGGGTGCTTGCCAGAGCAGATACTGTAGCACTGTAAAGAACATACAAATTCTTCATCTTTATGTCCTTTTTCTACAGTAAAACCCATACCGTAATAGTCTTTGATCAGCAGAGATCTACATTGTCAAAGATCTAACAGGTTCTTCACGTATAATTTCTGCCTGACGAACTCTGTGCATTGTATAATGATGAATATTTATGTCTGTCCACAAGGAATGTTGCTCTTTAAAAGCCTGATCTGAAGGATACCTATTCCTAAGAGAATAATGAATCAACCCGAAACTTCAGGACACTAGTTGAATAAGCTACACTCCAAAACCAGCTTTTAAATTACCAAAATCCAATAACGTTGTATTTTAGAGCAATCAAATGTTGTAACTATGCACTGAGAAATCAAGGCTATAGATAAGTGATGCCATAACATGTGGAAACAGTTACACACATCTGAAAAACACCTTTAATTCTCGCCTGCATACATAACTATACAATTAAGACTGTTGCCTTTTCCTGTTTGTTTTCCCTTGTTTCATTCACGGTATCTCTTGGATAACCTACAGTTCTAAATTATAACCATGCCTCCAGATGTGCACACTATCTGGGAGAACATATTCTGCAAATTAACGTTAGATTTAGACAAGACGTGAACAGGGACTAATAAATCTTCTCTCTAAAACTCTACAAATGCACCGTGGACATTATGAACTGCCTGGATAAAATTCTTCTGACAGAGAAAACAGAAGTTCCCTATGTGAGCAGCACATAATGATCACACTGAACAAGTGAAAGCTAACTTGAGGTATTTCATGGATGAGATATGAGCCCTGGCACAGGCGGTGACAGTAGGAGTGTTCACTGGTGCATACTCTGGATTTAGTCCTGGGTACACTTGCCACAAATCCCCTCAGGATCAGGCGCTTTTCTCACCATCCTACTACATACCCAGGAGCAAACACTGGTCATGCCCTCCTCTCCTTGGCCATGCATGCTAAAGCCCAAGCCAATTAATTCATACAGTTTAAAGACATCCAGTATTAGGTATCTTAGATATCCAACACTGGGTATACTTTCGGATATCTATGGTAACATGAGGTACTGCAAGACAGATCAGTGCCATAATTTTAAATATTAACACATCAACTGGGATTAATGCTCTCTTTCCTGCTAGTCCATGAGGTCAGTTTTAATGCCAAAGGCATTTCAGTACAAAATCATGTATTTACTCAAAAACATCTTCAGCAACAGAGGCCAGTTTCAAAAATGATAAAATAAGATCCATTACGAAGGCAATGGAAGATCCTCATTGTTAAGTATAACCACTCTGACACATCTGTGAGTTTGAGCCTGGGGCTTGCAAGAGGGAATTCAGTTTTCTCCTGCTCTTCTTGGTCACGACAGGGCCTGGAGCCAACCAGTGTGGCTGCCCTGGGACGAGCAAACCGCCTCCTCTTCTCTGTCGCTGCCACGGTGACTAGGCACAGTATTTTCCTGGGCTGATAGACGGAAGCACAACCAGAAGATTAGATCATTTTCTTCTCCCCCTGCTGAGGTCTCCTGCTCAGCGTAGCATACTGTAATTGGCACATTCCCAGCCTGAGGTTTCTCTCCCCTGGTACGTGCCTCTATTAAAAATTAAAATGTTTTCGGAAGCCCGTTTACTCCATTCAGAACACTTAGTTCTTATGAGCTGCATGGTGAAAGACCATCTACGAACTGAAGATGACTGTACATCTCACCTAACATCCTTCTTACTAATCGTGGTAAGGGGGTGACTTCATTTAAGAGACCTGAGCTCTGTGAGGAACCCCCACTTCTCCTTCCTTCCAGCTAGCACGTATTAAGGGGATCCTCACAATGCTGGTAACATTTGGTCATGTAGCTTTATTACCTACCCGCTGATAAAGTGTGGCGGTACAGTAACATCAAATACTTAGGGAATTTTGCCCAGAAGCCTCCCCTCCCATTTTAACAGCCAAAAGCACCCGGCAGTCATCCTGCTGACATTTCCACTGACTTGGCAGACACAGCTGGGAGCTGCTCGGAGACCTCCAGCCCAGGAGGCTGGGCACTCTGCTAGATGGGGCCTACTGACACTTCATATTATCAGAGCAAGGAAAAGCACCTCAAGTGGGGCTGACCGGCACTATTAGAAAGGGGCACAAGACCCAGACTTCATGTTTGTGTGCTCGGCGAGCTCCCCTGTGCTGTTTCACCCCTGAAGCACCGTGTTCACCACCTCCACCTACGGCCAGGCCCGAGCCGAAGCAGCAGAGGCGGCAGCTCGGGCACCGACGACCTGCAGACACAAGGGCAGGCAAATCTCTTCAAAGCACACCGATCGCTGCACCAAACCACCCCAGGGGTGATTCCCCACACGTTCAGCCTCCCTTCACCTCACCCTGAAGATACCTTACATTCATATTACGCCATGAAGAAGGCAAGAGGTTGGGAGAGCTATTGCTGAAGTCACAGCGACCTGCTTCAGGTGTGTCTTGGGCCTTTGACCTGATCTGACCCACAGCACATAGTTAAAAAACAAACAGGCAAAGCAATCATTAATAGTACAGTTGCAACCTGTCTTCTGACAGAGGTAGTTAATTGAGAAGGGGCTCACACCCTCACCGTACAGGAAGCGCGGAGGATCGGGGTTATCCAGCTCTCACAATCACAAACAAATTGCTAACATCAAGGAGAAGCGGCAGATACTCGGTGAATGTTTACAACCTGTGCCTGTGCTCCAGAGGAGGGAGGGGAGAAAGTCCAAAAACGTCAGGGTATGTTCCAGAGGGGCAGTTTGTCAGAGCATCTCCTTCCTCCCCTTCAGAGGCTCAGGCGAGGCAGGGCTGGCAGCCAGGTGCTGCTGGCGGTGCCGGTCTCCAAACACCTGGGAAGCTCAGCCAGAAGCACCAGGCCTGGAAACCACCCGGACTGGGAACAAATCCAGCACACAGCCATTTCCCTCGTGTGAGCAGGAGTAAGGATAAAGTCCTTCCAGCAGGAAGCCAAGAAAGATTTTCTGCGTGTCCGGTCTCCTCCTTCCTTTCCCCTCTCCAACTCTTCGTACTTCCATGGGCACCCTTCAGCGACATGGGGGCCAAGGCTTCTTCCAGAGGTGGTGCTACTGCCTAGTCCTCAATCATTTGGGGGGGGATTCTTGGTAACATAAAACAAAGCCCTTTGTCATCTGACTCAGCCGCAATTTTAAAGCTCTGCAATGAATGGCAATGAATTCGCAGCTCATTAGCAATGAATTAAGTTGATGAAAGGTTACAAGGAACCAAGGACAATTTTTACAGAGCATCTCCAGGCATTTTTCCAGGCCGTCAGCTCTCTTTTGCTAACCAACGACCACGTCTTGCGCTCTTCAGAAAGTCAGCCGCCTGTTTCCTCATAAAAAAAAAAACGAAGTATTGCCTAATGAAACACACAAAGGGCCCTTCTCATGCTAAGGGAGCCCGTTTCAGGATTCCGCTCACATGCTTCACTCAGGGATGCTCTGCTGTAAAAGCACGGCAGAGAAATTTTGAAGGATCTACAGATTAATCAGCCAGAGGAAGGATGTGGGTTAGGACCGCTAGAAGTGTACTCCTCTGGGATGCTATCTGCAGCTCAGTTTACCACAGATGAAACGAAACACGCTTTGGGAATGCAAATGAATTAGGATGTCACAAAAAGTAATTCAATTTGGACCAGCAGGGATTTAAATTTGGTTAGTTACCTACAAGATCTTTATTTAACTGTAATCCTGGAGCAACATCTAGCAGGAACACAGATTTGGAGTTCATTTACCGCTATTCTAAAAATTAGGCTTGATAACTTACTCTAAATTTTTTAGGTCAGTTTTATATTATATATATATGTCTATCTCTATACGTGCACTTGCTCTGTAATAGATCTGCAGAACAGGGGGATCTTTAATATACGTAAAAACAAGGGCAAGATTTTCATTCATATCACCAGTGTGGAAGAGGTAAGTGGAACAAGACAGCTAATTAATCATTCTTCATTTCGGTCCTCAATAACCACAAAGAGTCTGTTTTTTTACTTCAGGCATTGTCTTACATCAAACAATTTGTAGATAACAAAAATAAGTTCTCTTCCTGAAGGCACACAAGCAAGTATTTTGATACAGAAGATGAAACAGCATTAGAAATTAACTGCAACGCTTCTTCCCTCCCCTATCCGCTAGAGTATGTCCATTAGGATGCACTGCTAATATATAACTGTATTACCCAGCCTGACAAATTCTGCGCAGTCGGCTGTTTCGGTACTACAGAGCACGAGCCATTAATAGCTGACTGCCTCATTCAAATGAAACAAGACAATTATCAGATGTAACTTACACAATTAATACTACTGCTGCCAGCATTTTCAGCCGAGATTTGGTTCTTTTATAGCTCATTTGAAGTCTTTAGGGGATGTGTTATTAGTACATCTGTCCTGCTGTAAACATAATTATCATGCAAAGTTCTATTTATCATGCTGAGCAGGAAGCACTTTGTATCAGCCTTTCAGCTTGAGCACGCTGATAAACAGGCAAGAGAATTTAACTGCCCCGACCAGCCAGGACTGTGTTCGCTGCCAGGAGTATTTCTGTTGCTTTCCAGTCAAGCCCACGGCAATTTTCTGAGCAGGCGTACAGCTCGTGCTAGCCTCAGAGCTGGGGCGTGTTGTATTTCACACCGCTTGTTTGTCTCATTAGACAGTTTAATGCTCTCCCGTAATTCTCTGCTCCTTGCTCCTCTCCACCACCGAGCAAATTCCTTGTATGTGGCCGAGCTAACGGAGCTCGCCTGGTACCTGACAGGTACAGACAGCAGAGGGGCCTTGGGACAATACCGCCCAGATTTCAGTCTTCAGGTACCCGACAGCACAGCAGCAACACAGTCGGTGTTTTCTGCTTGACGCAGCGGAAAGAAAACAACCTAACAACAGCGGAATGAGAACTTAATTATTTGTCTTTATCAGTTCAAATGCTCGTTTTCCTCTGGTGTTTATAAACTGCCTGGCAGCACACGAGGGACTTGCAGGATGCCCTGCGCGTGATGGAATCCGGCTGCTGCGGCTGAGGGCTGGGGAGGAAACCAAGGCCTGATGGAAGGGCTGATCGGAAAGCAAACATTGCTGCAGAGAGAAATTATTTTACTGCCGATAAACGTGTGATAAAGGGTATGGAATATTTTTAAAACGTGGGAGAAATTCATAAATCTAAAGCGAGACAACTGCTACTGTAGGCTATGCACACGCAGAACAACCACATATCCATAGAAACTACTGAATTCACCGTGTGAATGCACTGACCGATTATGGATTATATTTTAGGCAACTTATTCTGAGATCATTCTGGTGTTTCATTTAGTTTTGTTGAGACAGGGTGGCTGAGAGAAATGAGCTAGCGCAGTGGCTCAATCAATTATTCTCTTTAAATTCAAGAACTGTGCATATCCAGACTGCTTAATTTCTCCCATACATCTGCATTTGCACATCTTTCTTCTCTGAAGAGCTTTCAGAAGCTGAAGTTTTAATCACAGGACTATTTTTGCTCCTAATTTTCCAAGCTGCAGTAAAGCTGTTTCGTGACCTAATCTGATGGCAAATGCACCATCATTATGCAGTGGTTTCAAGGCAGTTGTACACTAACTAGTCATAATGTTTCTTACTGTGTTTGTTATTTTTAATCACTGATATGCCAGGTGTCTTGTGTCCAATTAGAGCTATCAGTCTGCACACATCCCTTTAACTGAGGTCAGCAAATGACTTGTTGAAGTAAGTGCTGCGCGGTGCGAACAAAATACCTTGCAAAGCACTGTCTGAACATTAACCCCCTCGGCTATAGCCCACTGCACGAGCGCCGTGAGCGAAGTCAGACCCGCTTTGACTTATACCGAGCTCAGACTTTTGCGAACAGAAATGAGCAGGCCAAAGGGACAGGCTTCGGTTCATAACAGCAAAATAATAATAATAATAATAAATAAATTCACAACATAGCTGGAAGGGCAAAATCGTCAGGCTGAAAATGCCAAGCAGCTCCAGCACTAACGTGCATGGACTACATCATGAACAGGGAGCAGAGGTCCCTGCTGGTTTCTGGGTGCAGGGTTGTGACTAAATGTCAATAAAAACATTGCTGTTTTCATTTCAGCTGCTATTTTCAGCAAAACCATTACATCTCAGATTTTGAGGGGACCAGAACATTTTCATTTGCCTGCAGTCAACATTTTACTTTGGAATTGTTTTCTTTTTATATATAAAGAGACACATATATATATTTATCTGTGTATACAATAGGAAAGCCTCAGAAAGAAATGTTTCCCACTGTTTGAACACACCACCTTTCTGAAGAACCTTGCTTTCTGAAAAAAAAAAAAAAGAAAGTTCAGGGTTTCCACTGTGTTGGTTCAACAGAATTGATGGCTGCATTTCCAGGCAGATGGAAAATCGGGCTTACACACAGCTTCCTCGCTCTTCGTCACATGTAAGAGTTCCCTGTTAGGGCCACAAGAAAGATGGCAACCACCACTGAAACTTTAATCCCCCCCAAAGTCATAATCTTTATACAGCAAATATAATGAGCTTTCTTAGTGACATCCTGCAACAATGTTTAACAGGATTGCACAAGCAAAGTTACATTTAAATCCACTGAAAATGAAATGAATTCTCCCAGAGCATTCTCTAGCTATAATTAACGACAGATTTCATTAATATTCACTTATCTAATTTTTCGCTTTTAGGCTTGTGTCCCACTAACACAAGAACAGCCCCCCGTGTAACTGCGTCGGCACCAGTTCCCTGTACCCATAAAATCTCACTCTGATACCAGCTGGTGTGCATCTGATGACCCATGAGCACTGTCCAGTTATTTGCAGGAGACTGTGCTGAGGAGAAAAATACAGCAGTCAGGACCATTAGTGCAAAACCGTGCCAAGGCATCAGTAAAACCACGTATTTATTGAGTACATTACAGCGTATTTCCTGAGCTCTCTGACCTCTCTTGTAAGGAGCTGCTCTGGATTCAGTTCTCCTGGTTATATTTGACAATCACTTAAGAAAAGAGTGAGGAGACCAACCTGACGTTTGTTTGAGCAACCCGTTCAGTTTAATTTGCAGGCAAACAGGACGCACATCATTTCACACACAACAGCATCGCTTCTTTCCCAGCAACCCAGCGCACTGATTCCCTGACACAGAGAAATCTGTCCTGTTCTCAAATGTGAACAGTCAGGAGACGCTGGTTCATGGTCATAAAGCTAAGAGTTTCCTCAGGCAACACAAAGGCCAACACCCCAAAAGACTGGCTTTTCAGGGCACTCCTCACAATAGCTGCTTCTAGCTGCATACTTAATGCAAATGTGAGAAAAATTACGAGGGCAAACCGTATCCCCCAGCCAGACTCCTGGCTCACGTCTTGCTACCCAAAGTCAATTAAACAAAAAAGCCTTGAGCACCAATCTCTGCAGTGCTTTGAGCTCCTACCGGTAACAGGGTAGGCAAGGGAAGTCCAGAGGAAAACAGGAGGAAGAAGGAAACTGCTGATTTTCATTTCCAACCTTTTATTTGCTTCAAAAGGCTTGTTCTCCCCTCTCCGCATACAGCAAAGCCAGGACCTACTTCCTTTTCCTCTTTCCTGGAAAAAGACAGCCAAAAAAGCCCTGCCCTTCTTCACTATAATAAATATCACTCCGTCCCCACTCTGCCGGCTGGGGAACTGGAGAAGCGGCTTCCACCTGGACTGCAGAGTCCTCAGCAGAGGCATCTTTCACTCCTCGTGCTTGTTATTTGTAACAAGTGACCTACCCCAGAGAATAACCAAATGCTCCCTAAGCTTTTCACAGAATCAAGCCTCGAATGTTTTAAATATTTAGCTTGATTCCTGGAAGACCCTTATTCTAAACTCTTCCTTCACAGACGAATGATTTGACAAGGCCTATGTAGGTAAAAAATCCTCAAGCTGAAAGAAAACTCAGTAACAGAACCCCCTTCCCACCAACAGCCCCCACAGTTACACGGGGACTGGAGAGCTGACCGTGGCGCTGCCTCCTTTCAGAGGGAAGCAGGCATGAATATTCAGCAGGAGACACGACCCTTCTTCAATTTGCAGACTGCAACAGTTGACACAAAATTCTTAAAAATAAGGGTCACGAATACAAAAAGCAGCCGGGTCCCATTCTAGCATTGTCTGCTCTGACAATTTTGCACTCCTGCTTTTTGTCTTCCAGCGTGCTCCTGCTGCTGCCAGTATTTCTGCTACCCAAAAAATCATCAAGTTGCCCAAACCCAGGTATCCCAGTCAGAAGCTTCACGACTGCCTCCGTGCCCCACAGGGCGGATTAGGGGCAGCCGCCCCCCTGCAGCCACCGCAGCCCGAGCTGGGCTGCTGCCGGGACAAGTCTCAGGCAAGAGCTGGCAGCGGGCTGCTTGCAGGCACCGCTCCCTGATGTGACCTGATGTAAGGCAGCATTACGAAACCCGTATCCGCATGAACCGGGCAGCTCTGAGAAAGCTCCCAGCTGGATCTGAAGACCTCAGCCTGGCAGGGGTGACACCCCGACTCCTGACGGGTGAACACGCTGTCGGGGATTTAGCACGCCCCAGAGCGGACAACTGGTTTTGGTGGGGCAGGCAGCAGTGCCACCCGGCCACGTCCACGGGCAAGGAGCAGTTTCAAAACAGAAAGTGTCTGCCTTGCAGAAAAAAAAAATAAAAAATCAAAAAGTCAGAAGTTCCTCCTGACTGAGTCCACTATTAGAAATCTCAGAGGGAAGAGGCTAAAAGGGGTCCCCACCCGCAGACCCCTCCTAGAAAGTCACAGGGATGCATGGGTCCCCCTGCATTTCTCTACACCCTTCCTAAAAACTAATTCCTGACCATCAGGGCGAGCCGTCTCATTTTCTGCTTTTTCATCTGCTTTACTCTGGTTGCTGTTACGGGAGATGTCAGCGCACAGCAGTCACCAGGCAGCCCCGCTCCGGGGAGTACCCGAGGGACCTGTGCTGCCCCAGCCCATCTGCGCCTCAGCATCTTCCCATGTCCAGTGGTGCCAAGGCAGGCGCTGAAAGCAGCATCGCGACGGGGACAGTTGTTACCACTTCCACGGCAGTAGTTGGCATTCTGGGGGGAGCCCTCCCTCTGTCCAAAAAACACGTACAAGAACTCTGCACGTGCATACGCACACACACCATCTTGGCTCTGGTCCGGTTCTCTGGAAGTGGAAGGCATAAGGGACCCGTGACTCCGTTATTATCCATTTAAACAACAAATACAAAGCTAAAACATATAAAAATTGCATGAATTTCTGTGAATCTTTACAGAGGCTTAACTTTGCCTTCTGGTATGTAGGTCTTCCAGGCTGCAGCTTTTTTAAAGCTTTGATTCCAAAAACTAGGAACTTTGTCAGGAAGACAGAACACGAGGGGATTAGACTGAGCACCTCCCCTTCATCCCAGTAGTCCAGGAACTTTACAAGCCTCAATCGTACACTGCAAGACTTTGAAGTTGACAACATTGGAGTAAGGTCTTGACAGCAGGAGGGGGTTCTCTTGACATCAGGAGGGGGTTCTTCACAGAGAGAGTGGTTGCACACTGGAACAGGCTCCCCAGGGAAGTGGTCACTGCACCGAACCTGAGTTTAAGAAGAGATTGGACTGTGCACTTAGTCACATGGTCTGAACTTCTGGGTAGACCTGTGCGGTGTCAAGAGTTGGACTTGATGATCCTTAAGGGTCCCTTCCAACTCAGGATATTCTATGATTCTATGAAGGTCCTCTGCAACATCGATGGAAAGGAGACAGAGGATCCTTTATCGGATCATGTGATTTTAGAAACGTTGCTTCCAATTCTCATGAAAAAACATACTATAAGTCTTTAAAAAATGCTAAGCTGCTGCTTAGAGTATTTGTTGCTTGCTCCCCTGTTTTCCTTAACCAGGAATGGGATGTGCATGCATCTGACGCATTGCAGCAATGATGACTGAGCTTGCATACAGTGCATACAGACCAACGATGCACTTCTGTGGAAACCTCAACTGATGGGGCTGTTGCTCAAACGAATCTGCGAAACTGCTCGCTCACTTTGAGTCTCTGTTAGGCGATCACTTCCTAAGCCGAAGCAACTAGCTACCGGTGACAGTAAGACTGAAAGGAACTGCACGCGTTTGCAGGATCAGGCTCTGTTTTTATAAAGCCATTTTTCAGTGACAAAGCAACTTAGGAATACTTGTTTCAAATTAATCACCTCTTTCAAAAGATGTGACTAAATATAATGCAAGAGAGGATTTACTTTACTTTACTGTGAAAGCAGACAGAAAAAAAATATCCATCTTTTGAAAAAAAAGTAATTAAGACATTTAGATGCTGCAGACATTAAATGCAGACTTCACAATTCCAATATAGATTTTAAATGATTTTCATGTGAAATGGCTAACCTTGTAACACATCTTAGATCATCTGACTTCTGTGTCTGTCTGCATATTCAGCATCACAGCCCCAAGCTGAATAAACACAGGCAGAGAAGAAAGAGATTCTTGTTTCCTGGTAAAGCTTATTGCAATAAAGAGCTGAAAGCAGGGCAAAAGGCCCATTCAAAAATGTGTCACAAAACACTTCACCGCAGACCTAGGGGCTTTGTTGAAAGGCGAAAAAAAAAGGGTTTTGAACAACAATATTGCCTAATGGGATTACGCACGCACAACATAATTTCCCATTTACAATACGGTACCAGCGAGGGGTTAAACACGAGCCGAAGTTCTACCTGCACTGGTACCAGTTACATCATTTCATGCCAGAGACTAAGCAAACGTAAAGGGTACAGACCACAAAGCTGTTACTGAAAACACTTAATCTTCCGAGGTGGATATCAGACAGTCTGTTAAGCAATCAATATTCCTTTGAAAAACATTACATTTTATTATCTGTAAGTATGCATCTCTTTCTTTTGTCTCTAAAAAGGAAAACATGAAGCATACACTTTTGTAGCATACATTTATGGTTACTTAAATCTGTCAAATTTATATATAAAGTCGTATCTGGTTAAGTAATACACAGAAGATAGTACCCTGATGGCAGTACTACAACATATAAAGACAACTATGCCTAGGATCCTTCTGAACTTGTTTGCATACAGAAACTTGTCTGTATTTATATCAGCCAGAAAGGGTACCAAGACAGAGCCGCTAAAGCCAGGTATTTCCCCTTTCCAGTTCCTTCCCTTGTTTTTTTCCTACCAGGCACTACATTTGAAATAGATCTGTAGCTAGCCACAACAAACATGCTATGCTTTGAGGGTTTTTAAGAAAAAATAAAGTCTGAAAACTAAATCTGGGAGAAAAAACACTGCAGCTCTTGACAGGAAAAACCCTTCAGCAACTGGAAAAACCTATCACCTGTACGTAATGGAGAACATTAATGGTATTAATGTAGGCTAAAAATCCTTGCGTTTAATATAATGTGAACATACAGCCAATCATTTGGAGTAAAATATATTTAAAGCTTTCATAGTACAGCTCCAGCAACCCTGGTCTGGCTACTTGATCCAGACACGGGGAAACCAGACAAAGTCATTGAGCAGAATAGGAGATGCGAGTGCCAACAGGACCTCGGTCAGTTACCTTTGGTAGCGCTACAGGGAGGACTTGCAAGATTTCCTCTCCTGGGCATGACCTGCTGTTTGGAAAACAGGAGATGTGTATGCCTTTATTTTCCCTCTAGAAACATCTTAAAAGGAGCCTGTCCTGAAACCAAAAATACCCTTCCGCCGCTGCCTCTCTGACTGCCCAACCACCCGTAACATTTTCCCTCCTCGCTGCAAGCCTCTGAGAAGGAGGAAGTTCAAGTGCAGCGATCTGAAGGGGGGCAGACCCGGACAGCGGCAAAAACCAAAGCACGCCCATCTTTTATTCTTTTGCTTCTGCCCTTCCTTCACCTCCTCGGGCCTGAACATTAACAAAGGTGTCTAAAACAGAGGGGAGAGAGGCAGCGCTGCCCACAGACCCCTGGTATGACCCACCACGACAGCTCCTGTGGCATCTGCTTGCATAAAACTCACAGGCACAATTATGCCTCCTTACATCCACTGAAACAGAAATTAGCCAAGCTTTTATAAAGACTTTTTGCCTTTTTTTTTTTTTTGAATGAGAAAGAACACCCCCCCCCCCCAGACCTCAAGAGCAAAAACCACTACTTCCTCACACAAGCTACATGTTTGCTGCTAAATACAGCACAGGACAAGAGAAAATGTGTGTTGGGTATGACAGCCGAGCTCTGCGTTTATCAGACTTAGGAACTGTCAACACGTGATGCCGAATTTTGAAATTTCTGCTTTCCTGTTTCACCTTTTCCAATAAACGGCCAGGAAAGATGCCAGTTAGTGTGAGGAACTGTAACCCCCCAAAAAAAGGCATTTTTGCAGAATTTACTGCATTACAAAATGAAGGCTCAGAAAGACCACAACTGACCAGCCAGAAGAAAACAAATACCCAAGTGCTCTTTTTCAACAAGCACAAAGTTTTCCTCACAATTTTTTAAAATTTAGTTATTATTTTTTAAAAAATCCTACCAGATGAGAGCTGGCTGGAGCCCCTTGCCGGTGCTCCCCGTGCCCAGGTCCAGGTTGGAGCTGGCCTGAAGGTGTGCAGGGTGGACATCTTGTCCTCAGCACCAAGCTCCTGGCCCTGCCCTGCTCCCGCTGGGCCATGCTGCTCGTCAGCATGGGCACGGCCTTCTGGACTGAGGAAACTCCTCTCACAAAGGCTCCGTATTCAAGTAATTTGTAGCTCTGATGGTTCTTGTTTAGCTTTGTTTCAAGGCGTTGGGTGTCTGAACACCGCACACAAACAAGATGGAGCACGGTCCGGCGGGACTGACTCACCTCACAGCAGGACACGGGCACATTGACTGAAGACCTGACCAAACCTTTGAGATATCCTTACTCCGATTTTGTTTTCATTCTAAACATGAAGGAAACTTGAAAAGCAATGAAGACTTGAAGAGCAATCACAGAATCATGGTCATACTTGGTTAGAAAAGCATGATCTACACCTCAATTTTTCCATTTGTTAGGGCCCACATACCTCCATGGTCTAAGATGTAAAAGACTGGTAGTTTTATGGCTGCAAAAGCCATATTTTAAGATTTATGAGAAGAATTTTGTCCATTTCAGCTGATACATCAGCACAAAGCAAGCTCTCTGACCCACTGATTTAACCAGAAG
Source organism: Heteronetta atricapilla (assembly GCA_011075105.1). Classification (NCBI taxonomy): domain Eukaryota; kingdom Metazoa; phylum Chordata; class Aves; order Anseriformes; family Anatidae; genus Heteronetta; species Heteronetta atricapilla. The sequence goes on from JAACYQ010025497.1 coordinate 77,161, forward strand.
TGTGCTGTTAGCTTCAATAACAACAGAATCGCAACTATCGTCTACAACACCAACCACTCCCCCCAAAAACTGACAGGGAGGACGAGTATATAGACTGGACCAGGGCTGGACAACATGGGAAGCAAAATTTGTGAAGAAACGTAAAGGAAAAGCACATGCTGTCTTTTTAAAGTGAGATTTTTCAAAGGAGCCCAGAGAGTTCCTCAAATTCATGGTTCAGAGACTCCTTCAAAAAAGTCTCAGCTTGAACTGCTCTGCTCTCTTTAGCCTGAATAATACAAGACAGACATCTAATCCAGAAAAAAAAAACTGCAGAAGCGAAGCCAGTTCTTCATTACCATAACCCCCTATCTTGGGAAAGTGGATGCGAGGGTCAAGAGCCTCTCAAAAGCCGTGCTTCTTCTAGCACGTGCAGATGACACACACAAAAAAATACCAAAACGAGACCACGCTGAAGAGTTCCCAGGATTGTACAAAGCAGAACTGCAACAAATGCAAGCCAAGTGCTGGTTATACAAACGACCGTGCCGCCATCAACCATGGATAACATGCCCGTTTACCCAGTAAAATATTAAAGATAGGCAATTGCTTGACAGGTTGGAAACCTTACCTATGCACCTAAAATAGAAAGGACGGGCCTGATCCTGTTCTCACCTGTACCTGAGCAATTCAGAGACCATTCATTTCCAGACGCCTCGACCTTTGCAAACACACAATGGTTCATGAGGGCTTTTCCAGCCTCTTCTCTTCCATCCCTCACCTCCCTTCCCAGTGTAGTAAATTCCAGTTACAAGCCCCATCTTTGTGAGGTGCCCTACTGCACAAAGCTGAGTGGGCTGGGGGTTAGTTCATAAGTAATACAGAACAGCAGCAATGGGATTTTGATACAGCATCAGTACCACACCATAAAATCCCCTATTCCTGTCACAAGGCTACATCCTTCCAAGAGATGAAAGCTGTGAGCTCTCAGACTCGCTGCAAGAAAATACGTGTTGCCATTCACATCATGCATTCAACCTTAACACAAAGCATGAGGCTAGCAACAAAAGCTACTGCTGCATTAGCCTTAAAAGTACCTATTTAAGGGTGCTGACAAATTAATAAAAAATTGTAGTTTTTACTTTTAAATGCATTTGCTCAAACTACACTCCCTGTTACACCCTAGCACTTATCTTTGACGTGTATAGCCTTAAATCAATAAGGATTATACTGAGTAAACAAGAAGCCAGTATTTATAGTAATCTCTTTAAAACAAACAGAAGCACAAAACCTTTTACAATGAAGTACATTCCTCAAAATAAATGTACAGACACTTTTGTTACTTGCAAGGCTGAGTTCTGCAGTAGCTGGAGCTGCTTCTAAAATAGAAACAACATTTTATCCCGAGGCAAGTTACACACAGAAAAATATGGATTTTGCAGATAAATTGCAGAAAAAAGTCACTACGGAGGAACTTAACAATGACACTTTGTGTTCTTCTGTAAATAATTCTATGCTTTTAAGTAACCAACTCTTATCTGTGACTTCTTCTGTATTAGGTTATGCTAAAAGACGGCATTCTACAAAACAGTAAACACCACCATTTAAAAATCAAATCCAGATTTGGTTTAAGTAAGAAATCAAAAACATTCCTAAGACCCTATAAAGGGTTGAAAACAGGAGGCTATGTGAACTCTGTTTTAGAAAGCATAATTACACCTTTGTATTTTAAAGAATGTTCTTCCCCAAGCCTATTAATAGCAGACTGCCATCTCTCCACACCTTTTTACATAACGTGCTGCAGTACCTGCTCGACTCACCTACCCAAGCAATTAAACCGCACTGTGCACCGCAGCATCAGAAAGCTGTTTCTCCTCTCTTCGTATTCTCCAGAGAACACGCTAGTGTTTTACGATGCTTAATTACGGAAATGACATCATTTTCTTGGAGCAATGTTGAGATCTATGAAGTTCGCTTGTAACTACCAAGGCTGCTCAGTTCTGCCTATGTCCCAGGCACAGAATTGGAGCCTTCTTTCTCATATCTTCTTTCTCTGCCACCTAAATAGGACTTCACTCCCTGCTGTGCAAGTTCAACGGGCCTCTACAGACACGTGGACTATTCTTCTGTTGCCCCACATTTGCCTGGGTGCAGCCGATTGAAAACTAGGCTGAAAAAGGTGGAAGTGAGCCCCTTCTCCTGATGGATCTGCAAGTACTAACTCATGTGCAGAAGCAACAGGAAAGCAAAACTTTTTGTCTGTAGAGGCTATGACTGACAAAACACAATGAACTGAGATGTTGAGGGAAAAAAAAAAAAAAAAAAAAAAAAAAAGATGTTTTCAAGACAAGACATGTTTCAGACCATAGGATATGTCATATCCTTCAGACAGGCTGAGTACAGGGCGGTGGAAAGTATAGGTTCCAAGTACACATGAGGGTGAAAAAGAAGCAAGGTATACACCATATTTGTGTACCTGACCTGACGGAGATCTGCTCTCTCCACACGTATGCATGTATGCGGTCCAAGCAGGCCCAGAGAGAAAGGGACTTAGGAGAAAGTCATCTCTTGGTTCCCCTTTTTCCATCCCTACGTGTTTCAGACGAAACCAGACGTCCCTTCAGGTGACAATGGTCCTTCCTGAACACTGTGACCATACCATAAGTCCTTTGGGTGGTGAAGCTCTGCTCTCCACTTTCTTTACTGGGATTTGCTGACCCTGTCCCTACAGTGGCTCTTTCTCCATCCTGAAAGAGGAAAGGAAAGGATGCAGCACAGAGGGAAGAGGACAGAGGGAGGACCAGCCTCCCCAGGCTGCAAAAGGCACAGCCTCAGTGTTGAGGACAGCAGGAGTGCCTATGGGTTGACATTTGTCAATCCTAGGCTAGGACAGCCACCATACTGCAGTATCACTTCTATTGCTACACAAAGAAGTACGGGCAGGTATGTCCTGTAGGGTCACGGGCCAGGCCATGCACACCAGAGAGCAAGCAGATGGCTGAAAATACCAGCGCCCACAAACAGGCTACATGCTGAGAGGCACTACAAACTTCTTAGCGCTCATCATCCTAACCAAAGCCCAGCGAAAAAGAAAAGCAGGCAGAAAGGTTTCCCCCTGTTTGTTCCACGGGTCTCGTTCTGATTGACTGATGTGGTGCAGAGAGGAGTCAGCATAGTGTCACCTTACAGATTTTTCCTGTTACACAAGATAAAAGGATTTTTTTTTTCCTTTTGCAGGAAAATTTATGCTTCTTTTGAATGCCTTTACCTATAAACTGATGCGCCTATGGCTGATTTGTCTTGACAACACATAGATTTGAAACCGTAATCATATTTGCCTTGGTAATACGATTACTTGTTGGAGGACCAAAATGCAATCCATTGTTGTCTGAAAAATTATTAAAAATAAAGTTACCTAGATTCCATTTTTTTTTTCTTATCCCATCGATATTATACAGAAAAATCCCCGTTTTTGCAAAGATTCATTTACAAGTGTAACTTTATACCCTGGCTAAGTAATTTCATACATATGTAACTGCATACTTTGGGCTTTGCAGGATCCTGGGTCAGAAAGCACATACCTTCTCTTGCCATCCAATACAAGCAGGGAAAAAAACGTTTCAATTGCGGGGAGCGAATCTTTTTTTCCCCTCAGACTTCAAATTCATAAAATTACTGGCCTAATTTGTAATAACATGAAAGAAAATACAACTGCTTGCTAAGAATGTGTCCTTTGTATTCATACATAGGGTGAAGGGGCTTTTATAAAAAACAAAACAACAAATAAACCACTTCGTGCAGAAAGGAAACCAGCCTTTGCTTAACTTTCCATTCACTTCGGCATTTTCCACAACAGAAAACCTTCCTGAGGCAAAGACTTTGACATGTGGCTGTGCTAAGAGCAATGTTGACTCTGAAACACATCATTAGAACAGAAAATATATTTAACATTCATGACAGGAAGGCAGTTGCTATGCGTATAACACAGTAGCCACTGTAAAGGCACCTCACCGTTCCTTAAACATATACTCTCCTCCATCTGCATATTGCAGCCTGAAAAGCAAACCTGAAGACATGTGCCAGAGAGATTCCTGAAAGTCTCCCACTGGCACATCATGTTTTCTCCCAACAGCAGCGAAATTTTCCTCTCCTAACCAATTTGCTGAATTCTTTACCCTCCTCTCGCAGCAAATACAGCTTCTGCTAAGCCCCTCTCATGAAATCAAACACCATTCCTTACATTTCTCAGCGTGTTATTTGCAAACTGCAGGCCAGCAGATACAGGCTCTCCATACGCCAAATAATGTAATTTCTAGCAATCGCACTTCTTACAGCAAACTGGCACGAGGTTCTTCAGCTGGGTTATTAAAGCAGCCAGCTTTGTGTCTCACAGCACCTGCTGCGTCGCTCAGCCTGGTATCTCGAGGCAGCCCCACGCTCCTCAATGGCAATTCTGCGTGCAGAACAGAGCATTTGTGAGAAAGGACTGGCTCTGGCCTTGGAGGTGTGATCGTGGGGCCAGACATGATGAATTTTGCAGGCATATTTGCATCGCTTCAATAGAATCTGATTTCCCATATTTATCATGGGCTAAGTCTGTGTCTACCGAAGTTTCAACGTACAAAAGTTCCAAAAAGTAAAACCAAACCTTTGTATTTTCAGGTTAAATTAGGCAGATATGAGCCTTTATGTTTATGAAGTAGAGAACTGAAATCAGCTGAAATAAGGAAAAATAAATAAATCAAGTTTCAGTTCTGAATTACCATTCATGCTTCTTGCCTTTACCTCACATCACACTCCCCACAGAGCCTCCATCCAGCCCACCTGGCATTTACTGCTTTGAAATTCAGAAGCCATAGAATCAGCATTACAGGAGATTGCTTTTTTGCCGTTCAGACAGAACATTTGGAAGCCCTTATTTGTATCTTAGCCATTTTCAACTGCTCCGAACTAAGCTATGCCCTTCCCCAGAACAACTCTCAAAGTCATAATAATTACTGGTTAAAGCGTACTTCCTATCCAAAAGCTGTCAACAAGCTATGATCTGTCATTATCCTGTCATTATCTACCATCAAACTACGTTTTGGTGATGGTCTGGAGTCACATGGATGCTCCTGATTTTCACCACAAGGGGATGCCTGCGGAAATACCGTGTGACAGAGCGCCGTGCAGCTCGCTGGTAACAAGAAGGGCCAGCCTGCCTGCCTGCCTGCCCAGGAGCTTTGCAGGTGACTGATCTGGCTTTAACACCGTCTCACTTCAGAACTTGTCAAGTTCTGAGACTTCTGCACAGGCAGCTCTGTCTTAGCATGTGTCTATAAAGATGTCTAATTAATTCCCTCGCAGTCGTGTACGCTACGTTCTGTCCCAGCTCCTCTTCAGAACTGACAGCAGAGGGTTTTTTTTTTTTCCTCGTCTGATGAATATTATATTACTTATTGGTGAAAGATGCTTGCTAAGTATTATAATAAAGCCTGGAATATGCCAGAGCAAACTTCTGGGGGATTTTGTTTAAAGCTCTGCGTATTAAGGACACAAGGCTGATGCAACTATGCTGTCCATACATCCGTGTGTCCGCTTGTCGCTGTACTACGGGGACTTCTGAACCACTGGTCAACTTCATCTTATTACTGTACTACAGTGAACCACTGGGTAACTTCAGCTCATGTCTGAAATACAACCTTTACAGATGCTCTAAGTCAGCCCCAGAGAGAAGCTCAAACCTGTGCCCTGACCACAGGGAGAGGCATGCAGCGATCACCAGGGGCAGATGCCAGCCTGTGTGGATGCAGGGCTGGCCACGTTCGGCATGCAAACAGCTCAGAAAGCAGAAGGGGCTTTATGTTTCCAGGATGACTTGGCCAGTATGGCTTCCTCTGACCTGCAAGATGTCCAGCAGATTCCCCAAACCCTTCTTGGATGCCACTTAACGCAGGCTTTGTGTGGAGGAAGGAGAAGGAAGAGACCCGAGCTCTCTCCCAAGCCCACCAGCAGTCCACAACTGCTCCTGAGGTGCCTGAAGTGACGAGGACCCAGCCTCTCAGCGTGGCCCACAGGACATGGCACAGGGCATGGATGTGCTCCGTGTCCTCCACGGGGCCCCAGGAGCCTGCAAGCTGTGTGCACAGGGACAGCAAGTCCTCTCCTGGGGGGCTGCTCTCCAGGAACTGCATCAAAGACTTCAGCAGGGATGAAAGCAGCAGGACACCAGTGCCACCACCAAAACAGCCCTTATTAGAGAGTCTTAATCCTGTTCTTGAACACTCTTCCTTCAGGGTGGCACGGGATGGCCATTCAGGTTTCTGAAACGATGACAGGAGTCACCAAAGCATCCCCTCCTTCAGAGGCTGCAATGATTAGCGGCACACAAGGTCACACACCTATGAAAAGACTTGGTTCAGCATGTGCACTTTCCATTCACTTCTCAGACCATTAAATTGCTGTTTTCACGCTGTTCTTGTATACCTTATTCTAAAACCCCGGCTGCCTGAAGGGCTTTAGGCTCAGTGAATAACCGAGTCTCAAAAGCACACAAAAGGTCCGACGTTATTTCCAGCAGCTCACAAGCAAGCTCCCGACGCTGGCACGACCCCGAAGGGTGGACAGCGCCCCCGGCTTTTTGTTCTGCTCCTCTTTCAGGACTCTGCCCCTACCACGCTCGTTTCTGAGAGGCTCTCCTTTTGTCCCCGAGGTGTTAAGACCGGAGGCATCTTCTGCGGCTGTGCGGTGATCCTGGGAGCTTCCTGCAGCGCCAACATCTGTCGGCACCTTGTGAGCCCCACAAAAGCTGGGCAAGTCTACAGATCCAGCGTCCCCTTTCACTGCGTCCCTCTGGACGACGAACAATTAGGCCAAAACCTAGCTATTTAGAACAGGCGAATGCTTTCATATTTTCAATAGCAGCCCGAGCACTTACCCAACAAAACGCCGTGGCAGTGAATGGAGCCCTGGACGAGGAAATTGTCTCGCCTCTGCTTTGTCAAAACGGAGTGAGATGGAAGGGGAAAGGCGCAGAGACTTTCAAATGGGGAGAAACAAATTGAATCTTTACGAGCTTCAATAATCACACATTAATTTCAGAATTAGTCAGGAAATGAGATTTGTTCTGCAGGTCAATAAATTCTGAAGATAAATCCATTTCAGCCACGGTAGCTTACGCATCCTTTTGCCGAGATCCCCCCGCCCAGCAGTTACTCAGCAGACACTCCTTTCTACTGCCTTCCCCGAACCAGCTGCTCCAGGAGGAATTCCCCTTCCCATCTGCCCTGACACAGTCACACAAACGCAACTGTAAGCGGCGGCGTTTAAACTACAAACCCAACCACCGATTTGTTTCCTTAGCAAAACCACGCTCGTCTCTGACGAGCCTGAGCCACTGGAGAAAGTCGTGCCTAGGGCAGGAACCTTCACGTACGGGAACAACGGTGTTTCCTGCGAGGAAAACCACGGCAGAAGGCATTGTAGGCGTACATGAAGAACGAGGACGTGGATGGGCTCGTTACCTAACCTCCAGACTCCGCAATGATTTTAAAGTGGTGTTGCTGAGATCTTGTTCCACAGAAGCCCTGGCGGATTCAGACGGAGCGATTAAAATTAATTACAATTTGACACGAAGGAAAGCCATGGCACAGTCTGGCCCTCGTTGCCAGTAGTGCCCTCAGCCGCCCAGTCGCCACATGACTGAGCCAAACTTCTTCAGCACCAGACAAGAGCCCTCGGCACCAAGAAGCCAACTCCTGAGCAAGCGTTTTTTCCCCATTTGCGTGTAATTGCATCCTAGCCTCCCAACAGCTAGGAGCTCCACGTCCTTTTCTGAATCATTTATTCCCCGCGAACGCCCAGGGAGCGCAAACCCAAACCACATTAATGATAACCCTGTTCAATATAAACCGGTACGCAATTATACAAACTGCTAACACGAACAAACAGAAATAAAAATAAGCCAGGCAACTCTGATTACACGTTCACGATGGTTTCTGCAAACTAACTAAAACCAACGTAAGGCAGCCTGCCTTGCTCGATACGGCAACAGCAAAGGGTTTCACGTTACCGCATCACTGACGTGTCCCAGCACAGAGGACTAACCTTTACAAACCTCAAACTCAGTCCGGAGCCCGCTGCAAGGAGAGCGAAGGGGAGGGAGGAGAGGCAGCAGAAGTACACAGGAGCTAACAAAATCCCCGATTTCCCTCCCCGCTCCGCATCCTCCCTCAGGTGAGCCGCAGCCTGTCTCCGGCGCCTGCTCCCTGCCTCCCGCCCGCATCGCACCCAGAAGGGCAGGCCACGTGCCGGCCATTTGGCTCCTTCCTCTCCGACAGGAGAGCGGCAGCAGGGCTGCTCGAACTCCCTGTTCTTGGGCCGGCGCCAGCAGCGTACATGCCTGTGATTTATCTTTGTGCGGCGAAGAGCGAGCCTCGCTGTCGGAGCCCGAGCGGTGCCTTTCCGCCGAGACGCGCAGCGAAGGCCGGGTGCAAGCGCTGCGCGCGCGCCGCCGCCCCAGGTCCATCCCATTTCTATATTTAAGGATAGATGCTTTCCAAAACACCGGCACAGCCACTGAACCCAAGCCAGAGCCTGCCCTGGGCCGCACATGTGCCGTGTCACGGCCGCCAGCGGAGCTGCGGGCTGCATGGGGAGCTCTCCTTCCCGGGCAGCCGCTGTCGGCGAGCGCTGGGGAGTTGCACAAGGTCTTTGCCACAGCTGAACCTAAGCCTCACCAAAACCAAACCCAGAAGCTTCCTTACATCGCACACCACGAGCGGCGGAGCACTCAGGGAGGGCTGCTTGTGGCAGGAGGAATTCAGAGAGCAGCAAGAAGGGGCAAGGGAAAGCAAGGAGGTGATGAGGATGGGCTGAGGGAAGATGTGAGGCAGGTGGGATGTGAGCGTCTCTCCCAGAGCCAAGGAGCGCAAGCACGGAAGAATGAGGAGGATCCCTGGGAATACAGAAAGATGGCACGGGAATCCTGCCATAATCAGCTCACTAAGTGGAAGGCTGTGGAGAATCCAGTCTGCTGGGCACTAGGAGCAAGCTGCTGCGTGCGCTGTCACCAGCAAGTTCCAGAGTAGGACAGCAGCCCCAAACCTGAGGCTCACAACCAGCTCCCGAGGCCACGGGTACTCTCCTGGAGTACCCCCGATCCCTCCAAGCCAGTTGGTTGTGAACGAGCTTCTTCTGCGGCGATCTCTGCCCATTACCCACCTGTGCCCTGGCAATAACAGCACGTGGCTCCAAGCCTACCTACTGGTCCGAGGGAGCGACGGGGAGCGAGCGTGGCAAGCGGGGAACGTGGCAGCGGCTGGCTGGGAGCACGCAGCCGTTTCCCCCGGCTTCCAGCCTGCTTCTCCCTGCGCCTGCGATGATGCCCGGGCGTGATTCAGCCGAGGTGCGGGAGCACTGCTTAGCACCCGTGGAGCTGCTGCTCCACGTGCGTGTGCACGCCCCTAGCCAAAAAGCTGCTAGCTGTTCACATGTGAGGTTACACATTTGGGGCGAGCGAGCCCAGGAACGGGGGGAAAAGGATGCCCTGAGGCGAGGAACAGCCCGTAGGGACACCAGGAGCTCGTGGATGAAGGTGGAAACGCCTTCCCACGGGGAAGGAGGGAGGCAAGGAGGAAAGAAGGAGGGAAGGAGGGAAGGAAGGCAGGAGGGAAGGAAGGCAGGAGGGAAGGAAGGCAGGAGGGAAGGAAAGGCTTCCCACCTGCCGCTGCCCGGGGCCGCCCCCCCGCCCCGTCCCGTCCCGTCCCGTCCCTCCCCGTGCCCCGGCGGCGCTTACCGGGATCGCTGCAGCTCGAAGGCGGCGGCGGGGCCGGGCTGCCCCAGCTCGCAGCCTCCTCCGCCGCCGCCCTGGGGGCTGGCGCGGCCGAAGGGCACGGGCAGCACGCCGGCCGTGAAGGAGTTGAGGCGGCCGCGGCTCCCCGCCGCCGCCGCGGCGCCCAGGAAGGCGGCGGCCGGCACCTGCACGGCGGCGAAGGCGTCCTCCTCCTCCTCCT